>JARYHS010013631.1:20526308-21126308 GCA_031002005.1 Vandiemenella viatica | reverse complement strand
CATTCATTTCTTACTTTATCTGTTCACTTAGTCTTCAGCATACTTCTATAGCACATGTCAAACCCTTCAATTTTTCATTTTACTAGTATTAACTGACTACAAGATAACCTTAAAAGTTTTACGAGTGGTTCCTTATCATATTCTAAACCAAGTAAACTTCACAAAACGTTATTTTAAAAAGAATATTAGCCTCATTATTGGTAGAGTGAACGAGATACTACAACTGAAAGATGGGAAAATTAAAATCAGGAAACGAAGCATCTTACAGATGTTCACATACACATCCATTGCATCACCAGGTAACATGTTTGAAAAGTATTGGTCGTAACTGATGCACATATGTACTCGACAGTAATGTGTAACTCCAAAAGATCCACCTATTTCTATCAGCGGCAATAATGGAATTACGGAACAGGAAGGAGATGTGGAACGTCTTGGTCCATGTTTGTCAACACGGGGCTGCTATCCCGGAGGATCTCCGCCTCTGATTACAGGGGCAGAGTGCTATAAAGTGGGCGCAGATAGCATCGTGGATGCCGTCCCGACACGCTATCTGTCGCCGGGGTGGACTATTAGGAGCCTCTCGTCGTAAATCTCTGCGACCGCCACCTCAACGGAAAAAAATATAAAGGAGAGAGGCCGGTGGTTGCCTGCCCTAATCTCGGATATTCAATAACCAACGGGACGGGCGTTATCTGAGCGCTCGGTAAAAACTCCTCACACACGGCACCTGAGTGCCGTAATAACCCCGCCTCGCCGGCTGCGGCAGGTGTCGTATTTATGATCTGCCGCCGCTGATGGACTCTCCAATAGCCGCTTCGTTGAGGGTGGCGTTTATCGTCGCGCTGTGGGCCCCACACAAGCACTTCGCCGTTGTAAAGTTACTTGTGTCCTCTTATTAGCTACCCGTGCTCTTAATGAAGGCAGCATTTAGTCATCTACTTTAATATTTTAAACGTAAATCTGTCTCTCTGTCTGTTTGTTACGTTTTACCGAACTTGGTGGAAAGCAGTAATGCTGTGGCCTAGTATTCGGGAGGACGCTTTTTTTCTTTCTTTTTTTTTTTTCATCGTCGACGGCTAAGGACATTAGAAGCGGGATGGGTCTGGGGACAAGGAACGGGAAGGAATTCAGCCATGGCCTTTTTGAAGGAAGCCTCCTGGCATTCGCCTGGAGTGATTTGGGGTGATTTGGGGAAACCATTAAAAACCCAAATCTGAATGGCTGGACGGGGATTCGAACCCGCGTCCTCCCGAATGCGAGGCCAGAGAGTTAACCATTTACCCACCACGCTCGGTCCCTGGCATCCAGATTTTGAACTTTCATGGTTTCCCCAAATCACGCATGGCGAATGCCGGGATGTTTCCTTTTAAAAAAAGACCGTGGCAAAATTCCTTCCCGTTCCTTCTCCCAATCTCATCTCACCTCTAACGACCTCGACGAAGCGTATACTACATTTTCACGGCTGAACCAATCTTAACTAAATTTGAAAAGGAAATACTATGTATCATTAGAAAGGATATAGGATACTTTTTTCTGGATATGCAACATACCTTTTGTCATGAAATTTCTAAAACTGACCGAACGGTGAAAGACAGACGGATACGGTGTGTTAGTCTCTGTTATGTAATATCGATCGCTCAGGTTTTATATCTCTAGCAGTTAGTTAGTGGAGCGCCTTTTCGTAGCTTAGTTTTTTCTACATTCCATTATAGCAGTAAAATCCTAAGTCCATGCGTACCAAGTCGTGGATAACAACTAGTAGAAGATAAAACAACTCTGTTACATGGAGAGAAACCGTTAAATTTGCTGTTAGAATACGCGGTGAACTGATCAGAACAAAGTATCTCCAATTCGTGTGTGTATAATATGCCTTATGCTTGATGACATACTTGTTTTCAACTTTTTATAGAATTATCGGAGAACTACTTCTTCTGTTTCCTTCCCTAACATTTCTAACGCAATGGATTTAAGAGTAAACTGCTACAATTTTGACAAGATTTCGTAGCATCTAGTGGGAAAATGTGGGTCCATTACCTAATTAAAAATATGATTGAGTTATTGTTTGCGCCAGGTTTCTAGTGTCACTGTCGAATCATAGCCACAACAGATCTTTCACGTACCATAAGAGAAATGACGGTTTTCTGTGGGTTTTTCCAACATTGTGGGTGTAAAGTCATTTATCCTGAGCCTATCATTACGATCGGTGTCGTAACTTCTTTCTCTGAGTATGTAGCAGTCATTATTTGAGGAGAATTCTCCTTTCATGCTGATAAGTCGAGCATCATAGATACGATATTGATTGTTTTGTTAAAATTACTGCTAGTGAATTAATACCCGTATTGTGATTGTGAGATGTTAGAATTTATTCCGCTGTGTAATTACTGGGAAAATCTACTAAGGGACATATGTCGTTGTGACATATGAGAACAAATTTTATCGAATACAAAACCACTAAATGATACCACTATGTAAAGAACTGTGTAGGTAGTAAATTACGGAACACTAAAACTTAAGTACTAAAAAAATAAGAATTTGCATTTCTTTCTATAATCTTTTAAGGAGATCGTCAGTATCAGGAAACTTTGGTTCTGGCCTCGCATTCGAGAAGACGCGGGTCCTAATCCCCGTCCGGGCATCCAGATCTGGGTTTTCCATGGTTTCCCCAAATCATTCCAGGCGAATGCCGGTATGCTTCCTTTAAAAAGGCCACGACCGAATTCCTTCCCGTTCCTTGTCCCTAGCCCCATCCCGCCTCTTATGACCTTAGCCATCGACGAGGCGTAAAGCAATAAGTTAAAAAAAAAAAAACGAACGGAAACTTTGGAATTAACCTACAGTTATCATTCACAATGTATAAACGTCTTTCTTCCATCTGAGACTTCTTTTTCAAATGAATGCGGTTTCCGCTCAATAAAGGGATAGAACTACCCATCAAATTTTACACTTGTTGCGTACGGCAAAATCAGAACGGTATTTTTTCATTAATTCACAGTAGATTGTCATGACGGAATGAACAATTTCAGCTGCGGCTGCGTGTTAAATTTCTGTATTCCTTTCGGTGAGTACAGTTCGTACTGTAAAGACCATTGGCTGTTTTTTTATATATATGTACGGCTTTACACTTCGTCGACGTAGAGGTCGAGGCGGGAAATAATTTGGGACAAGGAACGGAAAGAAATACGGCCATGACCTATTGCAGGAAATATTCCGGCATGCGCCTGGAGAGATTGGGGTATAACAGGAAAACTCAAATCTCGATGACCGGATGGGTGTTCGAATCCGAATGAGAAGCCAGAGCGCTACTCGCCACATTCGGTTCATCGGCTGTTGTGAAGTTAGATACGCAGAGGATGGAAAACAAAACGAGAGAGACGAAGACTTGGCGCCACGACACTGTCGAACAAAGCCGAAAGGGATCGAGAGGAGGAGGGGCTCCATCAGTGAGGACAGGACCGTCCGCGAAGGCACCTTGGACGTGTTCAGCGTGGCGGGTATGGCCTCTCTTTTTTACCAAAGGTGGTCCCGGGGACCAGTTCTTGCGGCCGGGCAGGGAGGCAGCACAACACAAAAAGAGTCTCTGGGCGCCAGCAAGAAGAGAGGGACAACCACAGGGCACCGCGGGGCAGCTAATGGCAACGCAACAATCGGCTAGCTGGTCATGTTTCACATCCACAGGCACCAGTTGAAGCTGATGCGAGGCACTATCATAGATTATGCTCACTGACACAAATTTGTACGAACAGAAAGGAGATTATGGAAGTGAAAGAAGAATTTGGATGAAACTGATGTACTGTACTGCTTCAAGGAGAAACAAGCAGTATGGTGCGATATGACATTGTCCATTAGCAGAAAAAAGTTTTTTTTTACTTAGGGCTTTACTGCTAGTCGATGTGAAGGTCAATAGAACCGGGAGGGGAATGGCGGGGTGCAGGAACGTGAAAGAATTCGATTATGAACTTTAGAAGGAACTTTCCCAATATTCTTCCGCAGTGATTAAGGGAAATGATAGTCGGACAGGATACCGAATCAACTTCATTCAGAATGTTATATCAGAACGTTAACCTGTTACTCATGGAGTGGGTAGCCGGAAAGAGTAAGGAACGGCATAAACTAAACAATGGAAGCAGAATTGTGGGTAAAAAAATAGTAATAATAATAAAAACACAGAGTAATATAAAAGTCATGAAAATTACCATAATTGATGACCATAACAGTAGATTGAATGTAAAAATAAATTGAAATGTAGCATAAAACATTAAAATTCAGTTATGTAAGCAGTAAGTTTTCTGTGAATGACAGAAGCAACAACTACTCCAAAAAAGAATGCCCCTAGGAAAAAGAGAGGTCTCCAAGAAAAGAAATGTTTAAGTCTTATACATTAACATATGTTTATAAAAGAATTTATAAAGCTGTAAGTTATTCGCACAGCAACTTATGGAAGCGAAGCTTGGAATTTATCAATAACAGACAAAAATAAAACTGAAGCATTTAAATTGTAATGCTATAGATGGATTTTGAGGTAGTCAACGTGTTTGGGGAATGGCGTTTGGGGAAGATTCTAATTGAAAGAAGAGTTGAGTTTAATTTCAAGACATGCAGTATTGGTCAGATTGTTCGTCGAGGTAATAATTGAAGGAAAGACTTTGAGAGTAAATTAACCAACTCGATACGTGCAACAAAATTTGATACGAATATTGCAGTGCGTATGTGCAGATGACGAGATTAATTCAGGATTTCATCAATCAATCAATAAAATTAGGACAAGAGAATTTTAAAATTTTCCGACGCAAATTTAGAATTTTAACCAATTGAATTTTTGTTTTCTGTCATAATCACGAGACACAGACATCAGTCGAAATCTATCGGACCAACTTGAATGAGGTTCTTACAGTTTGAAAGAATATGGCCTAGCATAAAATCTGGGGTATATCTTATAACTCTATGTTACTGGGGAACGGCGCTACTGATCACACATCACAAGATACATACTAAATATCATGCAACGACGGATAAACACAATACAATTACTTTTTTACTACGTAACTTTAGTAATTTGTTTTTTTTTTCTTCAGTTATCTGAAATAAAGTACGTTGGAATACATAGAAACGTTAAGAAAACCATTTTCATAAGCCCAACGAAATTGTGGGATTTAATTTATGGTAAAGGTTTCTACTAGGAGAAAAACTAAACGAATATAATACTATGCACACCACAGTACGCATGGATGATGCAGTGGGAAAATGCTGTTGAGAAATATATTTTCCAAACGCCTCCGGATATTTATACTTGTGTTTAGACAGTGAAAATCATCAAATTTTCGAGGAATTCCACTTTTGTTTATGATCGTGCGCGGGAAATTTTCGGGAGGGTGCAGTACATTTCTTTAATCTAAATTTCTAAGTTAACAAAAAATTCCCAGAAAACATCCTACTCAGAACATAAATGTAAACTAACCTACGATACCTACAATGTTTTCACAGAACTGAGGCTTTATATTCAAACTTATTTTGATTACTGGAAATTTATTAAAAAAATTAGTTTCAATATCTGACATAATAAAAAATATGAAGTCGTAAATGTTTTGCATCGAAAAAGAGCAGCAGTTTGCCGCTTCTGCTGAAATATACTCGCAGGATCATTACTATATTCACTATTACAAGATATTAAATAAAAAATTTAAATGCTTTCATGTCATTCTTAAATTTAAACTAACTGTCGGCAATGACATTGATAATTTGCATCTGTACCGTTTCTTTAATTTTCACAAATATACAGTAATAATGAAAAGTTTGTTACAGATTACACACCGAATATGTTCGTTCAGGTGTATAAATAAATATTATACTCGTATCTCCAGTTATTTTCCGCATGCTGTAAATGTAGACTTGTATCTTGTTTCAGAGGACCAATAAATGTAGATCCAGACAAAGTTCTTGAACAGTTTGTACAGATCCCTGAAAATGCCACTATTTTCCGCAATATGATTGGCCTGGTTGGCAGCAATATGGGGAATGCATAAGTGCTGGTTGGTCAGCGAGGGTGCACGTTAATTGTGCGGTTGTCCGCTAGTGGCCGCCAGCTGGAGTCAAGGAGAGGGGAGCTCGTTCAAAATACCATTACGGTCCACAGACCACACGCATTAATTAAACCTCTCACACAGTGCTCTAACTGTGCACATCATATTGCTTTACCTCCGAGATGAAATATAATTTCACAATACTGACTAGTAATAGCTATATCAAATATGTCAAAAAGGTTGTTTGAAGAAAACCTGAAAATGAATTTTCATTAAATCCAACGTGCCACTCTGTGAGTTGAATGAAAATATCCAGAATGTCATACAAATTTTAAACATTTCAAATAATATCTTTTCGAGTTTCCTGATAAAATATTCGATTTAAATGTTACACATAAATATTGCTGTTTTTTGTTTATTGTCTATTGTCTATTAATGTGAAATGGAGATAGTATATGCACCATACCATTATTAAATCTCTCAGTAGGGCTGACGATTGAACACCAACATACAGCAGAAGGTTATATATTGTAGCAACTGATGGCTTCGTAGTTTATTAAAATATTTTCCTTAATTTTGGGAATGGATTCACTCAATATATAAAACACAAAACTCCTGAAAAGGAGTAAACTGTAAGAATTTTTATATCCCTATAGATCTATTCAATTCGTTTATTATTTTATGAGAAGATGTGAAAATAGAAAATAACTTATAGTATACATAATTAATAGAGGAAAAATAGTTAAATGCTACAAAGTTTAAACAATTGCTACAACTCTTTTGCTTTTAAGCTTTTGTAAATAGTTACTACGAATTTTAATGAAATAGAAAGTTTGGTTCTGAACTACAGTAACCAGTCATGAACAGCGTGTCAAAAGCTTCTTTGCTGGCAGAGTAATTTCTAACCAGCTTACAGTTATTTTTTTTATTTTTTTGTCTTCGATATATATTTTAATACCTCTTTCATGCAGTAGATGTGTCAGATGTTACGGATTTGGCGGAACGGTTCCGGGTCCCAGTTAGCAATTGTTTTCAGTTATTCACTACCTCTTCTTCCTTTTTCTCTTTTAGGTACCTCTTCCTTGAAATTTATTTTCACCTTCTCTTTACTTTCCGGTTTGATGCCATAGTTCTTAATAAATAGATATTGTTTCAATGTTTGGAAGCTGAGAATGAAATTGAACGGATCAGGATTCAATAAACATCAACCGCCTATACTATACTCACAAGTATTTCCATTACGGCTTTAATATACAGATATGGATTTTGTGTGTGTGTGTTGCTTAACTTCCGATATTCACATATATACATGAAACTTCTTAGCTGTTAAACGGAGAAAGCAATAAGACAACTGATACTTTCTTCCATGTTCAATGTCAGCCTAGAAAATACAATATCTTCACACGAACGCCTGTTCTTTTTTTATTATATATTTAAGAAAAAAAGTGGAAAGATAAGATGAAAGTGGTACTCTCGTATTTCAGAACTCAAAACAGCTATTTCTGCTTCACCATAATTCATCTTTTTTATTCTGATCCCTTCCTTTCTTATAACCGTCAAATGAGTTTCGTATTTCAAATTTTCGTATTATTTAATTACAGGTCCTATTTTTAATGAACGATGTTTCTAAAAGCTCTGTTGAAAAATAAGAAATAAAGGTAAGCACCTGTGCACAGTATCATTCATTTATTTTTATCAATCATCTTATTCGAGACAGAAGGCGATGTATTGAAGAAAAAATGTATAGATGAAGAAAGACATTACAATGGAACATTCTTTTATCAGTCCAGAAAATTGTATACTTCCCCTGAATTATATGCTGAGAATCGGATTTCTATGTTCTTCAGCTTATCTTTCAACAAAAACGTATAACTTTTAATCATAATCAAGAGTAACTAATGTTGATAAATTAACGTAATTTTTAGGAAGATTTTAAATGTTTTCGAGATACTGAATATAGAAATGTTTTAACCAATATAGTAGAAGTGTGGTCACATTTTGACGTTTAATGTAACATGACTTCTGGTTCCGTGGATCTTCCTACACAGATTGATCGCCTTCCACTAGTGGAGCGCCTTATTAGCAGTCGTGCAAATAGCGAGTACATTAGAAACAGGCACGTTAGTTCTTCGGTAAAGCTTGTTGGCAGTGATGTCGGAACGTGTGGTTTTGTGTGTGCCTCTCTGTAATATTGGATAGCAGAAATGCTTATCCCGGTCGCACGGTCGGCTGCGTTTAAATGGCTCACGTGCTTACACCACATTTTACGACAAAATCGTGTTTTCCACCGTGCTCCTGTTTCAAGGAGAACAAGTATGGCAGGAAGCGCGATAATGCGCCCTGACTAACTCGGCGCAGCATGGAGCTGGAAACAATAGTACGGCATCGCCTATAGAGCTTTCAGTAAATACGATAGACCATAAAATATGAATAAGTTTTTTTTAAAAAAAAAAAAAAAAAAACAACACGTCTTTATTTGATTAATTGTGAGTATAATAAGCATAAATATTATTTTCCTATGCAGATTCATTGTTATCTACACATTCCCCCCCCCCCCCCTTGCCAGTCTTCGATTCTTTCATTATAAAAATTGGATGCAGGCCGGTTGCTTACGACATACTTTGACCTCTAAGGTGTTGGAAAATTGTTTCCCCTAAATATTTTTTGAGGGGCTAGAAGAAACGACTCCCACATTATAGAAAAGTTTGAATATTGGTGGTATGATCCAGATCTGTACACTATAGTTCTCCCTTTTTCGCTTTCGTAAGAGCAACAGAGTACGGCCACGTTATCGTGTATAAACAGGTAGATTCTGATTGTAATCTTGTGCCTTTTGGACCTAGACACCTTTCAAAACTTGTCCAAGTTGACAGTAGTTTGCAGTTCCTCGTTACTTCAGAAGATCAATGTACTCCACACTTACAGAAACCCAAAAGACAATCGTTAAAATTATCCTATTTTCCATGTTAGTTGCTTTCACTTTTTGCGCTTTATCCGGTATCCCAAGGAATATAAGGCAGAGGCGAGAAGATCCGACATCGATCACGCAGCAGCAGCCAGGGATCAGGTGGGCTCTACTTGGGAAACATGGATGGTTGTGGAGAGATGTTGGTCCGATATGGAGAAGGAATATGCTGTTCACCCATAATACGTAGGTTCGCTTGTCGCTCGAAGTAAAGGGTTGTTATCATTCAGTTACTTCAAGACAAAGCACCAGTTCACATATACGCTATTTCACATTTTACTAATTCATCTGAGCTATTTGTATTTCATTTGAGTTCAGTAGTAAATCATTACAAAACAAATCAACACTTTTATGGTGTTGAATGTTTCTATTGGCTGATGAAAGTGGATTATCTAGCATTAAAGTTAGTTTAGCTAGTTATTCATTATTTTGGATTTCAGTTCATGTGATATAAATAATTTGGCAACATTAGAGTTATGGGAGAGTATTTATTGGTTTAATCCATATGGTATTAGTATATGACATGAGTGAGGATATTCTGTTTGGCTTATCCAGGTTCGAAGTAATATTTTTCTAGTAAGATCAACCATCACTGAATGAACGGGTATTCAATGGAGTTATTGTGACTATAGACTATTATTAAATGTGTTTGGTTCCAACTAGAACCTGTAACTTGGAATACACGGAAGTCTGATTAAGTCACCGGTTATGTGGGGAGTATGTTGGTGAGGTTTTACAACATGGAGGGGAAAAGGTGATCATGGACTCAAGCTGGCAATCGATTTCATGAACAAGGAAATGGGAAAAATTTTCTTTTGTGGGTGAGGGTATTACAGATTGGAATAAATTACCAAAAAATTGAAGGAATTTAATATTTTAAATACTGAGAAAGGAATAATTAGTTGAATAGAGAAATTACTAGTGGAGCATACGCTCCATCGTAATTAATCATTCAACTGAATTATTGAGTTCAATCATTCACTTCAATCTGATGTAGTAAGGATCATACGGATCTGAGTGCCATAAATGTGATAATTATTGGACACACTATCATTCTGTGACCTACCTTTCCGCACTTATGTATTTTATAATTTAAAGGTTTGTTTAAATTGCGTCAGTATATTCATACTCTCAAACTGTTATTGAACTGTTGGTAAGTCAAAAGATTTTACATGTTCATTAGCATTTTACAAAAGTGTAACTCTGGTTTACAATGACTATTAAAATTATTAAACAAAATCAACATCACAATACGAGTATGACCACATGGCTTATGTCGGTTTTTTTTTTTTTTTGTAACAGTTTAACGTCCCTTTTTAACAACGTGGTCTTTAGAGACGGGAAAGGATGGGGGCAAGGAATGGGAAGGAATTCGGCCATGGCCTTTTGAAGGAAGCATCCCGGCATTCACCTGGAGTGATTTGGGGAAACCATGGAAAACCCAAATCTGGATGCCCGGACGGGGATTCGAACCGCCGTCCTCCCGAATGCGAGGCCAGAACGCTATCCGTTACACCACCACGC
Organism: Vandiemenella viatica; assembly: GCA_031002005.1. Classification (NCBI taxonomy): domain Eukaryota; kingdom Metazoa; phylum Arthropoda; class Insecta; order Orthoptera; family Morabidae; genus Vandiemenella; species Vandiemenella viatica. The sequence goes on along the minus strand of JARYHS010013631.1, from coordinate 21,115,799 downwards.
TCGGTGCTTATGTCGTGACAGAACTAGTAACACTTAGATATTTCTATCGTGAGAAGTTGAACTAGTGTGCAGAGCTGATTTATCAGAATAATTATGCCAATCAACGAGTATAAATTGGGATAAATAACATCAGGTAAAACTCCCGGCGTTACGCAATAAGGCAACCTTCACAGGACTAGCAACAATTAGAAACGTCTTTTGTTTGAGTTCAACTATGTGTGAAGAACTAATTTACCAGAATAATATGTCAACTAACAAGGATAAACTGAGACAAAATAACACCACGTGAAACTCCCAACATAAAGCCAAAAGTTCTTAATCGTAACAAAAAGAAAGCAAGCGACTATAGTGACATTCTTCATGCCAACGCACTAACAAAAAACTATGAGCTGTTGTCATATTAACGAACGTTAAAGTATTTCTTACTTGACTTATAAGACTCATTTGACCGGTTTTATAGTTTATTTCATGTGATGTGTTAAGATACTGACGAAACAATGAATGTCAAACAAATATGCGTGTCGAGAAAGTTTTCTATACCCTACTTTAAGAAGTCACCTACTTTAAATTAGGGAATAGGTGTCCACTACATTAAAAATAAACTATAGCTATACGGTAGTATTTCTGAAGTGGAAGAACACTAACAGAATGGTAGTTGAATCCATATGTTGTTACAGTAAAATAGTCTTTAAAATATAACATGATATAGTGGTCTGTAGTTGTGATGGTATTCTTAGTGTTTTGATTGTTAAACATTTAAATAATTAGTCAGAAAACATGAATATGAAGGAAAACATTTACCGATTTTGTGACGGAATCAGTTTTGGAATTGGGTGGATTTAATTTCGATACGTTGAACAAAAGTAAAAGAGAACGTCAAACTCTGCAAGAATAAGACTGATTTCATGTTTTAAATGTTAAACTCTTAATAATTTACAATGTCAGAAATGAGGTGGTCTAATGTGATATGAAATGAAACTGCTAAAAATTGTTAAAAGCTGTATAAATTTATATATTTTCAATTTAAACCAAATATACTTTAAACACAATTGTACCTTCCGTTGTTAATTCATTTCAGAAACGTCTGTGAAGTTAGTTTCCCGTTGCAGAATTTTTTAAATATTATCTGCTATAAGTTTTCTCCACGTTTTCGTATCTAAATTTTTTGACGATGTTCTCTGTTTTTAGGTTTTTACATATGTTTTCTCTCACTCGTGTTGACTGTTTTTCAAGTTATCTGTTACCCTAAATTTTTGTCACTTTCAATCAGTCATCTCTTAATCATTTCATTTATTAATAAACCTGTCGACTAAGACTACTTTTAAAAAGATTCATACACTGATTTCTTTCTATACGTATGTTTCTTCTGACTGCCTATTTTCGTATCAACTCAGTTATTTTTCAAAATTATTTTATACAACCAACACTGCAATTAGGTTTTTCTTCTTTTCGTGCGTCTCCCTGCTGTGCTGCGTACAACCAGTTGTAAAATGTTTCTAATTTGTCAAAATCTGATTTTTTTTTATTTTTCCACAAGTGACCAAATTTTTACTCTACGATTTATCGTAGTCCAAATTGAGGACAAAACCAGGCTAGCAATTTTTTTCATTAAGTTGATTTTTTGTTGCAGATCGATTCAGACTGATCATGCGCATCATTTGAGAGGTTGGAACTGGTCAAACACCATTCGCTTCAACAAATACTAACATTGAGAGTTTTACTATAGGGGGTGAGAACCAGGGGAGCCAAACATTAAAGTTACCGTTTACAAAATTTTATGAGAATTCACTAACTGTCATTTTTTCCCTTGACTCTTCACTTACTTTTCTAATGTTCTATTTCTGCGACCCAGCAATTTCTTCATCAGAAGAACAATTTCGTGGTCATGTAAATCATGCGGCCACATGAAAATTTATTCCGTTTTATCGGTTTCCACTGCAAATAAATTCAGTGGTGATTCTGTACAGAAATGCCTCAATGTCATTTTCGCCTATTATCTGCATTCTTGAATCTACAAATTTATTATGGTCATACTCTTTTTTTACTTACGGCTTTACGCCTCGAAGACGGCTAAGGTCATTAGAGGCGGGATGGGTCAGGGGACAAGGAAGGGAAGGAATTCGGCCATGACCTTTTTGAAGAAAGCACCCCGGCATTCACCTGGAGTGTTTTGGGGAAACCATGCCAAATCTGGAGTCCCGGACGGGGATTCGAACCCGCATCCTCCCGAATGCGAGGCTAGAACGTTAACCGTTCACACACCACGCTAGGTGGCCATATTCTACTGGTTCAACTTTTGAATAGTTCTTCTGTCTTAGCAGTTTAGGGATGAATTTTTGAAATGCCTTATCTCATTTGACATCGTAAGTGTGTTCCATTCCTTCTGCAACGCCACTAATAAATCAGTCTTCTTTTGTTGTTAAAACGGGATCTACTGGATCATTACTGAAGTAGTATCATTCATTTTCTTTCAGCATATTTTTATCCAAATTACGTCAGCATAGGTTTCTCTATAAGTTCTGCGCTTGTTTGTCTTCTCTTACTTCTTGATTTCAAATCCTTACTGTTGAGGATATGGCACAAATTCCTTATTTCCTCAAATGTTTGAGTTTACTACACTCTGCGTTAACTTTATCTATATTCAGTCTTTTCCACATTCACTGTAAATTTTTCTGCAGCAAATTTCATTTTTTATTTTTTATTTTCAAACATTTAATATTTATCCAAACGAAAACAAATCTTTTATCAGTCTTTACGTATCAGCAATTTCATTTTAATTTTATTTCCTTGACCCATCGGATTCCGTATTACCGGAATTTCTTTCTTTATGTATGTATTCTTCGCGAATTATTTCTAAATCGTACTTTTATATTAGAATTTCCCCCCCCTTTCTAATTCCAAAAGTCGAATATGTCCTTATTTCTCTCTCTTGCTTCCTAGCTCCATCTTTACAACATAAATTGACCGTAAGACTATCCTGGTACTGTACATATTTACTTTTTCATTTCCTCAGTGTCTTATGAAATAGTTGATATGTACACACTTTGACAGTAAATTTGGCCGCCACTGAAAAATTCTATCTCACTTATTTTGCACAATCTGACATCAATGTTATCCTAAGAAACAGCAACGCAATACTGGCAAGCCAGTATTACATTACTGTTTCCTGGGATGACATTGATATCAGATTGTGCAAAATAAGAGTGTTGGATTTTTCAGCGGCGGCCAAATTTATTGTCAAAATGTGTAGACCTACGTTAAATGATTGCATTCTAAGTTTATGTTCGCAAAACAATTGTCACCACGTTGTTCAAAGTGATTGTGAATTGCAACGATGTAAATAAATATTTTTCCCATAGTCAAACAGTTTTTAATCTTTTCTCATTTGTCTTCCTAGCGGCTTAGGAAGTAGTTGCATGAAATTGTTCGAGAATGTCTGTCAAACCATGCGTTACTTGTAAAATTAATTTAAAATCTGTTATAAATCTAGCGGCCATGGTAATTAAACTGATATCCAGTTTTCCTTATTTATGAGTATTAGAGCCAACAGTTAAACCTTGTTCCTCTGAATAGTAACACACAGTCGTAAAAGTGTTTACGGAAGGTGTCCTGGTTTCTGCTGCAGAAACGCGCCTAACATTTGCCATCGTCAATTGCAGCATTGCTAGGCGCTCGTGGAATGATTTATGTGGTCATTTTGGAGTTGATTAAGCAGAGAGTTACTCCCAGCCAATTACTTGCCAGATTTATAGTCGCCAGCTGCAGCAACCGGCAATTAATTTAACAAATAAGAACACGCGTGAGAAAATGATCCTTGCACTAGCGCGGTGTTTGGGAAGAAATATTAGTACAGAGGAATTTTTGGTCCACCCACAGTTTTGTGAATTGCAGAGTATATATGTAGATATGATATTACATGAGCAGAGGTTTAAGAGAGAAAAATGTGTATACTTGTAACTATCCTTATTTAGAGATTTAATTGAAAACTTATTTACTCAAAGGTACCAAATCTTTTCTGGTTAACTTGTATTTATAACCACACTTACTACATCTCTCTCACTCCTTCTTTTTGACAAATGAGATATTAAAACAAGAACATAAATTAATTCATCTTCGTCGTCATAATATCGTTTTCATTCACACAGATAAAATTTTCAGCTTAAATAACACTTATATGAAGCTGCAGCAGAAATGAGACTCTATGTAAACGGCACACAAGTTAAACTCACGTCCTAATAACTGCAGTGCAGTTTCTATCTGAGCTAAAGATAAATGGAAGTCGTTATGTTGTTGTGGTTCTGAGTCTTCGAAGCACACATTAGTTTTATTTGAATGTGGCAGTCATCACTCATCAATATAACGCCGTCATTATTGGTGCATCTTTTTACCTTTGTCTACTTTTACAGGTCACTGCTGCTCTAATATATAGCTTTAATCTTTATATGAAACACAATATACTGTTTAAGGTATTACAAGTGTGTGTAAATTTATTAACTAAGGGAAAAATAGCTGTTCAAATAGATCAGGTATTACGGTCTACTTTATTTTTTAAAGCATGTTGAGTTCGTTCAGAGGCCTGTGAATAACTCAAAGCAAACCAAGAAAACAATACATTAATATAGTATCAACGGTTCTTTGTAGTTTACGGTTTTTGCTGAAATATCCTGTATCTTAGTAAGTTACTCTTATTCATTTTTCTATTGTTCTAAATCAAAATTTTATGGATCTTTTATATTATTCCTCTTACCATATGCGATATTGTGCGAAATATTTTATACCAACTTTTGCATTTCCCAGGGTGAGATTAAAATGAAAGCAACTCTATTTCAAGAAATAAAAGCAACTAAACGCTCATAAATTCAAGCCGGGTTCAAGCCTTTACGCTAAAGTCATAGAATGGGTCCAGGCATCTAAACATTAGTTCTTAGTAATTTAATTATGGATTCAAAAATAAGAATTTCTTTAAGAGTACAAGTTTTATTTATGATGGAGCTTAGCGTACAGTACAGTGGACAACTATAAGTATTAAAGAAATTCTGTGAAGACATCAATGCTCATAGAAACGATTAAGTTTTGAAACGTGCATGTCTCATTGTGAATTGTGAGTTATCCAAATATCCCAACGGACGATTGCGAATAACAGTGGACAACATAAGCAGACATTTTGTAGCTTTCTAACTGAGTATGGCCGCTTAACGAAAGTACTCAGATTTTTCTTCATCATATGAGTTTCAAGATTCAGTGTCTCTTATAACTCGATACCAGTTAAATGATACTTCAAATCTAATTATTTCATTTCCATTACTTTCGGAGCTACTTAACATTCACCTTAATGTGAAGGAATTACAGGTGTTGGAAACAGTACAAGGAAGGGCTGCTAGATTTGTCTCTGTAATTTACCGCAAAATACAATCAGTAACTTATGAGTTGGAATGTAATACATTAGAAAACAGGAGGATGGTAAAGAGAATCATGGGAATGTATAAGGCGTATATTGGTGGTGTGGCGTTGATAGGTATTAATGGAAGAATAAAAAGAGGTGCATGGAAGGGAAAAGATGTCCATGACCACAAGCTGAGCACTCGATTTCGGGCATATGGATGTGAAAAAAAAACTCTTTACCAAAAGCTCTGAAAGAATCTAAAGTTGAAATTCGTAGAGGGCAAAAGTAGGTAACTACAGGAAAAGGAAGAGTGTGTGAGAAGTTAAATTGCCACTGGATCATATGCTCCATCGCAATCAAATTAAATAAATAAAAAAAAGGATTCAATGTCACTTGTATCTCGACACGAGTCAAAAGGATATCAGAAATTTAGCTTCAAATCTATTTACTTCCTTTTCAGTACATTCTAAGCTCCTCAACATTGCTAAACAACAGTGTTGATGTCAGGGACCTTTCAAACGTCTTTCTAGAGAGAGATAATGTTGCCGTTTGTACTGGTGAAATTCAAGTATAAATATTAAACCTTCAGTCTGTCATTTAAGTTGCCGTTTATATCAGTTACGTTTCTAGGTTTCTGTTTTTTTTTAATTTTAAATATCAGGTCTTTTTGTGTTTCTCGCTTCACGACTAGCCGACGTTGAGGTCATTATAGACGGGAAAGGACTGAGGACAAGGAACATGAAACAATTCAGCCATGGCCTTTTGAAGGAACCATCCGAGCATTCGCCTGGAGTGATTTGGGGAGTTGCATGGATACGAGTAGTCGTGGACAGTCCGTGTGGCTCCCTCTTGGGGCGCAGCTGCCGAGTACAGTGGGCGAGTTTCCTCCCCTCATCCCAACGGACGAATGGTGTTGGTTGGAGTGAGTAGGGGTGCCGCCCAACTCCGTCGATTGATCAGTTTTCTTCCCTTGTTATTACCGGGCGCAGGTAATATTTTAGACGGCGAGGGTTGGCTGCTCTGGCGCCGCCTCCATCCATCATCCCCCAGCCTCGCCCCGCCCGTCAAGCGCTATCTTATTAAGAAGCTCACTCGCTCAGAATAATTAGTTTCCAAAGTAGCGTCGGCTGCTCCTCCAAGACGCCGGAACAGCGGCGCGGGGCGGCGCGGTGCGGCGCAGGGTGGCGATAAGGACGGGCCTAACTTGACGACGAGGGACACGCCGTTGTTAGCCCGGATTAGCTCGCACCCACCGTAATATCCGGTCACAGCCAACTCCGTCGCTGCCAGTTAATTTTCTTGTAATCTGTGCCGCCCGTAGAGAGATCGAGGCGGCGTATGGAGAGAATTCACCACCTGCTTTTTACGCAGGTCGTCACATTTCTGGTGAAAATGGAAACATCCATCAAGGTTGGTGATGATTCAGTGGTTCACATGTTGGTTATTCATCTGTGAGGAAGCAACGTGGAAACAATCATAAAAGCATTTCACTGATCTTCTCATACAGTTGTGATTCACATACCCAGAAGTTGTCAGTTGGATCCTCATTTTACCGCAACAGCCTATACGAACACGGGCAAGCAAACAATTTTCTACTGCTTAAGTTCCTTCCTGGCGCCAACGCTGAATTTTCTTTTTCCTCCATAAAGAATAAAGAAAAAGAAAAAAAAGTTACTGCCACAAATTTCAATCTTTGGAATTCATCGGATTCTCACAACTTGCTTTGCTGACTCCTGAAGAAATTCATCTGTTATTGTCAGTTACAGGAGATACAAAATTCATATTTCAAAGAAATAAAAAATAGTGAAGATAAACTTGTTTTAAGTAATATGATGTTACTATATTTTAGAGTAACATTATCTGGTGTTTTTTTTTAATTTTAAAATACTTCTCATGTTAAGCAATTAACTCCTACACTTATAAATCTAGGTAATTTAATTTTTTACTTTTATTTAAATTTCCAGCTACCATGCATACGTTTAGTGGCAATATGAACTTTTTAAATCTGGATCATTATTTAGGAAATAATAATAAGCGTTTTTGATGGAGTATTCTGTTGAAACGGCGATTAATTAATATTGGAGGTCAGTAGACCGATGAAGAGGTTGGTGCTGTGTGTGTATAAGGCATATAGTAATGGTTGGACGTTAATGGAAAGTTTGGAAGTGATATGGGGAGGGTAGATATGAACATCAACAAGATATATTTGATTTGATACGAAGTTTTTGATGTAAATCTGGAAGTAGGGGATTGAAATAAATTGTGGGGGAATGTGGTGAAAATTTTATTTGAAACAGTGAAAGAAATTAAACTGAAAAGTAAAACATTTTAAATTAAAAGTAGGTATGTCTCCTTCGCAAGTAATAATTATAAATACAGTGGATCTTGTTAAAAGTGGTTAGTAAGTACACCTAAATTCACATTATCTGTTAAATCTGGAACACTGTTTAGCCACAGGTAGCTCATTCATTTATTTGGAATTGTAAATACCATATAACAATATTGTCAGAAATGTCGGCGAAGTCACCGTTCAACAACGATAGCTCAGAGTGAGCAGGGAAAATCCGGAGTGGAAACACTTTCAGCCTTGAACAAAATCTAGTAGATAAACAAGATGTTTTCAACACTCACGCGATGGTTTATACATCCCAACCTAAAATGTGCAGAATCTCTAGCTGAAGTTAAGTAACAAGTCGATTGGATTTATAACGCGCGGCTATTCTAGAGAAATAAATATATATATATACAAAATAGCCTCTGGACACAACAGGCCACGATAGATTCTTCTGTGTATTTATGTGTGCTCAGATTATGTTTTAGGCTGATCTCAAAACAGAGCCGAATTTGGAACTCCTCATTAAAACTGGTCTTTCCGAGGCCAATGTCAGCACCGTGATTATAACCTGTACCGTGCCAGATCAGGACACCATCGTGTATCTACTGATACAAGGATTTTAAGTAGATATTTGATGGTTTTTGCTATCACTACTTTAAATTATATTTTAAAATATAAAGTAATAGCCAGAGGTTACCATTTAAAGTGTGAAAGATAAAAAAAAACATTTAATTTACATTTTCTTTTAAAATGTATTTTTTTTTTGCAACGTTGTAATGTTTACAGTTCTCATTTTGTAGTGTCCTCGGTGTTATTTAGCTTTCTTGGTCTGCGCAAATCATGATATTTTTTTTGTCTTTTATTTTTTAAAATTTTTGAGATCAGATAAATATACCTGTTTTTGACTATTGTTGCTGGTCCGATACTAGAAATAACTGCGTATAATACCTGTCATTACTCAAGAAGACAATTAAGTAATAGATATTTAGAAATACGTGGGCTTAGGATTCAATTAAAGAAAAAATTTAGGAGTAAAGTTTTGTCATTATATTTGGAACAGAAAGAATTAATTTAGAGTACTGGATTTCTTTCTTTCCTGGAAGTAATAAATAGCGTTAAAAAATTGACTCAATTAAATATGTTACCAATTACAGAAATGGGTAATCGTCATTCCATCAAAGAAATAGCGGCTGCGAGGATATTGTTTTTTACCATCCATAACATATGAAAAAATAGTGACGTCACTATTATTTGCTTTCTTGCGTAATTTACTAATAATTATGAGACAACAGGTACATTGAATCTGTGACTGAACTTGTTCCATGATATTTAAATCAGATTTTCAAAAATAGAAGCATGAAGCTTTTTCGACATTTTCAAAAATCGAATTTTAGTCTGGTTTTAAATGTGATTTTTTTTTATCGTAGTAAAGGTGCACGAACTGTTTATCAATTTAACAATGATCTTTGAAATGTTCTTTTTCAAAACTCAAGATGCACTCACATACTGAACTAAAATTTCTGGAACTATAATCCACTTAAGAAAAATTTAGTTTAGGGAAAATTATTAAGTCATATTGTAATCTACAATAACCGAGCGTCATGGGTGAGCGGTTAACGCTCTTCCCTCGCATTCGGGAAGACGCCGGTTCGAATCTCCGACTGGGCATCCAGACTTGGGTTTCCATGGTTTCCCCAAATCACTCCAGGAGAATGCCGGGATGCTTCCTTCAAAAAGGCCATGGCTGAATTCCTTCCCGTTCCTTGTCCGCAATCCCATCCCGCCTCTAATCACCTCGACGCCGACAAGATGTGAAACCATTAATAAAAATAATTTAAAAAAAAGACAGACAATACTGTACAATAACCTGGCGAAAGAGGTAAGAGATATGTATACAATAATAATTGATAACAAGAAAAAAATCCCCGTTTTTACTAGACCTATCCCAAATTTTTGTACGTTCAGATGAAATCGAGAACTTCGGCCCATTGACGAAAAAGTGAACCCTATACTGAAAACAACACAGTAAACGCTAATTGCAACAAGTACTGGAAATTGTTAAAATTTAGAATTTGCGGAAAAGCAGTTTGGTATTCCTGACCAATGCTACCCAACATCAAAATTTTTCTAAGATTAAAATGTCCTCCGTAACGTTGTCTTATGCTGTCCTACAGCTATAGGCATTCAAATCCAACACCATTCATGTTAATACAAGAAATCAGTTACGTGTTGATGATATCACAGATGAGAGAGTTTAGTTAGGCTCACTGTAGCTAGTACGATCGTCAGCCGTGTTGGTACGTAATGTTGGGAAACTTGAATGTTAGATCATTTCCGGAGGTTCTGACTGACATTCCCTCACGACATTGCTGAGGAATGGCTGCCCAATTAGAGTAGCGGGCTTGTCCCACACTAACCTCACGCTGCGACTGCTAGTTGAACAAGGATGCCTTCTTGCGTCGATAGACGGTAGTCATCATTTGACAGGCTTGTCAAAGAAATAAGTTTCCACAGATGCAGGAATTTTTCCTTGTATCTTATTCAATAACCAACATCGTGTAACTGTAGCTAGATGAAAGTCTCGTTTTGCCAGGTTTCATTCGTCTCACACAACAGGTACAACCTATAAAGCATAGCTGCCAAGCTTCATCATTTTGTCGTCAGTTTCTTCAGCTGATATTGCTACACCATTCACGAGAAACCTACTAATAATTCTAGAACTCAAGCACGTCGTGAACACATAGTGCGAACTAAACTGCTGGATAAAAACAAATCCTCATAGGACAGTAGAAAGAATCTATTGAAATTTCGATGAATGACAGTCACAACATGTAAATTGGTTTAGATATGATCACTTCGATTCTATGTGACAACGGTCACGGGGACATGGAATAGCATATGTAATTATTAACAGACCAGTAATATTACCAAGTATTTATTACGGGTTCATTACTTGATATACCATAAGTGTAATTAATTTATGGTGTATATGGTATACATGAATGCAATTTCTAGAGACTTTTATTAATTGGTACATTTCTTAATAGTTTCAACATAACTATCATCTACCATGTTAGCGATTATTAGTGACTATGTCACCTTACCCTTGAAGACACCAAAAACATTTAATATTTTTCAGTCACATTTAAGTTAGTAAATTTTATGAAGAAAATTCTTTTACGGGATAAAAAGAGTTACTAGGTAGAAACGTTTTTCATTTTGGATTTATACTGTTAGGTCGAGGGGCACTGAATAAAGAAGTTACTGACAATGTTATCCCTTACTGAAGAATTTACAATGACTTGTAGGCTTTGTAGATGTTATATTTCTTTCTAGCACCGATAAATTAATTTATGTTCGTTTATTTCTAGTACTTGGCAAACAATATCTTAATGCAATAACTCTTCATTCTACTTGTTACAGAAAGATATTTGAATATTTACACAAGCAATTATTCTGAGAAAACGATTTACTTGTTTATTGTTATTAGTGCCTAACATACAATCCGAAACTGAACACAACTGGAAACAAAGCCATTGTGACAGTTATTAATTGCCTTTAGTTAAGAATATTTAACTGGAATGTATTTACTGAGGAAACCAGCTCCGCCAAACATGTATAACTTCATTTTCAGTTGTTGTTAACACTTCCTTGTGCTGAAACTAATTTTAAATTATGAGTGATAGTTTGATAAAATAATTACACCACTATTCTCAGTAAGACATATAATATTTAAATTGTTTTAATGTAATTGGCGTTTCTACAGTTTTCTAACATTAGGAGCGAAACTGCAAAGTGATTGGCGAACATCCATAGTCAACTCCAGAAAATCCGTTGTTGAATGTCTATCCCTTCGTTTGAACCAGCGAGCACAGTGTTTCATCCCAGCCAGAATATAATTCTGTTTTGTTTTTATGTAGAACTTTATAACATTAGTTTGTTTACGTTTTGGTAATCTATGGAATTCTATGTTGTAGTTTATCAGCGGGTTAATTGATTATGAGGAAACTTCAAATCATTGAGATATTTTAAGTAACAAAATATTTACCGTTGGTAGAAATGACAACAACCTGAGAAATGGATTACTAGTTAATTAATTATTAGTGAATCTAATCACGATAAATGGTAACTGGATTTATCACACTATATTAGTTCTAAGCAATAATATTAAATGTTTGAGGTAACTAATCTCAAAGAGATTGATGGATTATAGGCATTTCATCTAAAACTGTTTGCCGGTAACGATCAAGCGAGGAATGCTTTTGGAGTAAGCAGATATTGCTTCTGCAAGCAGTCGCGCCGTCAGAGAGCAGATATCGTTTGATTTTCATGACTGTTGTATCTGAGATTACTGCCACACAGTACGACGGGCTTGTCCGGGCAGCATAAAAATTATACGTGCCTCGCATAAAACCGCTCTCCACCAAGTTTTACGGAGTGCTCCCGAAACGCGTTTTACTGGTGTGTGTTGATGTTTACAAATGACCGCGCAATAACTCTGCCGAGATTATGTGTGAACGCTGTGCCCTGACTGAGTTAACATTTCAAACCGCACCAGCTTCGTTAAGTTTCTTACGCGCAAAAACTCTGGGATAATTTTCTCTGGAAGTTACGGTACTTCGGTTGCATTCATCATAATAAAAAAAATATATATTTTCCATGAACACTTTATTCTGTCTTAATTTTTTGTTATAAACAATAACGTTTTAATGTAATAAGTACGCCTAATCGTTTAAATAAGTAGAAGAAACCGTTGTTCTCATTATAAACAGATAAACCAATCAGGTTCATTTTTCTTCTCTACCTGATTAATGGTCCCATCTCAGTACAGGCGGCCTTCGTTCCTTTGCTGCAAAAATTGCTTTATCTCCAAATGTGTTCCTCAAATCTTTAAATTACGCAACATTTCGTACCTTCGTCTTGCTCTTTCTCTTCTAAATTTTCGTTTAGTATCTTTAAAAGGCTTTAAAGTTGATCCGGATTCATGTATACTCAGTGACTATCTCTAAAAATCATTTATGTACAAAGTACACAAAAAATATATGAAACTTTCGGGAGGTGTTTCAGCAGATCACTATATTCTATCGTTTATTGTGAATTATAGTTTCTGATTTTATTTCAATACATTAGCAGTTGAATTCTCATGCATTCAGCTTACGATAAACATATTGAGAATTTTTTTTGGCGCTTTATACCATGAACTACAGCATTATTAGTGGATCTTTCTTTAAACATGTATCTGAACTTTCTCCATTTTTTATGTTGGGAGCATCCTCCTTTATTTCTGTAAAGGTACTGCCTTCTTTCATGTCTGTTATGATTCCAAAATTTCTTCTTCACCTTCATCTTTTTATCTTGCGTGGTATGGTGGCTCAGTGGTTAAGGTGACTGACTGGTGATCGAAAGGTTTCCGGTTCGAATCCTTGTGTCGGCGGGGATTTTTCAAAGGCCCTAACCCTACCTTACCTGTTCCACAGCTTGCTGTGTAATGAGAAGTAAACCAGAACGCTTCAGTGGTTCGGACTTCATTATAAACTGTAGGTCTCCTGTACCCGGTAGGATTGCAGGGTAAGGTTAAGGCGGCTATAACAGGGACGGAATACGCAGCCCATAGAAACCCTGTAACCAGGTCATTATGACCATACGGAATTATTATTATTATTATTATCTTTTATCTTCAATTTTTCTTACATTATACTCTTCTGCATACAATTTCTACATAGTACGTTGGATAACCAAGGCGATTTCCTAGTTTTTACCATCCTCTATAGGTTCATCTTCTTGCTTAAACCTTCATCAACACCCCCATAATTCTATCTGTTACGCCCACTGTCTCAATTTATCTCCATAACAATAGTTCAGAACTTAACAAGTATCCTTTTTTCTTCTTTTTGATTGCCACTTCTACAATATTCCACCCAAAGCATTTGAGAATTCTGAGAATTCTCTATCTTAATTCGGGCACGATCATTCTAGCTGTTATTTTTTTTTTTTTTTTAAGTTGTACCTGAAAAGAATTATAAAAGAATTATTTAAGAATTATTTCGTAATATAATCCCCACAATCCAGTCTAAGGATGGTCACTATTCTAAGAAAACCGTGTTATATGAGAATATTATCAAACCGTTATTATTCCAGAGTTGATTTTTCACTTCGAGCATATATCCGAAAATCACTAAAAATTAAAATCTTCCTTTGGCTATCCAAATGGTTTGGCGTTTGTAATAGTTTTAAGAGTAAACAAGTGAGCAATGCAATTTAAAATATGGTAACACTGGGAGAGTGGCTTCCTTAAATGGTGAAAGTATATAATGAAATTCGACACAAGTAAATTTATTGGCAATTTATTATTGTAGACTGGGAATGTAATCCGCGCTCGTTATTGGCTGGTTAGCGACAGTTGGCCCCCACACGCAGTCCCAGTCTGTATTTAGCACAATGTGCTGGCGGTTGTGTTGAATAATTGATGTTTACCGAGAGCGGGACGCGGTCACAATGGTTAGCAGAGTACAGCTGGCACCCCAAGAAGCTCTGCAGCCTCTCGCACCATGTGTCAGCTCACGGAATTCACTCTCAAAAAATTTCTAAAGCCACCAAATAATCCAAATTATTAGAGATCAAAATCGTAGCTATTTTCACTATAGTTGCTTCTGTTTCGTGTTTAGTACTGGCACTACCATCAAACTAGTGAGTGAGAGTCTGCAGGTATGGTATTCGCCGACACCTAGATGCCCTATGAGTCGATGACTATCCCTGTATAACTAGCAAGAGTGGAATTAAATTTTCTACCCTCGGGAAGAATACAAAATGCTTCAGTTTTGAAGGAAGTTAGCATATATGCTTTTCAACTGAGATGTTCATCGCTGCAGTATTGCATACTTACTACATCCATGATTTTCGGAACATACTGCTATGTATCCATGTCTCTAAAATCTCATTACATAATGGTAATACTTGAAATTTTTCCTCCCTCCTATAGTTTATGTTCGTGGAGAGTATTTTACAAATTGCTGCTGAAATAAACATCATTCTCACATACATTGTAGACGAAATACGCAATTTTTTTGTAACAGCGAAGAAAGAAAGCAGGAAATATTGAACAGTGACTTTAAGTCAACATAATCACTAAAATTTAATAATCCTAACACAAATAAAACCGTTGTAAACGAACACAGGCTTACTTGAAACAAACATTCAATTGCATTAAGTGAGAAGCGATGCGACTCCTATCGGATTGGTAATTGTAGTGAATCTTCTAGTTCATTTTGTTATGAAGAATTCTTAACGATTGAACTGATGCCTATGTCGTACAATATGTCATTCCGCTTGAGACCTTCTTATATCTCTTGCTAATCTACCGTTCAGATACCGTTTCTCTGTTGTCACAAAATTAGCAGAGATTTACGTGAAATATTCTTCTCTGTTGTTAACATCTTAATGTTGACTCCCAAAATTATTTTAGTTATTTTAGTGCCTATCATGATTTTAGTATGACCTTTATTATTTTCATTTAATGTAGTGAACTTACTGTACAACAATAACACAATATTTAGATCTGGACAGTTAACATTGTGAATGTATATGCATTCTTAGTGACGTTCATGGAGGCTGTGCAACTATTAGCAAGTTTCCAGTCTGTTATAGTTACAGTGATTTACAGTCTTGTAACACTGCATTTTTCCTATCCTTGGCGGTGAATCTCTTTGCGCCCTGTGGGAGCATGCTTCGCACATTTTTGTCATCTTCCTGCGGTAACAAAGTGTTCCAATTTATTGATGGCTCCTAACAAAGAAAGTTTTTTCGTATCCTTTTTTTCCGACATGGAAAGGAAGCATCTGTGTGCTGGAATTATTTTATGCATAAATTGTAGATTAAATACATTTTGCTAATTGTGGATTCCTTCAGCAGGAATTTGTCGCATTCACCTCTTTATAACTGGCAAAGCATTTCAGTGGCAAGTACAGTTCTATAAAGAACGCACGAGTAATGTGACAACCCCATTGACATTAAAATATTGCAGCCACTTCTGACTCGAAAGAAAATTTGCAATTTAACAGCTTAAATTGTGCGCCATGAATAAATCGTTATATAGCTATTGTTGCTTTCTGTGACCTACCACAGTGTCTGGAGATACCTACTGTTCTCATGAAGATTTCGATTGCAATACTGCTGAACACCAAAAAAAAAAGGAAAAAAGGAGAGAGAGAGAGAGAGAGAGATTTGGCCAACTTTTAAATCCTGCTTTCTGCGACAACCGGTATCTTGAATGATCTAAAATTCATAAGTGGCAGCATTGCTCCGAAAAAACAAATTTAAATTTTTTCCTGCACAGGCTTGGGCCGACTGAAATATCCTACAGGAACGATATTGGAAAATTAAACCATTACTCAAGAAAGATGCCACGCTTTTAAAACACGTTACTTTATTTAGACCTCTGACTGACATTAATAACAGCGAAACAGATTCAGAGACACTAAATTCAAACTAACGAAAGAGAAATCTGTAATGAGCGTTAAAAGTTTTTAAATTTAAGAGGTAAACACTGCTCAAATGCAGTTCAATCTTGCAGTAGAAATATCTGTTTGGAAGTTTTTATGAAGTTTATGAGTTAACAGTTTTTCATTCCTGTGATCAAACAGATATATTTAGTAATATCAAGAATAACAGACGTTTAGGTGGAACTATTCACATATGGTGAGAAACTTAATGTGCGTTAAAAGTTAATATTTCATCTTTCGGTAACAATTTGAATTGGTATTTCGGAGAATAAAAGTATAATTTGAAAATGTCTTCCTTTCCTACTTTAGTTCACAAATATTTAAACAATTTCAAAGTATTTTTGCTGTGAATACATGAACGTTATCGAATTTTTGGAAAAAAATGGATAAATTTTACTAATATTAAATAAAATCTTTTTAGTGCTTTCTAGAACTTTAAAGTGAACACAGTTTTACATTCTAACTTGAAAGCGCTGTACGCAACGATAGGGTTTTTTTTTTCAGATTTGGTTCGTTGGGTGTTTCTTTTACAGTGTTTTTGTGTCTGAGCCTTGTTCACGCGTACACTTTAGGATTTTCCGTAAGATCTGCTTACTGAATTTCGTATTGATTTTGACGAGAAATATGAGCTTCCTGGGTACAAAAACTCATACTATGTTACTTTAAGTGGAAGGGCACTATATTTAATGTACACTTAATTGTATCATAACTACTGCTTTATTTTATTGTACATACGTTATATGAAAACCTTCTGTCAGACTATGAGGTTCTTCAACAGTAATTCTTAGTCAAGATCTGCATGTAATTTGGCGACTTTATAAAAGTTCACAAAATGTTATAAACCGAATAAAGATAGTTTACAATAAATTGAATAAAAAGGTTTTTGAAGGATATACTAAATAAATCAGGACTGTATGAAATACTTTTTATCAAAATCCTAATGCTGAGCTAAAGCAAAGTAAACTGTTTTTTCCATTTCCGCGAGATTACAATGCAGAATAGTTAAGAGAATTAATTCATTTTTGAACTTAAAAGCCACAGACGATGACTTGCTTGAAAGTTACGTTTTTATGAAAAAATTAAAATCATCTGGTGTCATGAAGATTATCAAAAGACATAATTTTTTGGCATTAAGATCGATACGCCGTGAAAGCCTTCGTGTCGCATTTCAACAACATACGGCGGAAAACCCGTGAAGACTACATTTCATCGATACGCCGTGAATGCCTTCGATGTCGCATTTCAACAACATACGGCGGAAAACCGTGAAGACTACATTTCATCGATACGCCGTGAAAGCCTTCGATGTCGCATTTCAACAACATACGGCGGAAAACCCGTGAAGACTACATTTCATCGATACGCCGTGAAAGCCTTCGATGTCGCATTTCAACAACATACGGCGGAAAACCCGTGAAGACTACATTTCATCGATACGCCGTGAAAGCCTTCGATGTCGCATTTCAACAACATACGGCGGAAAACCCGTGAAGACTACATTTCATCGATACGCCGTGAAAGCCTTCGATGTCGCATTTCAACAACATACGGCGGAAAACCCGTGAAGACTACATTTCATCGATACGCCGTGAAAGCCTTCGTTGCATTTCAACAACATACGGCGGAAAACCCGTGAAGACTACATTTCATCGATACGCCGTGAAAGCCTTCGATCTCACAATAAGATGCAAGTCACAGATTTAGTGTTAGAGTACATGTTGTAGAAGGAATGTCTGTGTGCACCTTTGAAAAAAAAGATTTTTGGTGCCTACTAAAACTGAAACTTCTTACATTGTCCAAGTTGCAAATATATACTGTACAACTTCTTCTGCGCTCTATATACTGTGTAATAGCGATGTTTTTCAAAAGTAATACTTGATTGCTAACATTCACTTTTTAGTAATTAGAAAGCTACATCGGATTTGGCCGGACTCTTTTGACGATATCTAACAGATTTATGAACTGTAAACTACAATTATAGACAGAGAATTTCTAGCTGTGTGATCGCAAGATGTTCATATGTCCTTCATTGTAATTTTCACCAAGCAATCCAGTTGAAATTCAGAGATAAAACAATGGGACCATGATAATAATTCTACTATAATCACTTTTTACGATAGAAGAGTAAAAGAAAATAACCATGGTTTTCTCTTATAAAAAGCTTTTAAAGATTATTTTATAATCTAAAACATAGAAGCAATCCTATTGTTTTAAAAGATAATAATGGGACATGTGAATAATACTGTCATCAAACGTTTTAAGATAGAAGAAGTAGAAGGAATAGACGAAGCTTTTCTCTTACGAAATCTTTTAAGCTTTTCTATAATACAAACAATAAAAATTTGGAAAGCATATGATACTGTAGATGCCAGATTTAGACTATGTGATTCCGTATGAAAAGTAAAAAATTTCATTTGAAGAGTAAAAACACATAAATGCAGTCTCTTATATTGGGATCAAAAGAAAAATTAATTCACTGTATTGCAATTGTATAGAAGTAATGTTAACTTGCGCTCTTCTGAGATATGAGGGTTTTTTCTCATTTTAGATCATTTTCTTTGATCTCAATAACAAAGATCAGCGATATCAGTGCTATCAAAAATGGGTGGATTAATAAGTAATGTAACTCGTCCCGTGTGTCGCAGCCTAAGACGTCATTCTCACCTCAGTTCTCTTGAAGCCTGTCTTACATCTAAACGCTGTTCCCTCGTCGAACTTTATATACGCTGAACTTGTTCTGCCAATGCAGTAAACAGGGCAGTGGAAGTGGATGGCCTGACAGAACTGAAGCCTTCCAATCGTGTGTACATCCACTCGGGTAGCTGCAGTATAATCTAGAACATACAACTGCCGTGTTGTTCTGATCCGAATACTTTCCAACTACATAGATAGTCTCTTTATGGGCAGCGACGATAATACGTGGCAAACACGCTTTTATCGCGACTGCTCTGAGTGCTACTGATGGTAGAGCCATTACTGTTACATAAAGCCACACGAGGACGCTGGCCGGACCAGCGCTAGTGCTCGCAGCAGATACACCCCGGCGCGGCGCTTAATTAACGACCACCTATAAACACACATCACAACACTGGTTCCTTCAGGTAGACATAGGTTTCACATTAGAAACATTTCTTCGTCGTTTTACTTCATTCTACGTAAGTAAAAGAAACACGCCTCTAAATGTTTGATGAGCGATTAAAATAAAAATATTCTGAATTTAAAGCCTAGAGTAAACATATCATGAAATTGGTAGCCCTGTCGGATACGTGGGAATTCATCAGCAGTGTTGCTTGTTTGGCAGCTATGAGTGAGGTAAATTTAAGAACTTGTTATTATAAAATTGCTTATAAAAGGAAACTTAATATGATAATAATAATAATATTTAATTAAATTGCAATGGAACGCACTCTCCGGTGGCAGTTACCCTTACACACCCATCTTCCAACTTTCCTGCACCACCTACATTTGCCCTCTGCAAATTTTAGATCCAAATTCTTTCAACGTTTTTGTTAAATTATTTATCATTTCTCTTGGTAACTTATTCCAATCCCTGACATCCTAACCCAAAAAAGTCATCCTACAACCTTGTACCTGAAATCGAGTACAGCTTGTGGTCATGGTCCATCTTTTCCCTTCCATGCATTACTTTTAATTGTTACAACCAATATCTTTTCATGCCTCGTCACCAATATGCTCCTTGTACACTCCCATGACCCTCTTCACTCCCCTCCTGTCTTCCAATGAAATCCCATTCCAGCTCTTTTATCTTATCTTGTACCGATTGCATTCTACGGTAATTTCCAGAAACAAATCTAGCAGCCCTCTTTTGCACCCTCTCCAACTCCTATATTTGATACGCAAAATGTGCGTCCCATTCTATACTAACATATTCAAGCAATAGTCTGACCAAAGATATCTAACCCAATTCCTTTACTTCTCTGGAACAGCCCCTCCTCACTCTCTCCAACAAGTGCAGAATTTGAAATCTTTCCCTACTCTCTGAGTAATGTGTCCTGCCCAGTTTAGCTTGTTATCAAATGTAGTGCCAAGATATTTACATTTCAAGTCTTCCCCACCTTATAATCGTAATCAACCTTTAGTTTTTTTGTGTATCTAATAAGCTGACTCTTCTTTGCATTTATCTTCAACCCATGTTTACCACCCACTAGATATCCTGTCCAGATCACCCTGCAACTGTTTACAGTTCTCTACCATTTTGATCCTTTTATATAGCACTATTTCATCTGCAAATAATCTAATTTCTGATAATAAACTATCAATCAATTGTTCATTAGAATTGTGAATAGCAATTGTCCCAATACGCTACCATGTAGCACTCCCATTTTTATTGCAATTCTTTTGATACTACGTTTCCTACCCTAACTTCCTGTTTTCTACCTTTTAAAAAATTTTCTACCAGCAGATCACTTTCTCATCCACTCCAATAGTTTTTACCTTATTTATTACCATTTTATTGCTCACTCTGTCAAAAGCATTTGAAAGATCTAGTGCTACACTATCAATTTAGCCTCCCTTGTCCATTTCATCTGAAATATCTTGCATATATCCCACCAATTGTGATTCACATGAATAAGCTTGCCTAAAGCCATGTTGCCTGCTTGAAAACAACTTACGCTCCTCACATATATTTCTGATGTGGTTGCATATCAATCACTCCATTAATTTACCTACCACTGATGTCAAACTGATCGGCCTGTAATCTCGACTCTATTTCTCACCCCTCCCTTATGTACCGACATACATTCGCACTTTTCCAGTCCAATGGTAAGCAGCAACCATCCAGACTAAATTTAAATAATATTTCAAGATAAGATACAATTTCACATCCGGCTATCTTTAAGATAACTGTAGTAATATTATCTACACCAGGCCCTTTATGTTTTTTCAGCAGTCTTATTTCCTTCATGATATCCTCAGGATGAATTTCAAATTTTTTGGTGTGTTCATTTAATCGTGTTGTTTAGTTCGTTCTCCGAGTTAGACCCTCCCATTTGTGATTCATTATCCCTAATGCTCTCACTAAACAGTTACTTAAAATCTCTCCCTATATCAAATCCTTAGTAACTTCTCATCCTTATCAACAAGCGTCTCAACACTCTCCCTTTCCCACAGTTTTCTAACATAGTCATAGATATATCTAAATGCATCAGTTAAAGGTCCCCCTGCACTGACAATACTCTTCATAAACCATCTTTAACCACCTTCTTAGCTATTATTAAGTTCTTGTGTAGTTGTTTTAAATATTCCCTACTACCCTGCGGTCTCTTACATCTGCTATGTTCTCTTCTTATCAACCTCTTTAACCTCCTCACCTCCCTATTATAGTATATAGGTTAATTTGTACAATGCTTCGAAGAGAGTGTGGTGACTAAACGCTGCTAAACATAAAGTCTACAAACTTATTAAAGAGTTCAAATATTGCTGAGAACCTGTGCGAAAAAATCACATTGTGGAAAATATCGACAACAAACAGATTTTTTCCCTTAGTGTAAGTAACAATGGAAAATGTCGGTAATGATTAAAAACTTGTGAGATTAGATTGAAATATGGGAGTACGTGGACTCTTTGTTTTATATTACGTTTTATCGAACAGTCTATTAGTATTATAATCTAAATTCGAACGTATCTCATAATTTCCTTATAAAAGTAGAAACATCAGATACTATATGCTAACTTTCGACCAAACATTTTACTAGCTAGAAGGTCTGAGCCTCGACAATAGTTTATTCTACAGATCTTTTGTCATTGCGACGGTAAATAATTATGCAGAATTTTGTAAGAAACTATTTGCTTACTGAATCTGACAATGATCAATTATTCCTGGAAAGTTTCATCTTTCGTCCTTTTTCGAACAACATTGGCACGTACGATGGAGATTGTGAACCCTTCATATCAGTTTCGTAATATCTGATACAGACAGAATAAATTTTCCCTCGAAGTCTCCATAAAAAGCCATAATCGAAAAACTTGTATGTTTGGCGCGCACTGACGTCATTTTACTTTTGTATAGCCAGTTTCTTACGAAAGAATCAAGAAATACCTCCACAAAATTTACGCAGAAATTATCTGTCACCAGTAAAATATCTACATATATTGAAATTATTATATTCGCTAATATTTTCCTTTTATTTAGCATATTTTATTGGAATTTTATTGTAGACGCTTAGTGATATATTGATATATTAAAGTGCATTTATTAGCATTCTTTTTAATATTGTTTCTCCTAAGGCGGTGTCAAAATTTCTGCAGTTATTACTCAGAAGAGAAAAGTAAAACGTACTCCTTAAAAACAACCACAAATGTAACGTTATTACTGGATACCCACATCAGGGTTGCCAACTCCAAATAAATATTTATCCCTGAAGCGTAAGTCAAAAACCCCTAACAGACCGCTTAAATTTTGATTTAACGTTAGATATGTAAAATGCGATGATTCTTACGAATTTCATCGAAGAACCAGTTGTAAATCAGTGGCGTCGATCCTGTGCGAAGGTTGTAAGGAAGAGCGGATATTGAATACAATATTGTACATTCTCACCTCGTTAATAATTAAAAGAAATTATAACAACGTAACGAAAATATGTTTTAAATCTGGATCGCTTTTCCAAGTCTTTGTGTACTTGTGACTGTATTTCTTTAATTTCACTTCATCCTTATTCTTAGGCACAGTGAAAAAATTGTTTGTCGACACACAACAACACAATTAATTCGACCAGAAATATGTATACAACAAAGGCAACATTGTTGCACGTTGGTTGTAGCCGCAGCAGGTAACTAGAAAAAATTTATGTCTATGGTAAACTCTAAATAAGTCTATGGAGACTTTTTTTTTTTAAAAATGGATCAGTAACATAGATATTTTATTTAGCTAGAGAGAAGTCTGAATAAGTATGAATTCCTACTAATGAGGTACCGCACGTAATGTCGCTGTTTAAATATTCAACAAATAAAAATTAAAAAAAAAACAAGAAATCCAAAAGTCTCTAAAAACTTCCCTAAAATTATGGAGCCACCAATAAAGTTTCTACCCCGTGTGTACACTCCTAAGTTTGCACCGCTCACCCACATTTAGGTAGTGATCGTCTTTAGTTTAAGTTATACTAAAAGCATTTTTAATTTTCCAATGTGAACAGACATGTATCAGAAATTGATTATAGACTAAATTGCATGAAAACTTTTTTTTATTACAATAGCAACTATAATAGAATACTTGTGAGGCAAATTTGTGTGTTACTTGTTCGTTTTCCCTTTGATCGTCGTTTTGTTAGAGAGAGTTGAATCATTGTAACAATTATTTAATAGAAATTCTGATAGTAATTATAATCCTCTGCTGAATAAATAAAATTTATATCACTAACGGATTCCGAAGGCTTTGGAGCAATTATGTTTTGATATTTTAATGTACTTAACTATACCTGTCACCTGTTATATTATTAATATTTAATTTTCTCTCGATTTTCTTGTATTTATATTTTGCTTGGTATTATATACACAAAATATTTAAATCAAGAATTCCTTCGTACGCAACACATTGCCATTGCTGCTATTCCTACTCGATTTAAAGACACAAATCCAATAATTATAGAAAGTGGACCTATGTAATGCATTACTCTTCAGTTAAAGAAATTTCACTTAAAAAAACTTTCAACTCTAATACACTTCATCACACTTATGGAAATAAAGGTGCTATGGTCAATACGAATATCACCAAGTGACTTGTCCTCAAGAAATGGAAAGTTATAATAAACTTAAATATTCCCATTGTTGCATACATACAAAAGGATATGTTTTGAGTATGAAGTTCATATGCTACAGCAAATGTAGTGTGTCCTCATACGAAAAATATAACGATCCGAAAATTGATTCTCTATTGGTGGGACGAACGGAAATTTTTCAGGAGATGTTAATAACTATAATAATTCGTTACGTACACGAATGGGTTTACCACTTATATTCCTCCTACATCGGTTTTTATTTTTTCAAATTTGCGATTGCTTCTACCGCTTCCAAATGAACAGTGATACTAGTTAGAAAATTCGGTTGGAACCACAGCAAGCGTCCAGTCCCGTGAGATGGTGTTAGCTTTATTAATTCAGCTGCACGCTACAGACGGCCTCGTGTCTTTGCGGCTGCCGATGTACACACTCCGTGTTTGCATTTCTGGCTTCCACGTTCTTCGCGTTTGCTGACCTCGTGGTACACGGTGCGAAAGTTTGCCTTTTCGTAATGGCTCTCGTGAGAGACAATCCGCAGGGCCCTCGACGGCGGCTACTGTGCGGCGCGCTGATCTCATAGTGTCAAGCCGCGACAGCCCTAATTAAAGCGCCACGGATTTGATGAATGAGCAGGGGAGGGCTGGTTGGAAAAACAGCGCACTGTAACTTCTGTGCAATTTGCTCAAGTTGACGCTACCCGCCACACTCAATAGATACAGTTCTCAGTTGCAATTCCGTAGCTTCCTCGACAAGGCAGGCGTCCAGAACAAGCTACTGACTGAAAGAATATTTGGACCGTTATCACATTTATTGACAGCTAATGTAATTCTATTACGGTTCCATTTCAAAGATTCTGTTGCATCCAACCAACAACTCATTATTCCAGTCACTCTGTTTCTCGCGTAACACACACACACACACACCCAAACACACATAAATATACACAAACACACACGAACACTAACAAAAACACACAAAAAACATAAATTCATATACACAACAAAATCACAGAAATACACACATACACGTAATTTTCCAAAAGTTTCACAAAACCCGTCTGTAGGCTGTGCGCTAAAAAATCATCAGATTTCTCACATTCCAGAAGAATAGGAAGATTAAGTTATCAAAGTTGACAGAAGTTATTAGGTATATACTTGACTAGGAGTAACAGAAAATGACACGAGAGACCAATCCTAGTTCACAAAGATTCTGGAAAAAGCAGGTTCCAGGACAAACCACTGGGAGGAGGAGATGAAAAAATTATTTAGAGATGATTAGTAGGTGATTACATTGGGTTATTTTCCACGTTGAGCAGAATAATGAAATTTTCGTTCACTTTTTTTTCAAACTGAAATTTGTTCGGAGGTTGTTAGCATCCTCTGCTCCTTTTCGGAAACAGTGTTGCCGGTTCCTTTCCTGTCATAAATACATTTTATCATGGAATCAGAGTCACAGAGCGTACAAAACGTGCTTCACAGACACAAACCAGTCTCTTCATAGGAGTGAAATTCAGTATTAAATGTCTGCAATAATTCTAGCTGGTACCGAGATACAAATTAAGGATATTAAATTTTTATATCAGATCAACTAAAAAGGTATAGTTGGCTCTAGGAGAAATATAGGTTATTGAAAAATCAACTTACTTCAGTTTTTGTTCGGACGAAAAAATATAAGACCTAATACTAGACGCATTTTTGATTCTCTTACAGTGGTAGATCACTGTCTGGAATGTAATTAAGTTTTCTTTGGTGATGCACATTAACTGAAGATTGATGGCTCAACCACCGAAAGGTCTCTATGCTACACAATTTTGATGCATTCTGTGCTCCCAGAACTTAATTTTTGCAGAGAAATCTACTGTTTTCATTTCTACTGTTTCTGTTAGTGAATAGTTTTCCGATACCAAACAGTTTCATTGTTTTCTGCTTGGTAGTCATGAAAAGGTAATTTATATCAGTGCTAAAAAATTTACTACTTGTTTCGTTTAGTTGAATGGTTCATCAAGGAATTTGTTATACGCCTTCGTACCTATTGGGAAACTTGAAAGTTTTGGCAATTATAAGGCTCATTGCATAATAAATATATAAAAGCATATGGTAAAAACTCACGGCAGCAACTACTTTAGCAAACTTTATTATGCTTCTGCAGTCTTAGCCATTTGCACCTTGTTAATTTCGATATGATTAAACACTAGCTTTCACTCATTTTTAACAATAAACATTAAGAAATTCGCATAGCTTTGAACCTTTTGTGTAAAAGGAATCGCCATGTTTAGTAAATTCTGCGTTGATCAATTTACAATTCACCACAGTGGTCTTAGTGAATTCTCCCGAATATGACGTGAATGTGTTTTCACGGAAATGTCCAGAAGCGACCAGCATCTGGGACTTACAGGACAGCGCCTGTAGATAGGCAACCGATGCAAGCACGTGCCTGCTTCATCGGTTACAAACAAGCGTATTCCATGGCGTGAAGGCTAATTTTAGTTAGAAGAGTGAAAGACGAAAGTATAATCTTAAAAATTCTTTATTTATTTAATGACTGAATAAATTATTATATCATGAAATCTGACATTTGGAGGCAATTGAGCTAAATTGTTGTTTAGAATCTTGTAAAATGGTTTAAAGTCTATTCTAGACAGAATATGAACGAGACTTATAATTAATAAGTCTCTGAAAGTGCGCAAAAAAGAGCCACATGCCGATGTTCTTGGCATTAGTTTTTGCTTCGACTCAATGTCCAATAATGTGCCAGGAAAATCTTTTATCCTGACCCTTATTAACAGCATCTTCAAGTCAGTTACTGGATCCACATTTCTTGCAATCCAATCCCATTTCCATAGGTATTTCTTCAAAAATATTTGTGTGGATATAAAATGATGGGAAACCTATCGAATAGTTCATTACAATACAAAGACTCTCCATGACATAGCTTTTTTTTAATATACTTAAAATGTATTTATAAATACAAATTTTAGACACTTAACAACGCACATGTCACACAACATTACGAGATTCGTATCTGAATACCTGTGAATGAAGGTAGAGTCCCCGTTGAGAATTCTCAGTAACAGAACATTCATCGACTGTATCAGGTTTCTGCTTATTTTACTTGATTTATTATTGAACATTTAAGTCAGGAGTCTTCACTTTTGTATTCGTGGTCTTATATCTAATGAACGTTTATGACTTCCACACTTAAAGAAAAGACACTTTGCGTCTTCTATTAATTAAAAACAGCAGTACAACTTCTTTATAATCAATCAAAGGGAAAGTACGGTCCTCTTAATTTAATTTATTGATTTTCATTAATAATCACTTCTACAACATTTGAAGAACAGACGGAACAACGCTATTTTCGATAGCTAAACAAATATTCTTGTCTTTTCTTTGCTAGCTATAATAATCATAATTGGTTTCTTATAGTTAATGGTTGTTTGTTCAATTTCTAGCAAATGGAGTTCAAATAACGCGGAAAATCTTGCCACATCCAATCTTAACAATTCAGTCTCTCAAATCGAGCGTGGTGGTGTAACGGCTAGCGTTCTGGCCTCGCATTCGGCAGGACGGCGGTTCGAATCCCCGTACGGGCATCCAGATTTGGGTTTTTCATGGTTTCCCAAATCACTCCAGGCAAATGCCAGGATGCTTCCTTCAAAATGCCATGGCCGAATTCCTTCCCATTCCTTGCCTCCCATCCTTTCCCGTCTCTAAAGACCTCGCTGTTAGAGAGACGTTAAGCAGATAAAAAAAAACTCAGTCTCTCAAGCTCCGTCCTCTCTCCTCAGAAACCCTATTTTCACTCCTTGCTCTAAACAAAGACCACTACACAAATAAATTCTTTCATTCCGCAAAGATATTTCCTATTTGTCTTTTACAA
This sequence comes from Vandiemenella viatica, assembly GCA_031002005.1. NCBI lineage: Eukaryota > Metazoa > Arthropoda > Insecta > Orthoptera > Morabidae > Vandiemenella > Vandiemenella viatica. The sequence continues at coordinate 21,087,968 of JARYHS010013631.1, read as the reverse complement.
GTTTCTGGCAATAAATAACTATGGAACTTTAGTTTTCCTTTCCATTTATCATTAAAACTGGTTTAAATCATAATTGCGTACATTTAGGACGCATTTATTACAACGTTTAGAAAGTGTTTAGGCTACCGATAATTGGTCCACTCTTTTTAATCCATAAAATACAACGAAATTTGTTTTCCTTACTTGGAAAGATTAAACAGTGAGGTATGAGTTATTTCCTGTTGCTATTATCAGAATGTTTGCGTGGATTAATTGAATGTGAAGCATTGCTAATGTCTTGTTCTCAGATGATTTAATTATGTAGTTGAAATCATTCCTGATGCTTTACAGTTGTACCTTAAGAAAAAAAAAAAAAAGATTGTAAAAATTAACATTTTTTGAATCAATTTATGTACTAATACTAATTGAATATACATAACGTATGGTTTTGAAGCAAGTTGAATGAATGAAAAAATGAGCAATAGACACAACAAAACGTAAGATACTGAACATTAATAAACCGGATGCGCTTACATGAGGCTTGCGCTTGTGGTATCGCCTTGTTTTCCCATTTTAGCAGACCAAATTTTGGTATCCATTTTATCAATTTCGATATAGTGAACTTTAAATAATATAATGGGTTTTATTCATATTAACCAAACCATCGGTTCTGAAGCGTTCTGCAAGTCAGCTGATGAATCTCATTTTGTACTGAATCAGATAATGCTCGTTACAAAAGTAAAAAACTTAGTAAACATGCTGGCAGTGGGTATCGAATAGATTCTCGATATACAATAATTAAGTTTTACCGTCATGAAATTGGATTACGAGGCACTTGGCTACCTTAAAAGTCTGGCATTTACTTACCACCACCGACAGAAACAAACAATGCGACCGTGAATGCTTAAGCGCCCAACACTAGTCTGGTTCTTTATAACAGGCCTAGCCTAAAATTTTAAACCTAGACAACTAATTCCATGATTATAGATTTCAGACTGTTTTCCATAATCATTTAGAAAAATGCCGAAACTTTCCCTAACTTTCACTTCAGGTACTACACGTTTCGCAGACAAAAAATTCTTGCCTCTTAGACATGTTCTACCGATGAAGAAACAGAAAAGCAATTTTTTTATTATTCATTTGAATCAATAAGGAAACATTACTGAAAGTATTAATTAAATGATGGCTTTTAAAAAGTGTTATCATAGGTTAGCCTGCATTGGTTACAAGACACACTGTCGTAATTTTCGTGTGGTCTGATTCCTGTTCTCCCTGCAAGTCTTGTGGTGCAGCAGCAGTCGGGGAGAGCCTGCCGGGGTAGTTACCCTTACGAAGTGAAACACGGGCAAACAGCGGCGCGGTCTGCGCTTTGAAGAGCCTGTTGTCAAACAAAACATTTCGCGGCCCGACTCGGCCAGTAAAAGCTTTTACTGCGGTTCAAAGGTCAACACGGCCAGCGAGCGGCCGGCTTATTAACTGTTTGTTCTGGCGAGAGAAACGAGCCGAGGCGAGGCCTCGTCGTAAACCACGCGCTGGCCAGCCGTCATTAATCAGCGTTCGGGCAGCAGGTGGAATGCGGGAATTCTCTGCCGCAAGCCGGCGTCTTTGGTCCAACGCAATTTTACACGAAAATGCATCGTCTTGGGAAGAGAGGCAACGAAAATGAATGACATCTGTTGAGATTGTGACAGTGAGCAGTGGAGCAAGGTGGTTGTTCTCGATTTCAGCCGGTTAGATTCTTGGAGCTTCCTACATTAAGATGTCAAAAGCACGGGAAAGTATTAAAACCCGTAATGTAGCGCAGTGAAACACATTGAGTGTAATGGATGAGCGGTAACGCTGTGGTCTCTCATTCGAGAGGAAGCGGGCGCCATTCCCCGTCCGCCATTCAGAATTGCGTTTCCCCATATCACTCCATGCCAATATTGGGACAGTTCCTTCAAAAGGCCATGACCGAATTCATTTCCGTTCTTTCCCCCCTGTCCTTTCCTGCATTCAATGACATCGACGAGTTATTTTGTTTCTACATCCTATGAGGGAATATGAAAAAATCATATCACCGTCTGAAGACATTTAAATGATAAATTAGATAAGCCTTGCCATATGATTTGTGACATTAATTAAAAAACTAAAGTAAAACAAATAATTCGCATTTTGTTTTCAGTGTGGTACCTCTTGTTTTGAATAAACCTCTTGCTATTTTTACGAAAACTTAGGATAAATGATGGGGGAGAGGTAGGAATTCTTCTAACTGCGGAGACACAAAATCTCAAGAGTGGTGCTATTTTTGACATTATTCCAGTCATCTTTCAAATCTTAAATCCATTTATGGGCACTTGATCTAAGAATGCTTCATAACCATACTGTGTTCCATAACTATCCGATGATTTCAGTTAATTGTTTCCAAGAAATTTAATATTACCTTATTGTTGGACTAAAAGATGCTCTTCTAAATCACTCATATCCTCAAACGAAATAACACTACATGTTTTTGCTTTAGCATCAGCCAGTTCTATATACTTGGGAATTTCTTTCTTTTACTATGCACTGTATATTACGCCAAAAGTGTATCATGGACATAGAAAACTGCACAAGAAAAGATGTATTTATTTACACAGATTGAATATTCTCGAACTGTTGTGTAATTTTCATATTATGTAGCTTTACATTGTATCATGATCTATAGTGGAGCCAAATACTTTTCAGGATACCGTCTAAAAGGTATTGTAAAATAAACAGAATATGAGAAGAATCTTTTTACTTATTCTGAAGAAACTAATTTGTCATCTTATTTATGTCTCTTGTAAGACATTACTCTCGTCGTTAAAAGACGAAATAGGCTTTTCCATACCAGGTTCAACCATTTCCAAAGACAGACATCCGTATGATACGAAGCTCTCCTGACCCGGATACGGTAAAATCGACATAAATTTTCAAAAAGTTTCCCCGCTGCCAGTGAAGATATATCGTAACAGGTAACTGCTGCCGCAGGGTTTGAAAGTCAAGTGTAAACAGCTAGGTGAACCGTAACGACTTGTTTGTCACAGTAAAATCACCTTTGGCAGCCAACATAATTCGTTTGCGTTGTTGCCAGGCCCTGCACTACGGTATTTACTTCTGCTTTGCACTATGTGATGCGACAGAGTGGTTAGTTTGCTGAGGTAGCTTGGACGATGGTACAAGTCCGATCTCTCCTCCAAGCTGATAGCAAGCAGCGTGTGCGAATGCTACTGTTCGCTGTCTATCGAGATAACGCTTCTCACTTCTATTGGCTGTAAAGCAGCAGTATCACAAGTTTGAGACGCCAAAAGTAACAGAGTTATAGCAGGCTCGAAAAGTGAACCAACATCCCGCCAGTTATTACAATTACTTAAGAGTTCAGCTTTCCATTGCTAAACAAAGTATTGTACATAGAATGGAAATAGTACTCCATAATTCTTCTTCTTTTTACAGGATGAAAAGTTTTCCGTATCATTAATAGGTTTTTATGAATTAATATAAATGATATGGCGAAATGTTTCTTAACTCAGTACGAACTTATTGTTTTCAATGACTTGAAGTGGTTTCGGAAAAACAACGGGAAACGAAATCAGGATAACCGAACGGGGATTCGAACGCCCATCTCATAAAACGCAAGACCAGAGCGTTACTGCTGCCACACTATGCTCAGTGTAAGACTGTAACCGTTGCAGTTAACTCATTAAACTGCTGCTCTATGAAGACAGACGATAGGATCTTCATTCGGAGTGCTGATGGAGGTACTGGCGTTTTTCATAGATATTATATGTGGCTTATGATGCATATACTGTGTAATTCCAATACAATAAGAAAAGTAAGAATATCTGTTACGATGTGATTATGACAAAAATGTTAACTTCTGCTTTAAAATACATATACCAAAGGCACAATTAAAAAGTGTTAACCATGATTAGAGGTCCTCTTCATAAGGGTTGGCTTTCTCGATAGGCTAGGAGGTTGCGAGACAGGTGGCGTGAGTAACCATTTGAAACAATGGGCTACACTGTTAAGGACAGACGTATTCGTTCGCATTATAATCACTTAATTAATTAATTCCAATTAGTATCTTAGGGACTTAAGACGGCGTTGACCGGGATGGTCAAAGTTTATTCGAAGGAAAGAACAATTAATTATACCTGATTTCGTTGTTCAGCTGTTGCCAATGAATGCTTTGGAGCATATCAGGTTGTCAGAAACCCCACATATTAAAATCTTGTAGTAGATCTACACACTCGTCCGTTAATGGGATAGTTTACCTTGTTTCTGTATTACTTAAGGTGTTGGAAGCTATAGAAAACTGCACCAAAAATAAATGATAAGTCTAATATCTACTCCCTACAATGTTTTCGCATTATAGTGACAGGTGAGGAACAGATTTTCAGGTTGTGGAAAACGAGTCTATTTTAAACAAAGAAAGTGACAGTCTTTCACCAAAAAAAAAAAAAATATAGTAAATCATTCTCCTTATTTTTGTTTTGTTTTTGTTTTTACTTTGGCTTTACGCCTCGTCGACGTAGAGGTCATTAGAGGCGGGATGAGACTGAGGACAAGAAACTGGAAGGAATTAGGCCATGGTCTATTTTAGGAAGTATTCCGGCATTTGCCTGGAGTGATTTGGGGAAACCATGGAAAACCCAAATCTGGATGCCTGGACGGGGATTCAAACCGCCGTCCTCCCGAATGCGAGGCCAGAACGTTGTCTTTGTGGGAATGATGATGGTTTCAACATATCACAAAGTGCCATATTAGACCTTATTATTCCCAATAAATAGTCCTCCCATTGTATATCCTAGATCAAATAGTAGGAGATAAAGAGATAGCATACTGGTACGCATGACAATTTATTCTCACAATCGCATCTTCCAGTTTTAATTGGTTTCGCATTTAGTAAACAAGGACATCAGAGGCTGTGTAAATTGAGTACTCTGCAAACAACGAATTTTGCGTAAAATAAATCTCTTTTTCAATCAAATTAATTATATCAATACAAATTCGGGTCACGTGCTTGAACCTTATGATACGCTCTGTAAACAGGGTGTACGCGGAATTAGCGAAATTGATAGACGTGATAGGTGTAATGCAAATACGGCCGTGCCCACTGCGCGGAAAGTGATATTTATTTTTCTGTGGTCCATTACATTTGCGGCATTTGACGGACTCAAAAAAACAGTCCAGTACTTACAGGCAAGTGTTTGTTGTTAAAATTGGATTCTACTGGAAATCAATAAATATTGTTTTTTTACTTTTACTCAGTTATTTAAACATACCGTATATTTTCTGTAAATGAATCCTAAGGCAGAGTTCCTGCTTCATTTGAAGTAGGCACCTAAAAATTTAAATATTGATAAGATTGGAAATAAAATATGGAAAGCTCGGAAGATAATTTTTTAATTGCATAACTTCAATGAATGATCCCTTGCATTACGTTCTTTGTTATTGGATCGGTGTGTTCAGACGTATTTACTTTACTTATTTAGTTTACACAACTTAAAATTTCTTACAGAGGAGAAATTACCAAATGTTACTAAGCCAATGGTTGTATATGATAATATTGAACTTAATACTATATATGTTTACAATGATAACGATTTTTGCTTGCCTCAACACAAAATTTTATAATAATCTCATTTAAAAAATACAAAATCCACAAATACAGTAGTAGTGAGTAAGTTCTGAAGAGCTAGATTTACGTGTAGTATAAGTTGCCAGCAGACACCGTACTACTAAAGTCCTCTGCCCTCAGAAACAGATACCAAAGAAACAGAATCGGATGCATTTGTTCTTGTTTCATGTATATTTAATTCAGTTCTTCTATTTCAGGCACTTATTTCTTCAATTGGCAAAAATATTTATTTACAGAGAAAAATATAGCATCTTATTTTTCTCTTTCATTTTTCCCACTCTAGTATGAACGAGCTCGAGTAGTGTTTACGTGGCACTGAATCTAAATTTAAAAAATCTACTATCTTTTATTCAGTATAGCAAGTAAGGAGTTAATAGTCTAAACATTATTAGCTTGATTTTGTGTGAATGTAACTCATAATTTTTAAGTTTTCTAAAGGAGGATTACTTGCAGCATTTACAAATGGTGAACATTTCTATAATGAAATAAAATGGAAGGAAGTAAAATCAGATTACATTGTTATTAATTGGATCTCTGGAGCAAGTGTCAACAAAACTATAATTTAGACATGTTTCTTAAGGTTTGAAATATGTTTCTCTCATATGTTTGATTCAACGGGTATCTGTAGAGAAAGGACCATATACAGTTGTGTTTCATATTGATTCTTTTAGGGGTACCTACATCCTTTTGGAAACTTTTTAATAACCACTTTAAAAAATTACATATGTTTATTGATAGATGACATTCTCACTTAGACATATGCTTTTCGACTGCTGTACATATATTTCTTAGAAATAATGGCAAACTAAATTTATGTTACCGACATTTGATCTTTTTTAACATCAGTTTGTATAAGCATCAAGTCAGATAGATGGCTCAGATGTAAAGAGATTGACAGCGTTTTATAAAAATGCAGAACTTCTCGCCTTTCCAAAAATATTAAAGTCTTGCTCAAAAGTATTTTTATTCGATATTTAATCTCATAACGAGTTAAGCGACTAATATCGAGGAATTAAATAGTCTTGGGAGTAAGACAGATTTACAACGTCAGCACTAAATTTTTGGCAATCGATTCTTTGGAAGCAGTTACCCAATTATTCCTTTATATCACGGGATGACAGACGAAATCTGACTCCGCGTTCATACTATTATAGTCCCACAATTCTTGAAGACGAACATTACCTCCATCATTACAAGAGAAACACTGAAACCACTATTGCTGTAGGAAAGCACTGCACCGGTTTTGTCGGAAGCCACGGATTTTTGGTTTTGAAATGGTTATTTCACAGCGTGTGATATAATGCCACTCGACCGCCGGGACGCCATTGCAGCGCCGTCGTCGGGCGCCGGTACGCAGCGCCGGGGCGGAGCGTCGGCCCAGCGTAACCATGGCAACGACTGATAATGCGATCGGCGTTATCAGCGGCGACATGCCCGCACAGCACAGCTCCGCCAGTTTTAATTCCCCTCTTTCTCTCCCCGGTTCCACTTTCTCTCTCATTTTTCCCCCCTGTCTCCGCTCCCCCCGCACCTTCCTCTCTTTCTCTCTCCGCCTGAATTTTAAAATGAGCACGAAACGCCATCACCGAGTTTAGCGGCGCGTGGGGTAAAGGGAGGTAAAAAAAAAAAAAAAAAAAAAAAAAGAGGCGACGGAGAGCGGAAAGCGAAAAAGAGACAGAGAGCGTGGAAACAGTGCGACAGAAAGAGAAGGGTTGGGGGTGGTTGGAGCGCTGAGAGATGTGTGGGCTTTAGAGCTTTCAAGTTTAAAACTCACATCACAGATCAGGGCTTAAATAAACGCGCCATCAAATGGAAATGTTTCAAAACACGGGCGAACAGTGGCGCTGGGAACGGAACTCGGTGTGACAGCTTGATTAATCCTGGAGCTTCCATCAGGCGGCCGCCGCGCCACGCCGCCGGCGTGTACGCTCGCCCGGCGACACTTCACTCTTTTTTTATTTATTTATTTAGGAACTGATTATACGGCGAAAAGCTGCGCGACCCACCGCACCACTCGGCTCACCAGGTGGCAGCACCGCTCACAAAAGGGATTTTTCACAAAAAAATGTATCGCCACAAAATTCCCCTCAACCCGATTCCACGGTCCTGTTACTGAAGAGCCGTTTAGACATTACAGGTATAATATTTCAACTGTCTTAGACCAATGTGCTACCTGCGTATCATTTCAACGAGATACCAATTTGTGTAACTTGATGTTTACTCGATACTTCTACGCGCACGAAGTCTATTTTCAGTAAAGATCGTGAAGTGAAACCTGATATCCTGCTTATTTCACATTCACTGGGTAAAATTTGTAGTTACGTACTGCCGGTAGTATTGGATTGAAATGTTTAAAACGAAAGTAATACGTAAGCTAGACTTTACTACTGTAGAATTAATATGCAGTAACTGCGTGAAAACGAAACTACATTAAAATTTAAAAGTATCTTATTATCAATTTAATTTGAAGATGCTTCAGTTTATTATATTTTGTAAGAAACTTTCACTATAGAAACGAGCTGAAATTTTCTTCACGGTGTCTTTTAACACAAAACAATTCTGAAAAACTTATAGCGTAGAATCTATCATGTCTTGAATTGTCTACAGTACATACCATCCATTCATTAAAACTGACGAAAAATAATTTGTTTTGTGCAGTCACGGTACCTCACTTCACACCAGAAATACTATTCGTCACAAGGAGTTTCAGCTAGTTGTTAAGTTTTTGCAAAAAATAAATCTTAGTTTATATCAGAACTTAGTTTGATTATCGTTTGTTATGTAATGTTATTATATATCACAGAGAAATATCTCCATATGAAATATATATACAATTTTATTCGCCAGTATGAAACACAGCAAACGATTTTATCAGAAATTTCATGACGCCTCGAATAGAATCATTCTATATTTCACTATCGTAGCATCACAGCACTACCACGTATCATCTTAAAGGAAAAATCTGTCTTCTGGAAGCTGCAGTATAATGAAAATGGCTATAGATTTGCAAGAACCTTCTAGATGGCAGATGAGAAATACTTCTAATCAATAGGATTACATGCGAAATAAAGAAAAGTGGAAATCAGTTAATTAAGTTGAAAAAGTGACGGAAATTAAACATTCTTTTAGGCAGGAAGTGAATTAGGTACGAAATATATTTTCTTTAAAAGTGACACCATTTATTTCAATAGTTCAGCGTATGCATGATCATTGTATCGAATTGGCATTTTTAACGTTAGAAGTTGGAATACGTGCAAAACATTGCCAGGTAAAAAAAATAATTACAGGTATTGTTCAAATATTCTCTTAGTCTATGACAGATTTTATGGCTCCACACAAACATTGACGTTCGAAGGAGATTAGAATCAAGCAAGGTCAGAATTTTAATTCCGCACCCTTTTTTACACAGATATAACTGAATGTTGGTCAGGTTTCTTTCACATGCAAAGGTAGTTAAAAAAAAGAGAGAGAGAGAATGAAACCGGATCACCGGTATTTAAAAAAAAAAAAAAAAACAATAGTCGAGAATAGGTAACGAAACCATTTTATTAGTGTATGGGAGTGTCCATCGCTATAATACAACAGTCTTCTTCGTGTGGAATGAAATTTACTTATATTAAACATCAAATATTTATAGAAATGTAGTTTTTCTCACATTGTTTTTCTAAAGGTAATTTTGCTTCAATAACTAACAGAAATTCACATATCTCTGTAGGCGCAAATACCTTAAATATCTGTAAAAAAAGAAAAAAAAAAAAGTGTCATTGGTAATAAGACCTCGCATGGTTTCATAAGGAGGGTAGTTATTTGAGAACAACGTATATCTAAAAATATGATTCACAGAAATCATCTCTGGTTGCGCATGTGATCGCGGAAAATTATTAAATGTGTTAAAGCTTCAGTCCGGTAAAACAACAAGAATGAAGAAAGGAACGGAACAAATTACTAGTAAATTTATTGGAGGAGTGAATTACAGATCTCGCTGTTAATGACAGATATACAGGGGGGGCATTTATGTTTTCTGGAAATATTTCGGAAAGAAAGCATTTTAACAAACAATAACCTATATAAAAAATAATCGTACAGTAGGGGGCTACAATTATGTGATATTGGTTTTTTCACAGGTGGCGCTGTTGTCGTTACAACAAGCTCAACTTAATTCTTTTAAATGGGAACCCCTAATTTTTTTTGAAGATTCCGATTCCTCATGAAAAAATAAAAATAGTTTGCTTGACTCACTTTTCTGTTAGCCTCACAGATGACGCTGTAATCGCGAAAAATGAATATTCGCGTTTTTTGTGTATAATTTTAATTATTGTTTAAATAATTACATGTAATTTTCATTCTGTAAACATGGAAGGTAATTTTAAAGGATAATGACGAAATTGATTTTTTAAATGCTTTTTCTTACTTATTTGAGGAAGGGAAGGACGCAAGGAGGAGTGAAAGGAATAAGGGGGAGAGCCATGTCTACAGCAGGTGCTCAAAAAGGTGACCATTTACTTCCAGGCATTTTCTGACACACTTCGAGCTGTTCAGGCATCATTTCTGCAAAGGGTCAGAAAATGTCTGGAAGTAAATGGTCACCTTTCTGAGCACCTGCTGTAGACATGGCTGCAATTAAGTAAGAAAAAGCATTTAAAAAATCAATTTCGTCATTATCCTTTAAAATTACCTTCCATGTTTACAGAATGAAAATTACATGTAATTATTTAAACAATAATTAAAATTATACACAAAAAACGCGAATATTCATTTTTCGCGATTACAGCGCCATTTGTGAGGCTAACAGAAAAGTGAGTTAAGCAAACTATTTTTATTTTTTCATGAGGAATCGGAATCTTCAAAAAAAATAGGGGTTCCCATTTAAAAGAATTAAGTTGAGCTTGTTGTAACGACAACAGCGCCACCTGTGAAAAAACCAATATCACATAAATGTAGCCCCCTACTGTACGATTATTTTTTATATAGGTTATTGTTTGTTAAAATGCTTTCTTTCCGAAATATTTCCAGAAAACATATTAAATGCCCCACCCTGTATGTTAAGAAATACTGTTGTTTCTGCGGTAAATAGAACACAGCGGCATACTTGGGGGAGGGGGGTGGGCAAACTCAGCGTGAAATTAGTGCAACAAACACTTAATTCTTTCTATTGTACAGTTAGGGAGGTAAACCCATCTGTATCACACATATCCTTAAAACACAAGGAAAGAACGTGTCTCATGTGTGGAAAAAGATTTTGCCGGCGTATTGCCAGACAACGCCAGTACAGCTCTGGTTGTCACAGACGAAACAACAGACCTGATGATGGTGGCAGAGCTAGCCGTCGAAACCTTGTCTTTCTTCAGTACTATCCGGCGGAGAACCCGTGAATATTACATTTCAATATGTCTCATTCTTCGTGCAATTTTCTGGCGACGGAGTGTATGAACACTGAAATGCCGAGAAAAAACTCCTTTAAAAAAGTCATATCTCAAATACACATGCGCAGGAAGTGAAACTTCTATGTATTTATCTGTGTATTTTTCCTTTGAATTTTTTTCTGTGTATTTTTTTATGTTTTTAATTTTTTTTTCGCACTCAAGTATATGAACGACACTATATTTGTTGCATTTGTAAACGAAATAGGAACTTTGTCCAAGTTATTCTCGTAAAGAAATGAAAATTATTAAAAATATAAAGCTAATTTAAATAGATTATAGAGTATGCATCTAGCTTCAGTCTGTTTTTTGTGTTTTGAGTTTTTGTATCGGCGAACATCTTGGACAAAATTATCTGTGACCGTTCTCACAATCAATATTGTGTTAATAACTAACAGACCTTTACTGCGCATTCGCCCTCAACGCGTAACGCTAACGAACTTCTGCCTACCGCACCCAAAGAAGTCTCACTTCGGAAAAGGAATACGTTTGATTTCGTGGAGCTTAATTTTTTATACAGAAACAGTTTATTGTAGTAGATTAGGGCTAAAATTGTCATACAAAAATAACCAGTGTTCGGTGTTGTCCCAAAAAGACACATCTCTTACTGCAGTTGTAGCTGGCAACGTTTGAAGCAGGCAGGAAAACGTAAACTGAAGAAACGCAAGGAGCATATGCCAGCGAGAAGTAAAAACTACGATACCACTATCTCCGTGGGATGCAAAGAAGTAATAAGCTGAGGTTCACTACCGTAAAGAGCCACGGAGGCATTGCTCATGTAGACTCACGCGTTCAAAATGTCGGATTACGAATTTTGTGGTTGCCGAGATGGCTGATCGCACTAAGTTGACAGGCTGGGGGTGGGGGAGGGGAGGTACTTTCAACCAACCGCGGTGCTGCAGTAATGGTTTGGATGCTGTATGCCGCCACACGCCGCCATTATCCGACGGGCAGTAATTTATTTGCCGCGTCGCCCGCACAATGGACACAATGCCGATATTCTGTCGATTATTTACCGTCAGCCGGGACGGACGTGTTTGTTTTTCCCACGGCGCCGGGCCCGCACAAAGGGAAGAAGGGAGCGTCTCCGCGCATTATGCTGGCTGGCTCCATCTGCGGCCCGCCACACTTCCTTGCCCGCCCCATAATGGCCGGATTAAACGTGTCCGCGTGAAACGGCCGCAGACACAACAAATCGTTAGTCAACCGTTACACCTAGCCAGCCGGTAGCTGCGAAACACATTGTCCTTTGCTGAACATGTTTGCTTAGCGCTGGTTACGCGATAAACTTACATACTGTGCGAAGAAACTCGGATCCGGTTTACATTGTTCGACATAGCAGCATATAAGCAGCGACAGACTTAGTGGCACGTTACATACAAAGGAAAGGGGACGAGCTATTAATTAGAGATCCATTTGGATTCGGGGATATCGAGAATACAACAAAAACAATTACTATTACAATTACTATTACTATTATGGAAGGTTAAAACGAAAAATACTTTTACGAAGTTTAAGGAGTACAAAACCTTTCGATCATGAATTTTTTGAAGCCACTGATTAGGTTGAAAATACAGATATGGAAGAATAATTTATTACGATTATAAAAATCTTTGGCTATAATTAATTTAGAGAATCATGATAGAGAATCATCAGTTTAAAAACTTGGCAAGGAAAGTTTGTATTATGTCCCTATTGATGTTCAACCTGTACGTAGAACTGAAAGAAAAATTTGAGCGGGGTCTTGTTGCAGTGGAATGTTAAACACTTTGAGATAATATCTAGTTACTGTCTAATTCTAGATTTAATTGGCTAACGGCTATGCTTCAGCTTGTGTGTTTTCTCTTTACATCTGGCCAACGACGTAATAGTTTCAGGCCGTTGCGCTGTACGTAAAGCAATTTCTGTGTGCTCAGTTGTATATGTTTTGGAAAACATGAGTTGTTTGAGTCCATCAGGGAATGCGTATGAATCTGTTAATATTCATTCAAGCAAAAGGAAAATTGGTGACGCAAATTACGGAAATATGACAGTTTTAAAAGCTACTGCAGGCGTTGTTTCACTTTTTTTGTAACTGCTTTACGTCTCTTTTTAACATCGAGGTCTTTAGAGACGGGAAAGGATGGGGGGCAAGGATGGGAGCAAGGAATGGGAAGGAATTTGATCATGGCCTTTTTGAAGGAAGCATCCCGGCATTTGCCTGGAGTGATTTGGGGAAAGCATGGAAAACCCAAATCTGGATGCCCGGACGGGGATTCAAACCGCCGTCCTCCCGAATGCGAGGCGAGAACGCTAACCGTTACACCGCACTGCTCGGTTGTTGTTTCACAGCCAAGGTTTAATAGATGAATGAAAAATTTTACTTGTTTGACGAATATGGTAAGATTTGCTTGAATTACTACCGTGAGAATTAGAAATGTGTTTAGCTCTGATGGTACATAGTTCTTCAATCTCGATTTCTCTCTTGCATATTTTATCGCCTTGCCTGAAAGTTTTGATAAAAATGATGAGAGAGATTACAGCAATGATTAAGTGGATTTATCAACAGAGAAAAAACTAGATGTTCTTGTTTCAGGTTATCGTGATCAGAGATTCCAGATATTTAGTAAACAGGCTAAATTCAGAGATTTAATAAAACATCATTTTTTCGAAAGTAATTATTCTATTCATACCCGAATAAAATTAACCTCTAATGATTCCATCTATGATAAACTGAAATACTGCGTAAACTATATTTTCCATTCATTAACTATTTATTTACAATACAATCAAGAACCTGATAGTCAGTATAAGCAAATTCATCGTTTTATACATTTTTTTCTCGGCTCAGTTCCGGTACTAACAATGTTTTTTGAATAACTCGATGCTCGATTGTCACATAACTATGACGGAGATATTTTACTAGATTTAGCACATTATCTAATATATATTTTCTTTTCACTACATTAACGTGCTGGTATGCCGAACGCACAAGCTTCTGATAAAGCAGTTTACGTCATTTGTGATAACCTGCTGCTACAATATGGAATTAACTACTTCACTTAACGAAGAAGAATCCGAATCTTTATCTCGATAATGAGCTATGAGTTTCGATACATGAATGTTATTTGAAAGAGGCATCTGACTTCCTACTCTTCTAACGTGCACTTTGCGACACGATTTAACACTTGGAAAATTAAAAGTGGTTATGAATCTATATTGCTAGAGTAAATACGGGTGTGTATGTGGTATGAGCTAGAAAAGAACACAAAAACATTTTCTTGTATTACTTTTGAGTAAATGATTTAATAATATTGGTCCTAACGTTTCTACTACACTGATTTTGATTAAAACTCTGGCCGTTACAGTGTAACGAGAGTGGATAATGTCATAAATGTTGAAGTTTTAAACTGCATAAATAGATTTCCACCCAAACTTGTATGCTGAAAATATCGCTGAATAATAAATACTTCTCAGACGAGTTTACCATTATGGTTACAACAAGAAGAGAGCCGAACGCTTCTTGGGCATAATGAAATGCATACAAGCACACATTATTTGAGTTTGGTGCAGAGAAGATATTCATGAGACGTTAGCATCGTAGTGTGTCCCTGCATCTGCTGCTGCAACTTATAAGAAGATAGAATAAATGTTTATTCAGCGTCGTAATAGACTTTGCTCTTGAAAATGCTTGAGGAAATATTAACTTGAAACTTGTCCTCTGATAGTCCTGCAGCGAGAAGAAAGAAAATGTTTTGGCTTTTATCAAAGTATGTTACTACAGTCAATAATAAACAAATTTACTGACGACGAATAGTTTCTTGAATGTGAAATGTAAAAATGTTATAGCCGCCTCCATGAAATTTAAGAATTTTATAGCCGATCACCAAAAAATTAATTACTGTAACCGAGTTTAAGCATGGAGTTAATGCAAAAGTAAATATTACCATTTATGAAAAACCTTCATTAACTGAAAGATGGTACTGGCGCTTATGTGCATGACTGATATTGCTGCAACAATGATGTTTAACTTCATTCATTTCTCAAAATAATTCGTATTAATCAGGTCATTCAGTTAAGATTTACCCTGAAGAATAATATCGTAATTTTGGAGTAATACCGTTTCTGAATGTGCCTATGACTTATAACATTATTACCATAAACTACCCGATTACTGGATGATCAGTTTCATTTATACGCAGAGATTTTTTTTAAAAAATCCTTAACTTGTATGCGGCTAGAATTTAAAAAAAATGTTTTGGAAATATTTTTTATCTCCCTTGTTTCAGTAGAAGACTCTCATTTTTTGAGCAAGAAAGAATTTTTCAAATGTATATGTTCAAGCAAATCCCTGTTTGTGACCTTTGCGTGTAAGTTTTACCATTGCCCGTGTTGATTTTTTCAAATTGTGAATTACAGGAGATTTTCACAAAACAAAGAAACTCTATCGAAATACGGGTGTGACATTGAATCATTTATCACCACAGTAAATTAACAAAGGGTCTCCGCACCCAAAACGGCACGACAGTCTCGATCCAATTCCAAAGCAATATTTACTCTTAATTTTTTGTCAATTTCAAACGAGTTGTGCCCTTTGAATTTCTGCCTGAAAGTCAGACGGACAATCGTCAGTACTATGTGGATGTTTTGCGTAGGATACACGAAAAAAATTCGCGGATATGGACTAGAGACCAGACGAGACAACTCATGATTGCTTCAGTAGAACTATGCTAATAACCAATTATCCTTTCCCGTTCCTCAGTATTGCGTCAAAATGAAATGACTTACCTACCTCAGCCTCCACAAATCCAAGATATGGATCCCTGTGAGTTTTTCTTGTTCACAAAATTAATATCGATGCTGAAAGGACACCGTATTGACACGACTAATGGCTTTAAAACAAATTGGGCACAGGCATTGATGGGGTATTCAAGAAAACCGTTCAAGAACTTCTTTGGGAAAATGTGTGTTAATAGCGCAGTACTTTGAAGAGAACTAGTTTAATAATGAAAATTAAAAAAATAAAGTTTGTTTATTTTGTTAACGGACTGCAGATTGGCTTATACAAATGCTTTGTGTTACAGTGTAGTAACGTGGAAACGAGTTCACAAATGACTCTGATTAATGATACCCAGCTCCTGAAATCAGAATTGTTTCGAAGAACAAAACATAAAATTTTGTATTAGTTGTTGATTTAAATTCTTTCAGCTACAACTTACGTCAGTATGACTATAAATCATACTATTCATTTGAGTAAGATGGGAATATGCGTTGGAGAGATACGTGTCTTTTATGAACTAAGCACAGATCCAATGATTGTCTCACCTACAAGCCTGCAGATTTCCTGCGAGAGCACTGAATGTTAAATCTCTCCTCTTTCTCCGGGTGGTGCGCAACGCAGCGGAATGGGAGGGAAATTTAATTTCGATCTCGTTGATTCAGCAGTTGGTGCCGCCACTGCTGTTGGGAAACTTTAATCTTTGATAAGGGCTTAAGTCGCCTCTGTAATGGGGTGGATGGTAGCGGGAGTTTTATAGGAGGGCGGGATCATCTGATTGGATGCTGTCCCAGTCGGTACAGCCCGACCAGCAAGTCTAGTCACCCCACGTACCACCCGCCCTCTTATAATTAAACGGTAAATGCTAACGTTTTCTGGAACCGACAGGGAACACGGCAGCCCGCACCGGGAGATAACATGCAAATCACATTCATTCAAAACGCTCGCTGATGGCATTTTTTTACGCGAGGCTTAAAATGTGGCGTGAAATTAATTTTGGATGGAGCACTGTGCGAACACAATCAACTATAACTCTAAACATTTCAAACGTGTAACCGTCCTCGGACACTGCTGCGACCAGCTTGTTTGGCATAACTTTAAACTACTTCACATCACCTATTTCTCACAATTTTTAAATCTACCTGAAATAAATCGTCAACAGATGATTAAGAAAACTTCAGAAATGAGAAACAGTATTCTATAAGATGGTTTGCTATTAAAACTTCTTACCTTTGCTATGGTAACACAAAATGTTATAAAGATTTTTGGCAGAAAAATTTCATTTGGAATTATGTCAGAAATTATCATATTTCTACTCGTATTGCTTTTTGGTATAACTCCTATTAATGCCTAAATATGGTATTCTCTTGATTTAGAGATTTATGGAAAACAGAACTAAATTTACACCATTGAAATTGAAAACAGGGTACTCGATTTTTTTCTGAATATGATATTATTATCCTTTTAAGAAAAAAAAATTAGCACTAAAATACATCACCAGAAACAATAGTCGTTACGAACTCCTGCAGTCTGTTCTCAAGGGGAAAATACCAAGAATGAGAAATGCTGGTAAGAGAAGAACTTAATGGCTAAAAAAATTTGAGAACCTGCACCTCCAAGAAAACCACGGAGCTAATCCGAACGTCAACTAGAAGAGACAAGACAGCCAAGATGGTTGCCAACAACCGGAACGGATATGGATAGAAGAAGAAGAAGAAAATACTTTATCTATGCAATCTAGGAAAGCTGTTGCTAATAACAACATTTAAAGTCATCAGCACCATTTTCTCATTTCTAAATGTTGTTGTTATTGTTTTGTGTGTGTGTGTGTTTTTTGTTTTTTATTTTTGTTTCTGTGGCCATGCCAGGAAAAATGTAAATCCGGATCAAACTTAATACAATGTATGCGATTGGAATGATGAAGGCAAGGAGTGATATCGGACGTTTAAAAATATTATATTTCAGATTATCTGAGTTACAGTCCCAGTCAGATAGTTCACCTTTCGAAACTTTTGTGAAATCACTGTACTCAGTTTTTCGGATGGCGCTTTGATATAAACGATGTCTTATCTGCTTTTCTATCTATGAATTGAAACGTTTTCTGTAATGCATACAACTGTGAAGTAACACCATCAATTATGGTTCCCTGTTAAAGAAACAAGTGCGATCATAATGAAATTGTAAATGTGAGTACCCGAATATTCAGGTTTTGTCGTTGCTGGATCTACAGATTAGCGATTATTTTCAATAAAAAAAAGCGTATTTCTCGAAGCATTGCCGGAGATTATCAGCTAGAGGCCTTACCAATCAGCTGATAGACGACACATTTTTTTGACATGAATATGCCAAGGAACTCTATTAAGGGTTTTTGTTAGGAAAACCGACCTCTACCGAAGAATCGGATGTTTTTGAAAGCAGATTGGTGAAGGAGAACCAGATAGAACAAGAAGGTTAAAATTCAGTTGTATAACTTACAATACAACGTAACCAGCATAACCTATCATGGTTACTCATTCCGCCTCCCTGAAGGTAAATGTGTACCCAGTGTTCTAACTTCACTTCATATCCTGTTATCTGAACTTCTCGAAACAAATATTATTCGAAAGCCTACAGGCTTAAGTTTCACCCCGACATTGATCGACTAGAACGATAAACATACAGCATTACTATTTGGTCATTAACGGAAAAAAATTTCTTACAATTTCAGAATTTCGCGTCATATGGATAGAAGTTCATATCGGAATCTATACGGTAACATAACTGGGTAGAGCGACTTGATCTAAATGCAGGATTACCCCTTCCCCCACCCCCCCCCACCCCCCCCCCCACCCCAAATCTTTAACCTTACCACATATATCTCAAAACAGCAATTCGTCAATTGATTTTAATGATACTTATTTCCACATGCATAGATCTTTTTTCAAATTTGCAGGACATGTTATACATAGTAATTACTACAGTCCCTGCCAATATTGTTTATGCAACTTTCACAAACGGAAAATATGCTTATATGTTTAAACAAAAAAGCAAGAATTTTTAATTTATTGAAATATTTTTTTTACTAACAACAAATATAAAGTAGGCCCTAAAATGTGTTATATTATTGGTATAACTAATTTTCTGGATATTAGTTTACAAAATTTCTGCAAAATTTTAAATATCAGGCCTATGCTTTCTATCATTAAAGACCTTAATTACGGCATATTTTTAACTGTCAGTTTGGATGGTACATTAAGATATTGTTAAATAATATTTTTATTTTAAAAATCAATTTTTATATATAACTTTAACAGCTCTATGGAGCTACGAAATTTGAACCCTCAAATTTAAATAGATCTGGAGAAAATGAAATTTCAATTTTTACAAATATTTGTTTGTGCTAGCTGTACCTACCCTCTTAAGCATTGTCGACATCGTCATTAGAGGCGGGAAATGACTGAAGGCAATAAACAGGAACGAATACGGTCATGTTTTGAAGGAACTATCCCGTAATTCACCTGGAATGATTTTGGAAAACCGTAGGAAAACCAAATCTGGATGGCTGGACGGGTATTCGAACCCGCGTCCTCGCGAATGATAGGCCAGAGTGTTACCACTCACCCATCACGCTCAGCCGAGGCATGTCTTGTGATGTTGGTCAGTGTGCTGGATGCTGGTGAGGCGCCAGACGCAGGCAGTGAGGCGGGCCAAGCAGCGAGCGAGGCGCAAGGTGCGGGTGACAGGGCGGCGGCATCTGCAGCCCATTTCATCACGGCTGACAGCTGCGAGTGGCGTGAATATTAACGGCGGTGCATTTTGCAGGCGGTTCTCGCTCCCGTGTTAGGCAGGCGTCTTGCGGCCCTCCCTGCAAAAACAAGCGGCCGACATCAATAGCTAATGCGGCTCCTCTCGCGAAATAAGTGATCTATAATTGACGGCCGGCGGCCCCGCTGTTTCTGTTCCCCTTAATTAAAGCCTCGGCTGATTCGCCGTGTGCGTGGAGTTGTTTAATTCACGCGCGGCCATTACCGATTTACGGAAAAGTCTAAGCGTGCGCCGCTGACGTCTGTCTGTTTTTTTGGCAAGGAGCTGCCAGTCGTAGTAACTAATGCACGACTCCCGGGATTAAATGATGGACGAGGCGGGATGAGCTACTTTACTATTTAAAGGTGCGGGCGCGGAGGGTTTGGTTACTTTGACTGAATTAGCTCCGTGGCTTCAGTAACTCTAGCTGGTTCTGCACTCGATATCGTCGAACCACTTCTTTTCAACGTCGGTGATACACCTTTCATGATGAAATGTATTATGGGGTCTTTCCAAACATATGTGTTTATCTGGTAAAGTCAGATTGCTGCACAAGAGCAACAAACTATTCTTTGGCATCCATTTCACACTATGGACAATTGATATACCAAACCACTATTTCGGTAAACTGTACGGGTATGGAATATAACTTTCCTGAAAGCAAATAAAAATTATTTTCATGTTTTCTCTCCACACACTGCCTGATAATAGAGCTGTGAAGTACTTCAATAATAGCACTGTATTCAAAAAATTGAAACCGAGTTTTTCTTTTTAGTTTGTTACTAAAAATAACGAAAGGAAGTTCGTTTAAACTTAATGTAAAAGTAAATTCGTTCTGACATGGAAGAAATTGTTTTCTTATCTTTCTTTATGGCAATTTGACCTCAATCTTGTGAAGTCGCAAAGAACTTTCACATGACTTATAACTCTCAGGCTGTATAAGGGCGAAAAAGTAACATTCTTATTTCACATTTTTGGAACTAGTTGTTGATAAAAAGTTTTGTGGAATGTCACGCGATTTAATTTTCTATTTTATTCATAAGCGATCAAGACAAATAATGTAATTGATTTATATCTCTATATATATATATATATATATATATATATATACATGTTTTAATATTTTTATAAACACCTCCCAAGGTCGAAATGAATATTTTTTATTTTCTGCTATACAGAACAAAAAAATCGTAGTTTTATTGCAAATGACAATAATATTTTTGAAGTCAAGATAGTGAAATACACAGAATTCTGGATTCAATTATTTTCCATTCCAGCTGCTATTCATGTGTTTCAAAATCTCACTATTCGCATTTTATTTTTCTGTAAAGACAGAGTTAGGAAAAGAAGTTGTGCTTAAGATCCTAATTATCGAATGTATCACCTAAAGATTACTGTCATAGTACGAGAGTCAGCATTTAACGCTCCAAAGTACCGCCTTACCACGACTTCAAATCACCGTAAGCTTGCAAATCGTATGAGATTTTCCGAAAAAAGCGATGGCTCCAAATTTCTGTATTAGGAATATATTATTTAAAGAGTTGGACTAAAAATTCTGTCGCATTTATGTTACACGGTTAGCAAAAACACGGTGGTCCGTTAGCTTGGAGTATCGTTATGATTGGATTGTCGATATGGGGAAGCTCCATAAAATAAAGTTTCGAAAAAGGATATTTTAAAGTTCATTAACGCAGAAGAAAATTAAATTGGCAGAGATGAATGTTAAAAACCTCATTTCGGTACACGATCTGTCAACACCAGTGTTATCAAACAACTTAGCGCCTTGGACGAAGGGTATCATGTTCTCATCGCCATCTAATTGTGTTGGCAGCATCACTAATTTGATGCCACCCACAAAGTTTAAAACGAATCGAAAACAATAAGAATTGACATTTAAAATCAATAATCAAACAAAAGACTGTAATTGATATGTCTTTAACGCAATCGTTTTACAGCTTTTTCAGCGGGGTGAGGGGGACGGGGGCGGAATCTAGAGACTCCTTCCTCAGATCTTTGCTTTATACTGCAGAACGTAAAGAGAAAGTTTTGTAGACTTAAAAAGTTAATTTTGAGATTAAATACAATCACGTTTTGAAACAGATAGAAAATGCATGTTAGTATCCGCGAATTGTAGAAAGTGTGTTAATCAATGGTTGTAATGAATTATTATAACCGAGATAATCACTGCTCTTCAATAACTGTATTCCATTCTACTATATTGGGGACTGAAGCAAGTATATTGCTCACTTGTGATTGAAGCTTGTACTAGCAGTTTACCGATACAGACTACATTTCAGATGATATAGTGTTTTACGTAATTAGCTACTGTACGTATACATGTTGTGAGTGATCCATCATGTGTTGTTGCAGGTACGGCATGGACCTCAATGGCGCGCGGCGCAAGAACGCGACTCGCGAGACGACGAGCACGCTCAAGGCGTGGCTGAACGAGCACAAGAAGAACCCGTACCCCACCAAGGGCGAGAAGATCATGCTGGCCATCATCACCAAGATGACGCTGACGCAGGTGTCGACGTGGTTCGCCAACGCGCGCCGCCGCCTCAAGAAGGAGAACAAGATGACGTGGGAGCCGAGGAACAGGGTGGACGACGAAGACAACAACAACGACGAGGACGGAGGCCGCAAGAGCGCGGACCACAAGGACCCCGGTGAGTCTTCATTTCCTCACCTCCGCAATTATTCTTATTAGCACGCAGTTCGGATTTCCTCTCGTGCGGTATTTTATCATTTCAAATCCTAATTAGCTTCCAACTTTATCAGTCACATGACATGACTACTAATCTCTAAAAGGTGGGAAAGAATTTGACCATGGCCTTTTGAAGAAACCATTCCGCTACTCTTCTAGTCTGATTTCGGGAAACTATGGAAATCTGAATAACTTGACGGGGATAACATACCCAACAGAACAGAACTTTATCTCGCATCATCACATCATCAGCAGTCAATTCATTTATGGAATGACGTGGCCACGTAGAGTCATGTGTCAAAATAGAAATTCAACGTTCTCCTTAAGTAAGACGCTCTAGGTATATTCTCTGTCAGCTAACTCTAGAGACACTAGGACACTGCTTATATCTATGTCCCTACTGTCAGGTAGTCTTTCTCTTGGTCTATGATGATCTCTTGGACTCCATTCCAATCATTCATCTTTCCAACCAGAAGCATAGCCGGTCACTGATCCCGTATGTTGAACGACAAATGAATTAATCGAATGGTATCCACGAAAACTTGGGTTTGGATCCAGTCCATCATTCGAAATTCAATTTTCGTGGTTTTATGAAACCAATTTAGACAAATTAGAGTAATAATTTTAATAAGGATTACGATAATACCTATAGCAAACAACTCTCTAGCGTTCTGCAATTTCTCTTTCTCCGATATGCTGCGCCTCTTAGAACCTCATGTCCATATTTATTTTATTTGTCCTTCTCGTTATTGTATTGGTCTACCTATAATTCACTATGGTACTAAACTATTAAAGATTTCAATAACTAAATCTATTAGCTGTTATAAATCCTATGGCATTTACCTATCATAGTTCGCGACATATTTCCTGCATGACGCATCCATTTCCTGTGTTTCTGAACAGCAATTATAACTTGTTTCATAAATCGTATACTGTTACAATAGTTTCACTACTTCATTTGCCTGAGATATTTACCTATTGGTAAACTATCGCTGCATCCAGATTCTAGTCCGTTTCAATCCTCATTCTTTCTACACCATTTTCATACTTTCAATCTTTAATTCTGTCATGTTAGTATTCTTTTAATTCTTACAGTAACGCTCTTCCAGCCATACACATGACTATAGTTGTTGCTCATCACTTGTTATTTCTCATAATTGCTCTTTACAATTTTTCAAGGGCAGCAGTTTGTGATAAATAGCTTTTATGCTGATGTAATTCTTCAAGTAACTGCTGCAGAAAAATGGAGACGGTCAAATATTTAGTTACACGTAACGCATCCCACATTCTTCTTTTATTCAATATCTATTCATTTTTTCTACAATCTTCCCTCCTTCTCTGAACGAAAAATAACATAGTATGTCAGTAATAAAATTTGTTACGAGAGATATACCAATCTAAACGCATGATACACATTTCTTAAGTTTAGAAGGAATATTATCATACCACGCGTTTAAATAAGAAATTCAAAACGATTATTTTCTTTGACACCGGTAACTGTGTATAGTTTTCTTTTATTGTACGAAATTTCGAATAACGATGGAGAACTACATTTTTGTAGATGCTTTTATTTGAACTGAATTGAATCGGCGTTTTTTGATAGGGTCTTTTCTGCCGTTTTTTGTTCCTTGTGTGTAGAGCTATCAGTTTCTTTTGAAATGCTAGTGGAACGTGTTAAGGTAACATATTTCAAATGAAAATACCATACAAAGCTAACCAAAAATTTCTAATAAGGCTTCTGGATTGGATTTTTGTTAGCTTTTCGAAAATTTACATTTGATCACATACGCACTTTCAAAATACACTGATTCAATTAGGAGAACTGTTTACCTACATCCGCTTAAAAAAAAATTAATGAAATGTAATTTTCACTGAGAAATCCAAAATTTTAAAACAATGTGTTTCTAAGCGAGAAGAATGTAGCAAATCAGTGTAAATTATTTGGCTTTATGTCTGAGTCATGAACCCAGTCACTTGAAATACGAAGAGCAACGTTAACCATTAGTTTCAACATCTGTGACATACTTAATGCTCATTTTGCCTTGAAGAGAGATAGAATTTTTCATAAAATTCCAGCAATTATAACAGTGCTGTAAACGGACCGGTCGTAAAAGAATATAAAGGTAGATTAATTTCGAATGAAGGTTAACACACCTACCCTTTTGAATATATGTCAGTGTATCGTAAATCGAGTATGCTGTAAATTTACCTTCAAATATTTTTGGTTACTTTTTTCACAAAGAAATGAAATTACGAATGGCAACGGGCTTCATCTACTGTACGCTGGGCCCTGTCTTATACATTATTCAGCGAAACACTTTAATTTTAGGCAGCTTTTTACATCACTGAGTACTGCGTCTCGCACCTGAAGTGCTGGCTCTCTTTGAACGAAACACATCGCTCTGCCTTTCTCTCGCCTCGTATGAAAGACATGAAAGCGCTGCGTTCGCGCCCGTGTTGACAGCATATCCTCTCTCAAAGCTGCCGCCTGCAATCTCCTTTGAGGAAAATTATTGAGGAACTCGCCGATCGCCGACCCGTGCTTCTATCAGAATAAACTTGCACACGTGCCAATAAATTATTCCGCCCACTTTCATCTGCTTGTTTGTGTTAGCAGCGTAAATAGAGATAAAAAGACGAGAGCCCCTTGCGTCCTGTGTGAGCCTCTTTTACTGGCTCTGTTAGGCGACGGCCAACATCCTCACACGGCTGCAAATGAAAATCTTTGCGCCGTTGCGCCACGTGCTGAGCTGGCCAGCGCTGGCTCGTAAAACTGAACAAATACTGGGGTGCTGCAATATAGCCGCCTCTATTAATAGGGCGACTCGACGGCCCTCAAATGAGTCACTATATGACGGCTGTCGTATCGTCATCTTAAAGCAGCCGTATTCCAAGTGTGATCCCAGTTAAAGGTGTGAAACTAATACCGTGACTGACGAATGAGCGTCTAATCTTCGATCCCCAGTACTGCCAGATTTCTCTTCCACAAAAAATTCCAGGCGTATGCGGGGTTACTACCTACAAAACGCGCCGGACGAATTGCTCCCAAATATTTTCCTAATTATAAAGATCTCCGCGTCCAGAAGTCACAAAAACACACAAATAAAATGTGCAGATATTTCTCCAACAGTCTCCCATTGTTGTTCGCTGTAATTTGAGACACATTAGAATTTTTTACCGGCAGTGGAAAAAGTTGATTCATTCATATAAGTCAGCATTTTGTTGACTCGAACGAATCTTACAACCAGTGACCGAAATATTTTCCACTTGAACAAATTTCTGTTGTATGCTTCTACAATCGTTGTGTGATTCTATAGCTGACTTTGGTTCTGACTTGAAGCATCATTAAGGTCGAGGTCGTTAGAGGCGGGAAAGTGCTGGGGCAAGGAATGGGAAGGAATTTTGCAATAACCTTTTGAAGTAACCATCCTGGCATTCGTCTGGAGTTTGGATTAGTTTGAGGAAACACAAACCTGTATTACCGGAGGGGGATTCAAACTCGCGTTAACGCTCACCCACCACCATAAGTTCCTGTAATTCGATTTTTTTCTGATTTTTTACGCCTCGTTGATACCCGGACGGGGATTCGAACCGTCGTCCTCCTGGAAGCGAGGCCTGAGCTTTACAGCTCATCCACCACTCTCGGCTGATTTCAAAAGAGAACATTCTATTTATTGCCAGATACGTCTTTGTCACTACTAGCTGTGGCTCAAGTAAAATTCTAGTTTAGAAAAATCGATACAACTGCTTTCATGAAGAACCTCCTGATAAGATGAATAGCTCAGAGAACCGGTAAACGTTTGGATATTCTTCGCAACGGTATCTCAAGACTCGTCTCTCCTAGATGCCATTTTTAGACAGATGCCTTCCGTAATAACATCACTCTAAGCTTAAAAGTACTGTATCCACTGGAGAGATCGATGTGGAGATGCAACAGGGAACTGAGAACGCCTTGGTAAAATGCTTGGTTGAGTATTGTGGGATTGTATAACATGTACAACACGGATAACAAATACAATAGTTGGATTGGGTACAATGGAGCGCTACTAGAGTTGTTTGCGGATATGAGTTACGAATCATTGAAAGACTTGGGATAAAAGAATAGAGTGTTGGGTGTAAATAGGGGCATATATTGGCGATGAAGTCATAATGAATATTGGCAAAATAATTGGGATTAGTATGTACGAGGGAAGAGATGACTATGACCATAAACTAGCTTTGTTTTCAGGAATGGGAACGTTTTAATTTGTAGGTAAGGAGGTAACAGAGTGGTATAAATTTTCTATGCAGCAACAGCTTAACTCAAGAACGAAAGAATTAAAATTTCACGTAATACCAAAATAGGTGTGTTGGGGCATTACACCCATTAGCGTAAACGCTCTCTCGGTTAATACTATTGAAAAATGAAGTTGAGTGATAACAGATTAAGGAAAATGATATTCAATTACCTTTTGGAAACGAAAATCAGGTCAAGGATGATTTGAAAAGAAATAATGTAAGAGATGAGGAAACTATGGAAAAAGAGATCTTTAGAGAGAACATATTAAGTATGCAAGAATTCCAAGGTAAAAGAGATAAAAAAAGGTCCTTTCCGCAGTGGTATGAAGAGAAAAGGAAGATTTACATTGAAATGATGAAGGAATATTGGATTGAACGGAAGAAAAAACAACAACAATAGATGATGAAATCAAATAGGCACATGGTCCTACAGAAGAAGAAACGTAAAGTAAAATTGTTTAGCACTGTTGACTTGGGTTAGTCACGTATTCAGCATCTGTCGCTAACCTAACGTCGTAACCATACGAACCACCGATGCGTCCTACGCGAAAAATAATGCACAATGCGAATGGAACCGGGGACTTCCCTGTCAGGAAAATGTGGCAGCACTGAGGCAGCAAAGAACTCGTATTATCACTGTGAGATTCCAACGGAAAACTCCTTGCAATGATTCAAGTAGCTGTAACAAGTACCTCGTTAGCCTCTGCTGAACTGATTGGATCCAGCAAAAGCGAAATAAAATCATTGATGGCATTGGGTAAAAGCGTAGCTGCGAGAACTCGATTCGGTTCGTATCTCCCAGGACAAGAGCAATATTTTTTTCTGTAAGGAAGGAAGGAGCTGGGTTCTATACGTTAAGCGGTTAGGTTCAGCGACTACGCGTTTTTTTTTTTATTTTTTTAGAGAGCAGAGTTATAACAAATAAAAGGAACAAGGAGGAGAATGGTAGAAATTATGAATTCTGTATCAAAAAATTTGAAATTTTTAGCGAATTTTAACATCACTAGAATTACTCCAAAGGAAAAAGATGACATATGAAGCACTGTTCCCTAGTGAAAACTGATAAATATATAAATAAAAATCAATAGTTTGTAGAAACAGCATCAGTAAGTGCATCTCCAACACTTTTTGATTAATATATGAATTTTTATTCCAGTGAAGCAAAACCAGAATCTTCATTAGAGTATGGTGTCATATCATGTGCCACAATTCGCATGTGCTTTCAAAACCTGATACTGCATGAAACGATTTCACCGGCTTAATGATTTTTTCCCAGTTCTCTAACTCTCTAAAAGGTGAAAGTACGCAGGATAACTACACGGAGCTTATTCCCTTTTCTGCGAATTTGGCGGTTCATGAAGATTTCGCTTACAGTTTCAACGGCATAACTCGAAAATCCGCGCTTCCCACTCCAGCGAGAAGCGGCCACCGCCTGTTCCATTACGGACTCCCGCAACATCCGCCTATATATGCTGGGGTAAATACGTCTAAAAACAAAACAAAAACTGGGAGGGGTCGGGGGATTGCGAGAGAGCGTTCAGTAAATCGGCCGAAACAGAGGCAGCCGAGTCTGAAATTGGAAACGCGGGACTGGCCGAGCGGCTGAAAGCGCCCGGCTTAAAATTGGACGCCGACGTTTGGAGTATTAATGCGGCCAGTGGACGGATCCGCTAATTCGAGGGCGGTTCGCGCCAACAGTGGCCGCTTAAATCAGAGCGGAGTGCGTCGCTTCAATCACGACTGCTCCAACAAGGCGTCAATTACTTGAGCGAAGGGTTTCGAAGAGGTAGAGTCCCCTCTGGTATCCCTATCTCGGCGAATAACCCGACCTTCACCTCTGACAAAACTTGCTTTGCGTATGTGAGGTACGCCAGAATGTTTCCGTTAATCGGATTTCAGGATTACTGGGTTAGTTTACGTAGAGAAGAAAAAAATGACCAGCCTACCTCGGATACCAGGATAAGTTTTCCTTCTTCGGGACGATCCAACCAACCTTCTTTTTTTTTATTACCGTTGATACCACGAAATGAATGCAAGTAAGGTTATTTTATACTGGAAATCAACGCAGAATTTCGTGACCTATTTGATATACCCTTCAATTATCTCTGCTTAAAACCAGAATCCTTATAGCAACTATAATCACAAAGCCATGCTACCCACTATTTTACATTCTTTAGTCGTTAAAATAGTAACACGTGTCATTTTTTCCATTTGTATCTCCTAGGTATTTTTTATGCTTTATCGCTCATCGACGTCGATTTCTTTAGAACTGAGAGAAGACAGGGATCAAGAAAGGGGATGGAATTCAACGATGGCCTTTTAAAGGAACAATCCTGTTATTCACTGGGACAGGGAAACCATGCAAAATTGAAATCTGGATGGCTGGACCGGTGATCGAATTACGTCTTTCCGAATGCCAGGCCCGAGCGTTAATTGCTCCGCCTCAAGTTTTGGTCTTTGTAAAAAAAAATTGAATTGTAATGAACCGTTGGGAACTGCTTCCACGAACATCTGAATAGAATCTCACATACAGAACGCATGTCGAGTTACTATGTGCAGCATTATTCAGGGACGAAACACAGCCTCAAATCCGGAAGCCTTAACTTATACGTGGCCAGTAAAAACAAAGTCGTGGTTAACATTATCTCTTCAACTTGTGTTCAGCGACATACGAGCGTATTAATCTGTACAGAGAACGTACTTAGAATTTAGATAGTACATTGAAGAATAAGTTGCGTTTTGTGATCAGTATAGTGTGACTCATGATCTGACCTCCTCTTATTCTTGCAGGGTAAAGAGAAAAACAGTGATATGTTCTAGGCTGGTTGCTATGATGTAGAAAGCATTTACGCGACAACAATGGAAAATATCGTTTTTGGATTATTAGAAGTAGCTATATTTTTCACGTAACCGGTCTCTGCACTTGCAATGCAAACGTATGGCTATACTGGAAGAACATAAGTGATACATACCTAATTAATATTGAAAAATCAATGAGGCATAGCTTCTCAATAATTAAATGGAAATACGAGTATATATACCCCACAGCTTATAAGTAAAGACAACCACTGTTAGACTGTCGGAAACAAACGACTGGCGGCGACGCAGATCAAGATTTCTCTTCTTAGCCTGGACTGTTGGTAAGAGGTGGGGGGTTAGCAGTGTGAACTAGCCAGTTTTTGCCTACTCAGGTGGGGTGGCCTATACCACAGAATCAAACCTTCAGCTACGAGAAAAAAAAAAAAAACTGCGGCTTCAATTTTAGATTTAAACGCTGGCTACCTAGTTGCAACTTGTGACTCACTTCGATCTAATAACAAATGTGACCGTTCCAAATAATTATATATAGAGGACAATTGTCTAAGGAGAGGACTTGATAATTTATTTCCGAAATTGAAATTCTGTTAAAAAGAGCGTTGGAAGTTTTATACTTAATAGTAAAAGCTTCAAGATTTATGCATCAAGTCAAATGACTGAAAGATAATTCATGCTGGTATCTTACTTGAGAGAGAAAACTAATGAAGGGATCCAAAAATCGTATGATTTTTAAGAAGCCAGGACTGTGTAGCTTCAATGGTAGGAACTTTGCATAGTATTAATACGAGGACTGATTATCTGAAACTTTTTTGTTTAATATTGTGTAACTCATTTACGAAATACAATGTAAGGTGAAAAAAAGAAGAATCTTTTGGAGATACGGTAGCAGCATTTCTGGTCCAACCTAACATATTTGTGCTCAAAATAATACAATTCAAATGAACTAAATGAAATTACATTTAAATTAACACCAAACACGAGAATTTTAATTTTTTTATAGACACAAAAGCAAAACAAAAATTGAAAAATAAACCTTCAGTAGCACTGTAATTCCGATTACGTCTTCGTACTAGTATAGTTTGCGTCTTTTTCTGATCACTGACGAAATAAATAACAACAGACAGATTTGTTGGTGTCTGATTTTTGATAATTGTAAAGCTTCTATTTTATAGGCTTTTAAAATGAAGTTTTAGATATATTCTCAGAAGCCGAAACGTTAACTTATTAATATTGTGGGTTCTGGATACCCTCAATGTTTAGAATCAGTGAAAAATTTTAGCATTCATTTGCAATTCGATGGTGGCTGCATCAGTATTCCTGTAAATCATCAATATGACTTAGGATACCAGTTCGAAATGAGAAAAGACATCAAGTCTGCGGCCGAATATTCAATTTATTGTTAGACTACTGAATCCACTACGTGATGACTCGGAGCTAGCATTACCTAAACGATTATAGGTGGAAAAATGAAGGAGAAAATTTGTTGATAACTTTATAATTTTTGAAGCAAGAATGACTTCATTGTTGGACCTAAAGAAACGGCTCAATTGTATTACCAAAGTCAAAGATTTCTACAGTCGTGGTAGCTGAGCAGAAAAGCTATTCGTGGTGTGTGTACGTAACGCCTCTAATAGTTAGGTATTAGCTGAACACAGATTGCTGTTTACGGTAAGTCCTCCAGACTACAAAGATTCGTTGCTATCAATTTTCCAAATCCTAATATTCCCAAACGTAGAATATTTATTAAGGTGAATTTGCCTTTTAACGTCAATAATTTACTCGCTATGACATTAAACAAAAAGGTTCTTTCATTTTAACTTGATTAAATGTCATAATGAACGTGTCACTAACCAAGTTGGTTCTAACTTCTAAATTTCTGACGCCGGTATGCTCCTGTACAACTGGTAGCTCCATAACTTGTTAGATTCAGAAAATACTTAAGAACACGAGGTTGGATGAAATATTCCAGAATCATACATATATTGGTCAAGTTGAGGAAAACTTACTGGATTAGGAAAATTTACGGTTGTGCTACCCCTGCTGACCCCTGAGTGAGGGTGCGCACCCCTCGCTTGACGCGCGGGATATTTTAATCCGCAGCGGGAGTGGGTGCTCTCCGCGAGTTATTGATAATGTCTTGAGATGACTGCAGTCAATGGAATCTCCCTCCACTGGCAGGGGCTGCGACCCTATCCATATGTCGCCAGGCCCCGGTGCTCAATAGGCCATAAATAGCCAACTGCGATTTAATTTGACTCTCCACTGATAACGAGATTAGCAGTCGCGATAAGAGGAGAGTCACATGAGCTCTTCTCACGCCAGGGGGAGAACAGAGGGTAGCTCAGTGACAGAGATCAGCAGTTAACTGTTTCTCCTTCTATAAAAACTAGAACTTCAGCAAATTTCAGAACGACCTATAGTTATTTGATCTTCTCACGGGTGTAAATCTCACCGTTTAGATTCACCCCTTAATTTATCTTCATTGGTTGAGTATGGATCCTGAAATCTTGGGATAACAGCAGAAAAATTTAGTTTTCTTCTTAAGCTCATTCCTGTGTTATAGATGTTTCTTACTTTTCTTTTCGGTTCGGCTCTAATCTTAACTCCCATTTTTCGGGATAACTTGGATACGATCCACAGTCCTACCAGATTTCGGTTGCATGGCATCGAAAATTCCTCCAGGCGAAAGCTGGAATCTCCAATCCTCTGTCCCGTTCCATACACAAATTAATTCGTTCTTTCCTAAACCTTTGCTATTTCAAATTCTGAATGTCGCACGAGACAGTCCTACTTTCTATTTTCAGTTCTGCGTTAAGTTCCGTTCACATGATTGGTCTGAAAGTTGAGTGGTAAATATACATATGACTACGGGGCTCGAATCCTCATCTTGGCTGATGTTTTTAAGGGCATTTAAACTGATCTTCACATATAGCAAGACATTTCTTTCTTCATAGGAAGCTTCTTATGAATTTTTATTTTTGCTTGGGGTTTACACCTCGTCTACAGCGTGGTCATTACAGGTGGGATGGGATAGGGGACAAGGAACAGGAAGGAATTCGGCCATGGCCTTTTTGAAGGAAGCATCCCGGCATTCACCTGGAGTGATCTGGGGAAACCATGGAAAACCCAAATCTGGGTGCCCGGAAGGGGATTCGAACCCGCGTCGTCCCGAATGTGAGGCCAGAACGTTAACCGTTCACTCACGACACTCAGTCTTCTTATGAAGCTCTGCGGTTAGGGTTATATGTAAAACTGCTGGCCTCCTTTACCCAGACAACGAATTGTACAGCGAATTAAAAGTATGAAAGTCGACTTGTGTAAAATAAACTCTCTGTCTCACGCATCTAGAGATGCATGCTGGTAATAATGGGATCTCATGCCTTAAAAATCATTGCCTTGTTTTGTTTTCTTTCTTTTCTTCTCTCAACATATTAATAACCATTCTCACCTAAGCTACCTAAGACTTTTTTTCACTTAATCACTTTATGAGACATGTTCGCTGTCACAAATTCGTATTGTAATCTTGTAATCTTTTCGAATGATTCTTCTTCAGTTTGTTATGTAGGGCAAAACCCACGCTACTGTTCTCCAATTTCCCTAACCGCCTGAATTTCGAGGTAGATTTTCCTTCTTGTTACTACGCTAGCAGTGACACAGGAATGACTGTTTACTTTAATGCTGTCTTTTAGTAAAACTGTACTCTGCAGATAAGTTCTCGCATTCGGATGTACACGGAGAAGCCTGCTAAAAATTACATAACGTGGAATTCCATGGAAATTAGGCAACTATCATGCTCTACAGGCAAATATAAGTTATTCTCAGGCATTTAAATTTCTCATTATTGCTTCAAAAATAATAATAATCCACAGCCGAGTCGAAGCCGAGAATTTAGGTTCATAACTCGTAACTTACACAATGTGTATATATATAGCGTGTGTAAAATCTTTGCAATACTACGTATAATTTTGCAAATGAGGTTTCACTGCGGGAAATTTCGATAAGTTGAACTAAGAATAAATCTTGTCGGTGCCAGATTCACTCGGTTGTGTGTGGAGGCAGCAGCAAATCGCAGAGGCCTGAACAGCTGGATCGGCGGATGTACTCCGCTCGACAGCTAGAAGGGATTCTGGTTTATGAGTACTTAGTACCAGTTGATTTGACATTGAGAGCTGCATACACACTCATGTAGTGATGTCGAGAAATAGTGTATCATAATAAATAAAGTAGAGTGACTTTATATAAATTTTAATCTCTGTCAAGTGAATAAAATGGAATATAAAGTGAAAGATCTAATCAGTGAGAATTACCATCAGTAAAATATCGTTTATATCAGATTCACGCAGGTATTATCAGAAATAAATGTTGTAATTTATGTTTTGTGATCTTTCGTGACCCACAATATGCAGAATAGTAAGGAGAACGACGATTAATAACCCAACCCTCACGACATGTTGCAAAGTCATGATGATAAAACTAACCTTTCTGAGCAAATAACTTTATATAATAGTTATGGTTATTAACTCTGTGTATCACGGGGGCAGGTTGATGACTCTTCGGGAATTGAATTTCGTTTATATCTTCAGAACAGATTGTATTTTGATGGAATGTAGCAACAAAGAATGTGTCAGGTATATAAGAGCTGTCTGCGTTTCGAGCGCTGCGGTCTCTTGACTTCTCTCTTCTACAGCTGAGTATGATCAATGGAGAGTTCCCCCGCGGAAACCCGCCCTCCGCATTGGTGTGCGCCGTAGTGGAAAGCGGGCGGGATGATCCACGGGGCTGGCTGGGCCGCCAGATTCTTCCGACAGATCCCCCGCCCCGTGTGCCAACTGTATATATGACTCCACTGTCACGGAATAATAGGCTTCGCGCCTGCCGCTTTCGCCACGTTGCTTTGTACGCCTGTCGACCGCAAAAGAACACTCAGTTCAGTCGTTGGCAACTTCTGCTGTGCGGGGGGCGACGCAGAAAGACGGATGAAATCCCAACCTCCAGAGATCGATAGTGTTTCTATTCACACTGAATGCAGCTGAGGTTGCAATATTCTGAGAGGGATTTGTGGTAATTTTAATGGCTCCGGGAAACGTATGAATTACGAAAGATCTGATTTGCTTTGTTGCTGAAATAATCACTAAGTCAGGGCGTATAAATAACATAGGTAAGAAATAAGTGATATAATTGGATTATATTTCATCATACATATTTCTACCAGAAACTACTGTCACGTTACATGGTAATGGTAAAGGCAACTTCCTGATGAACAGTATTATAAAATTCAGCCTCATTCATCCACGGAACAATTTCACAAATGTTCATATACCTCACGATATTCAGAAAAGAGAGAAGTCAAGAGATCCTCAAATCACTTGTTTCTTCTGACACTACCAAGTACATGATATATCAAGTAATATTAAGTAATAACTTACTGTCGGAACAATTGGTATTAAGTCACCGAGCGTGGTGGTGTAACGGATAGCGTTCTGGCCTCGCATTCGGGAGGACGGCGGTTCGAATCCCCGTCCGGGCATCCAGATTTGGGTTTTCCATGGTTTCCCCAAATCACTCCAGGTGAATGCCGGGATGCTTCCTTCAAAAGGCCATGGCCGAATTCCTTCCCATTCCTTGCCCCCATCATTTCCCGTCTCTAAAGACCACGTTGTTAAAAAGGGACGTTAAACTGTTAAAAAAAAAGGTATTAAGTCAATAACCATTAAATAGCAACATTTGATTGCTGTGAATAACTCCGTAAACAGAAAGCTGTGTCTGTCTTTTTCCTTTAAAATATCTGGTTTCCTTAAAAAAAAAATATTGCGTTCTTCAAATTTGTCAGAAATAATTCGGTGAAAGAGCTTCAGAAGTATTATTTAGTTTTGATCTTGTAGTTGATGTGTTGTCCACGTCTCTTAGTATCCATAGTTTAATTAGTTAACCGGGCCTGTTCAATTAGCGGTAACGTTCTATTCTCGCATTTAGGAGAAATCGGTTTCAAATCTCCGTGCACACATCCAGATTTCGTTTCTTTAAGTTCTCCCAAATCATTCCTGGTGTATAACCGCTCCTTGTCCCCTATTCTCTCTCATTCGTAATGGAGTATACGCTTTTTTTTTACAATTTCATATTTCTCTTAAGTAAGTGACTCTATATTAATTTTAGGCTCACTGCTATAATTTCATTGGAATTCTACGTCCTTTTTGGATGGTCTTTTCATTCATTACTCCTTGTAGTCTACAATTTGTCAACACATGAATGTAATTAAGTTCATGTATTCAGACAAATATTTGGATCATAAAGTTATACACTTATTCGGTTTGTCGTAGTCTGTTTCTAAGTCAATCATACCTATTCCCACAATTGTAAATGAAAACACCGTCTATTAGCAACTGGTTTTAAACTAGTTGCTAATAGACGGTGTTTTCATCTACAATTGTGTAACAAGCAACTACGGAAGGATGGCCAATATACCATATATACTTATTCCCATTCCTGAGTTTTGAAATTATGCTAAAATCGCTTATTTTAAACACCACAAATTGATTTATCCAACCTGTATTGTTCTTTATCCTCTTGCTATGAGTGTCGAAACACAGCTCAACAGCATTCAAATAAATAAGCGTATGTGTGGATTGTCTTGTCACCTGATTAATTTGCACACATCATAACTTTTCCCAATTTTCTAAGCATATGCTCCCAGCTAGCAATGGAAGTCTATCTTTCCAAGAAGGATCTCTATCAAACAACGTCCAAAATACTTCCATTTTAGATTTTACCTCTCAGTATCTCATCACCCACGTCTTAATCATACTTAGCCTATGTTGACGGTAGTCTCATAGCAGTTTAATAATTTAATTTCTCTGAAAATCGGCGGAACAAAAATAATTCATAAACTGTGTAATAAATGTTAGAAACCGTCTAAGAAAGCATCAGTTTATGATTTATTCCCTCACATAAGTATATTATGTGTAGAGGAATCGATAAAGAATATAAAAAATTAGCATGGAAAAATGATTGAAGGACAATAAAATCGATGCACTAAAGTCTACTGGTACAATTTTTCTGGCAGCTGATGGGAGACAAAATATGAAAGAGTAACCGAACAACACACTAAAACTTCTTGGTATTTGCTCTACAGAAAGTCTAGTTGAAGATCATACAGTGTATCTAAAAAGGCAAAGGTAGCGGTAGTTTCATTATGAAAAAAACAGGTAATCTCCTTTTACCAGGAGGAATGATAAGAAAAATAGGTTAGCAAAGAAAATGTAGCCTTCCTTAAAGGAAAAATTCTTTTCTTATCAAACACAGATCCAGGTTTAAAGAAGGAGATTTTGAATTTTTACGATTTTAATATATGTCTTTATGGAAGTAACTCATGCATGCATTCTGCCAAAGAAGAAATTATGCATTTGGAACGTGATATTGTGGAAGATATCGAAAATTTAATGAACTAATAACGTACGGAACAAAGAATATTTTGAAAACGGTAGGTAAAGGAAGGAGATAGAATAATGCAACAAGAAGAAGAGAGAGAATTGTGAATCAATTTATATATCATAAAATTTTTGTAATGTGCTTAATTCAGATAGAAAAAGGTAAAAAAAGACGAATATTTCGATAATTTCAATAGATAAATAAAGATGAAAGTTGTTTTGGTTCTATGGCATTAAACAGATTTTCACGGGAAACTGGATAGGAAGGGAGAAATTCTATCAAAATAATGAGTATCTGGTGATGAAAATAAGTTCAAAAGTGAACGGTGACAACTTATAGTTCTTATAAGGAGTTTATACTTATCAATAGTAATAACTTCTCTGTAACTGTGTTACCGAGCCCTACGGTTGGGCGTTTAACGCTCGTGTCTGGCGAAATGTTAATTTGATATCTACTCCAGCCATCCTGATTTAGGCTGTCCATGTTATTCCTGATTAAAAGCAAGCGAATTGCGGTATTGTTCCTTCAGAAAGTCATGGCTGAATTCCTTCCCTTTCCTCAATCGTCTGCTGGCTTTAGTGACATTAAAATCAACGAACCATTACGCCTTTTATTTTAAATAAAAACCTAACTGGTTTTGCTTCGTATGCATTTCCGCTTTTCTGTAGTTAGTACTGCTGCGTGAGAGTTGCTTTGGTCAGAGAGTACTATTGCTGGTTTACCTAGTTTAAGCAGGTTTGCTATAGACCTCCATGTGGAGCAGTAATATCTTACAGAGTGTGTGTGTTGCGGCAGATTGCAAGGACTCGGGGACGGGTTCGAGCGAGGACGGCGACCGGCCGCAGAGCAGCGACTGGGGCGGCTCCCGACCCGAGTCGCCCTCCGACTGCCTGCCGCCGCCCCCGCACCTGCTGTACTCGCGGCCGCCGCAGCCGTCGGCACCTGCCGGGCCCAGCAAGCCGCGCATCTGGTCGCTCGCCGACATGGCCAGCAAGGACCGAGACCCGTCGCCGCCGCCGCAGGCTCCACAGCACCACCACCACCACCACCACCACCAGCCGCAGCAGCAGCAGCAGCCGGCGGCCCCCGCGCACCCGCAGGCCACGCACGCCGCCCCCGGGCCGCTGGCGCCCTCCGCAGCCACCGCCGCCGCTGCCGCCGCCTACTACTCGGGCAAGCTGGTCGCGCCGCTCGCAGCACCCGCACATCGGCATCCCTTGCTGTGAGTACACTGTCCAGACTACTGCTCATAAATTTGTAAATGGAACACTGTGTGTTCACAATTGTTCTTTAATTCATACAACATCAGACGCATTTTTGGCTTGTAGAATGGAGCATCGTGAGACAGAATTTTGGTAGAAACTGTTACTTGTTGGTTAGGAATAGCTCTATTTACACTTTTGTTAGATCCAGATCTGTTGCTATGGCTCGTAATAGCTGTTATTATTTTTAGAAAGCGGAAA
Source organism: Vandiemenella viatica (assembly GCA_031002005.1). NCBI lineage: Eukaryota > Metazoa > Arthropoda > Insecta > Orthoptera > Morabidae > Vandiemenella > Vandiemenella viatica. The sequence goes on along the minus strand of JARYHS010013631.1, from coordinate 21,049,699 downwards.
AATTCAACAGATCTGCATCTTTTTTTGTTCAGTTAAATCTTCGAGTGCTTCATAAATTAATACATACACAGGACATGACCAAATCCATAATACATCTTCATCATAATTATACCTGTGAGCCAAAACATTAGGACCACCTCCTTAATAGTGTGTTGGTCCAACTCTGGAACGCTACAAAACAGCGATTAGGCGTAGGTTCGATAAAAAAAAAGTCTTAGGTAAGCATCCGGCGATATCTGACACCAGATGTTTACGAATAGGTCACAAAATTCCTTTAAATTAAGGGCCTGTGGTTTAGCGCCCGATAGCGTCCCATATGTCTTCTATTGGGTTCAGATCAGGCAAATTTGGTGGCTGAGGCATCAAAAGATTTCATTAACCTACTCCTGAATCAACTGTAACACGATTCTGATCCTGTGACACTGACAGTTACCTTGCTGGAAGACGCCATCGCTGCCGTGGAAGGCAGAAAGGGATCCAGGTGTTTCACATTAATTTTCACATAATCCACAGCTATCACAAAGACTTCAATCAATACCACAGGTCCCACGAAACCCCCCATGAATGTCTCCCATAGCATAACACTACCCCTACTAGCCAGTGTTAAGTTCTCCATCCACACACGTCAACTTGCTGTCCAACAATGTCTCTCAACAGAAAAAAGTTGAACAAAACTGTTGCCTGATGTCAGTAGAGAGAGAAGCGGCATAGGGAGAACAAGGGGTTTACTTATATTAGTAACGTTGGAAGTTGAATATATCATTTTATGTGAAAAGACAATTGCTGCGTGTACGGAAAGTGAGTGAAAAAAAAAAAAATATAATTTTGTACAAGATGTGGCTCCACAAACATCTTGAATTTTCGCATACATATTTGCTATCGGAGCTCAAAGTAACTGCACCAGAAGATAACAAAAAATTTCTAAGTATGAACTGTAGATTTTCCGGAATATGTGAGCCCCAAACCCAATTTGTATAAAAATGTACATGCACATCAAAATTTTCATAGAAATAGCTCGGTATCTACACTGTTTCAAACAATAAATAGAATAACTTTTTGATAAAAATTGAATTTTTTTTTTTAGAAATAATAAACATGAGAAATTTTGTCTAGAAAAATCGACTATAATATTGAAATAAATTTTAAAAATAATGAGAAGAAAAATCTGAAAAAGGGTGGAGCCAAAAATTGAAGAATTGAGTGACTATACGAGGAAACGCGAACAACCGATCAGCCTCACCGTATCCGAGATGCCCGAGGCGCCGGCCCATAACAATGTGCCCTAAGCCACTTATATCAGTGGATTTCCCAATTTTGCCACTCGTATCGTCGCTGGAACGACTTCCCATACGTCTCTTCTCCTCTTAAATACTTTCCTTATGGTGAAGTACCTCAACGTCGCCAAACTCATTCAATCTAGTGGTGGGTAGGGTTCAAAGTGTTTCGGCTCAACAGTGTATAAGATTTAAACAAAATTCAGTATTCATCTCTTCACTTGTAACATATCATCTTAGATCAAATTGCAGCAGGTTTGGTTTTATATCTGTTTCCTCTGTTTAAGTGCCTTTTGTAAGATCGTTTTGATAACCCTGCTAAATGGGTAATTTGGAAATGCACACGCTCTACAACTACATCTCACAAGGACCAACATGAAATTCTTAGGTGGTCTTTTACTATGAATATATTATATCAAGAAATTGTATTGAAGTACAAAGTCAAAACTTGAGTAACATGTTCAGTCATTTATTGTATCTCAAACTGTACTTAATTCTGCTTCTTGAGATCCAGAATAGGATATAGTTATTAAGAATTTTGGAACCTAACTACCCGTCGGTTATATCATCAGCATTCACTGCCTGGTTTGTTTGGCACAGATCCTATCTCTCTCTATCTGTCTTTTTTACTGGTTTGTTTTTCTCGTTACTTAACTAAATTACTCAGACTTCAAAAGTAACGCTAAAGAAGTAACAGTTATAAGAACTGGGTCTATGCTGGCATACTGGTTCTGCTTATCCTTCACTGATGTCTGTAGGATAATTTCATAAAAACGCGACGTTTCTACAGCGTCCTCCACAGTCATCATCAGCTGAAGTAGTTGATCGAAGAGAATTCTGTGGTGCACCACAACACGTAGCGCGATTGCCTTGTCAAAAGGTGCACGCCTTTTGAGAAAGGTATTAGTACTTCACGAAATGGTATTAGAGTGGCATGTCTAACTAACTTAAAACAAAATTATCGTGTCGTAGTATACCACAGATCCCTCTTCCATCAAATACTTCACCTGATGAATACTGCGGACAGAGCTCTCGAAACATCGTATTTTGACGATATATCAGGCTCAAAACTGGTCCATATAAAATTGTATAGGGTGTCTACATAAAACCTCCTTAATTTCAAAGAATAATAATAATAAAATTAAACATAGAATTTTGCTGTTTTCACCATACTGTAAAGTAAATCAAAAAGTTTTACACAAAAAAATCAGTGCACTTTTACAGGTGCTCCTTTCGTAACCCTCAAAATGTCTAAGCAACACTCAATCTCAGGGTATGTCCGCCCAAGCATGTCTTGAGTGAATGTATCAACAATTCTTCTGCTGAGATCGCCAACATCACGTACATGTGAAGAATACACAATGTCTTTCACATAATACCATAGGAAAAAATCCAGAGGGGTTATGTCTGGAGAATGCGGTGGCCACTTGGTCGGTCCATCTTATCCTATCCGTCGCTGTGGAAATGTTCTGTCCTAGAACACATGAACCTGATTGTCTGTTCAAATTTACAGTGGCTAGTAATTTGTCGTACTAATCATCAGTTGTCTATACATCTTCTTTGGATAGGGATTGGTGATGATGTTTTCACATACCACACCACGAATTAGAATCTGTTTTGTTAAGCAGTCATCATTAGTGTTCTGCCCTGGACAGGTTCTCACATGACTGCTCTCCATTGTTTCCTGTCTTCTGCCCTTCTCATCATGTCCATGTACTCGTAGTTTCAGTTTTCTTTGATATTATCTGTGATCTTGTATACCCTTCTTCCTCTCACTCCCCTACCATAAACTAGTACTTTCAAGTCGTCTATTAATAAACATTCCCGTCTCAACAAGTGCCCCATCCAGTTTTCTTTCTTTCTGTTAGTATTTGAGTAGTTTCCACCTCTCACGAACCCTTTTTCAGCACTTTAGTATTACTTACTTTTTCCATCAAGCTTATCTTCTCAACATTCACATCACCAACTCTTCTACCCGCGATTCAGTGTGCACGTCCTTTTTTTTTGCTGTCGTCAGTCTTTCGACTGGTTTGATGCAATCCTCCATCCCTTCCTATCTTGTGCTAACCTCTTCATTTATACATACCCCTTACAGCCCACGTCCTCAATTATCTGCTTCATATATTCTAATCTCTGTCTTCCTCTACAGTTCTTACCTTCGACTGTCCCCTCCACTAACAAATTAACCAGTCCAGCATGTCTCAAAATATGACCTACCAGCCTGTCTCTTCTTTCTGTAAGCTTCTTCCATAAACTTCTTTTCCCACCCATCATTTCCAAAACTCGTTCATTTCTTACTTTGTCTGTCCGCTTAATTTTCAGCATTCTTCTGTAGCACCACATTTCAAATGCTTCAATTTTCTTTTATTCCGGTATTCCTTCAGTCCATGTTTCGCTACCATAAAGTGCTGTGCTCCACACAAAGATTTTTAAAAAGTTCTTTCTAATTCCTAGATCAATATTTGAAACTAAAAGATTTCTCTTTTTCATGAATGCTCTTTTTTCTTGTGCTATTCTGCTTTTAACATCATTCCTGCTTCGGCCACGTCTGTTTCACAAAAAATGTCACACTTTATTCGAAAGATTTGCCAATATTTTCCTCGGTACTTTATCTACTTTTCCAGTTAATAATAGCATCATCCTATTAAATGCTTCCTTCGCTACCGCAATACGAGTTTTCTTCTATTAGTGGCATCTAAAGTCCTCAGTCATTGTACTTTAAAATATTTGAAGGTTTTCACTTGGCTGATATTAGCTTGTCCTATCTTAATAACTATCAGTTTCATTCCTTTACCAATCAGCATACTCTTTATTTCTGGTGTACTGATTCTCATTCAATACCATTCACAAGTTTCATTTAGATCTTTGTTTACAATTCGTTCACTTTCTGCTAACAAGACCATATCATCAGCTGTGAAATAGTAATTTTTTATAATTATCCAACACCTGAAACAAAATTAAAGCACTGCTGATACAAAATTACACAAAAAACTTTTTGAGTTGCTTTACTGGATGGTGCGACCCGATAGGCTGTATGTTTAATTTATACTGTACTTTCAAATCAGGCTGTTGTTATTGCTAGTTCCAAACTGATAGGCAGCAACTTCACATTAGAACTCCCAAAAATAAAGCTTCAGGGAACAGAGTTAAATTATAGTGATTTTGTAAAAGATTTGGGAATCCTGTTAGACAGAATTTAAACTGGTCTGCGAATACTGTTCATGTTCTGTATAAAAGCAAGAAATTCTTCCCCACTAATTTGAAAAAAAAAGAAAAGCTGTGCTACCCCATCTAGATAACTATGAAGTTTTTCAGCAAAATTTGAGTTCGCTAGACGTAAGGAAACTTGAACTTGTTATGAACTTCTGTGTAAGGTTCATCTGTGACCTGCGACTGTACGACAATGTCTTACCTTCGTTTGATCGCTTACAGTACCTGCCCTTCTGTGATCGACGACGATTCCACACTCTATGCTTCCTTCAATGCCTCACACATCTGAAAACTCCGCCTACCTTGCTTCCAACATCAAAAACCTAGGACTTTCCATAAAATTAACACCAGATCCCTGAACTCAAACGTACTAACCATCGACTCCCATGGCTCTGAAATCCTAGCCAATTCCTTCTTCTTTTGGTTGATATTGAATACAGCAACCAGTCACAATTTGTTATTATTATGTTTATTCAACCATTACCAGTTTCGAGCAAACAATACTCATCATCAGACGGTTTGCATTTATTATGTCTTTAGATACGCAGATGCAAAATGCGAGCGTGTTTGTGCGTCGTTAGATATCTGAATAATTCCCAAAACACAAACTCTTGTCAGTGGCGAGAAGATATGATGCATTTCTGTGAAAGCTCATTATCACAAAACACTGCACTAACCCTGATGATATCGCTACTATTATGTAGAATCTGAATAGAACATAGGAGCACGCTGCGAATTTGCTTCTGCATTTACAATTGTTTCCATTCCGATTCTACATAACAGTAACGATAACATCAGTGTAAGTGTAGTGATTTTTTATTTTTTTTTAATGTGCCTTCACAGAAATGCATCATATCTTCTCGGCACTAACAAGAATTTGTTATCGGAATTATTCAGATATCTAACGACGCACAAACACGCTCGTAATTTGCATCTGCGTATCTAAAGACATAACAAATGCAAACCGTCAGATGATGAGCATTGTTTGCTCGAAATCGGTAATGGTTGAATAAACACAATAATAATATCACACTAGCTGAATTCAACCAATCCATCATGGATAAAATATTAATTCTTATTCATTTCAGTGGTTAGATTGTGGAATAGTCTTCCCCTGAAATTTAGAACTACCAAACGCCCATTTAAAATCTTTCGAGAAAGCATTAATTATTCTAGCACTACCTGAACAACCTCTTCTTCCATGAATAATTTATTTTTAGATTTCAATTATATTGATTTATACTGTGTCCATCAGTTTATTCTGCCTTCCCTATTATTAGTTTGTGTGTTGTATCTTCAGCCTAGGGACCGTGCACAAACTACGTGACTCTATCCAAGCGGGGGGGGGGGGGGGGAGGGGTTGGCTGGAAGACTACGCTGGGCTACGTGGGGGGAGGGGGGGTTCCGAGCCAGGCCACGTAGCTTTCCTTTCATAACATTTTTCATAGTTAAAATGAGGAACAGAACTCACAACAGCATGATAATATTTATTTCCCTCAGTTAATTATATCCATATGTAATTTACAATAGTCTGACAAGAGAAAACAGTACAAAATGTGGGGGGGGGGGGTAGAGGCAAAATCCACGTAGGGCTACGTGGGGGGGAAGGGGGTTCACACGAGGACAAAATGGAGCTACGTAGTTTTTGCACACTCCCCTACTAATATTTAGTCTGTACCGTTTACTTCTTGAACCTTCCCTAACTTTAATTTATACCAAGATTTTAGTTAGTATTTTACTCATAAATATTTTCAAGTTTTTAGTTAGTTTTTACTCATGACCTTACTGTAAGCCAAATGTGAAATAAGTGTTGTATACTCTAGGAGTAAATTATTTACTATCAACACCTGGCCAGGCTAAATTAACCTTTAAATAATATAAGTCATGGAGGTAGACCCCTGTGGTTTGTGTTAGGTTGTAGACCGGACGTGGTGTCTCTGTCTCAGGTACGCCGCTGCGCGCCCGCACCCGGAGCTGTACCGCGGGATCTACGCGGCGGCGGCCGCCGGCCACCACGACGCCTACTCGCGCCTGTCCAAGGCGGCGTCCCTGGCCGCCCAGGCACACGCGCAGGCTCACGTCCAGGCGCTCACCGTCGCCCCCGCGCCCGCCTCGTCCTCCTCCTCCAGCTCCTCAGACCTGCCAGACAAGAACTGAACTCACTCGTGTGCTTAAATGACTCTGCGGCGATCGACCTTCTCTCAAAGTTTCTCAAAAACGAAACTACTACTTCTTCGATCTTGTTTGTTACGTATCTCATAGGGTTGGCAGCATTTTGGCACTGTTTGCTTTCTGAAGCTGTGATGTGACGTAGGTCCGCACTGTCCTCGAGAAACTTCACATGGAACTTCCTCTGTCTCCTAAATTCTGTTCGATACTTCTGAAACAATTTCATTACGAAGTTTTCTTACTAATTGAAGAAAAGTAACACAAAAACAGTGCTTCACGAAATTGTATTAACTGTAACATTTAGTGTGTCATATCTAACTTACTTTAAGCAAAATTATCGTGTCGTTCTCAGAACTTTTAACACTGGAAATTTCTGGATGACTAATCCGCTAGAACAGAAGCGGAATACAGGGGTCGTTCATAGGTGTGATATAATATGTATGGGGGTGTCCCAACACTTTCAAGCACAAGCATTCGTTTGGGAGGATACCTTCATGTGTGATATGTTCCTTTTACTGTATGCATTTTGTTGGAATGACTCGCGAGGCGTTTTTAATATCTTCTTGTGTGAAGAGTATAGAGAATTTTCTGTTCGAGGAGGAACATTTCAGTGCAACACAGAGAACTCGGAATGTGTGTATAGTTGTGTGTAGGAATAGTTTGCCCTTCAAACTACCTTCGTCCTCGTCTACCTGTCTGTTACATAGAGAGCCTGTAAGCAGTCGCTGGCGTGGCCAACTTTCACCATTATCCTCTCTATAAGATATGATTGATTGTTTTACCTTTTGTTAAAAGTATGTCATCAAATATGTAAAAAAATAAATATGTATATGATATAAATTAAATTATACAATTACAACTTTTCAAACGATATTTATTTTTATTGTTTCTCTTTTACATTTTAATGGTAAATCTGCAAATACATCAGGAAAAGTTAGGACTTAAGAATTTCAGTTTTAAACAAAGAAAAGCTTTATCAAACAAACTTGTAAGCTGGTAAACTATAAACCGCGATGAAACTGAAGATAAAGGATAACGGTTTTTCCTGACATTACGTAGATTTGATTTTATCACTACACTCATGGTGCAGTTCTAACTATTTTTGGTAGTTAAAGCGATTGTAGGTAATATGACCTTAATAAAATTGACTTTTAAAATAGTACATTATAACTTCACGCAACATATTTTTAATAGAATTAAAAATAAGTAATATTCACAACACAAACAACAGTTTACACTGAACACAAACAACACTTTACGCTGAACACAAACAATATCACAGTCATCCATACTTACACAATACTAACGAACACTTTCACACTTGGGAAGGCAACAGGAAACCACCCCAGTTCCTCTCTCCGGACGTTGCAGTGGAGGGATAAACATCTCCCTTACTGACCACCTACCCTCGGACACAGGTAAGGCATACATGAGGACAAGAGTGTTCAAAATGGTTTACGAATATTTTATTACTAAAAGGAATTATTCACTATCAGTGAAAACTCTCTGAATCATGAAAGCAGTGAACCAATCAGTTAAAAATTAAAAAATAAACATAAAAAATGTCTAGTACTTTCATTTTACTAGAAATTTTGTAAATACCAACACTAGAAGAATCGCTATCAATAACAGATTGGAATGTTCTGTATCAGTGGCACAATTTATTAGCGCCTGGTAAATGTCCGTTTAACTTACAGTTGAATTGTAACCATCGATGTATTTATCTGTTCCTGAAAGGAAATGAGTATATACTTATTTGGTAGGATAACCCAGTTGAATGCGTTAGCAGTGACTTCAAACAACATTATTACTTATTGCTGAATGAAAACATATTGTGGAAAATGCCACACAGGTCTTATCAGGCATGCCTCCTTTGTAAAGTTTCGTGATATTAATTTATAATTATGTCTATCTCGCTCTTTAAACTTTGTTATACTATTTCCATATCACAAAAATACTTATAATTGTTTGCTTTGTGGATAGTTTGCTTCAAATTCTAAAAGACACTTGAGGTATTTGTGTATTGTCCAAATGTATACAAATTACGGGATAAGTTTTGCAAATATTTTTCTTAACTGATTCTAATGAAAAAATTGAGAGTAATTTCAGTTAGACATTCACCATGAAAGTTATTTCAGAATTTAAAATCGTGTTCTAATAAGAGTAATACTAAAATTTAGATGTATACATGCATGGTAGTATTTCACCAAAACTTAGAAAACAGCTTAAAAGTTTCATAAATCGATTTTTGGTTAATGCTTCTACCCGAAGTGGCTTTGAAAAATTTAAGAAACAAAACAACATAAAACTAAAGTACTCACTTTTTAGACCTACCAGCAAAAAAAATAAAAGCGCCTTTACTGACATAACGCTTCATAGTCATAACTACTTGGCATCTTTCATCTAGGATTTCCTGATCGAAAACTAACATCACCGTAGTGATTTGAATGAATGCTTTAGTCTTTATCAACAGCTCAGAGCAGTAGACAATGTATGGATGAATATTTAAACTCATTTCATTTCTGAACCATGAAGCGTACCGAGCTCATGATATACTCGTATCTGGGTATTCTGCTTTCAAATTTCACCCGTTAGCGTAAATCTTCAAGGAATTTATCTAGCATGGTGAGTGAGTGATAACACTATGGCCTGGCATTTTATAATTTCAGTTCCATTTGGTGTATTTGTGATTCGGAACACGAGGCAGAACCTAGTTAAAAAAATTCTTTTTCAACGCTCTTTGCTTTTGGAGAAAAGGACAAAGTTTTGTGTAAGTATTCCCTTGCGCATCGCGAATCTATGTCCTCTGCTAACACAGTGTGACGCAAATCGATTTGAATTTGAGACTAATTTATTTAATATTATCTAGCCAACAGGTAAAACAAACGCGAAAACAGAGAGCAGGCATGAATATTATCACAGAATAAAAGGTGTATGAGCTTAATATAACTAAACTATGAGGCAACAAGCCTCAGAGTGTAAAAACAGCGCATAAGCTGAAAAATATATTATTTTAGTGTATATGGATATTTCTTCTTGAATTTGCAGATTTAAAGCGTTATAAATGTCAAAGACAGTGATTCGTTGGTACAAGCACTACACTTTTAGGCAGGAAAAATTATTAATTACCTGGCTTCATCTTTTTCCAAGTCAATTAGATAAAATAAACAAAAACAGATTGTTCAGACATGTATTACAGCATAAATAAAATGATTTACTGTAACTGAATTTAACACAAAATTGCTTCTTGCGTGATAAAAACTGTTGAGAAGCAGTCCAAGAAAATAAAAATAAATGACTGGTCTCATTTGTGAATCGTTTCCTCGAAACATTCTTCACCCTCCATTGGCGGTGTCCACAAAAACAGAGGGTCTCAATAAAACTATTAAGGTAATTAAGAGCAGGGTTGGTCGCTCGATCGCTTCCCTCCTCAAGGAGGGTCCATTAACGACGAATGGTTGGGGGAAGTACCACAAAACAAAGGAATATGAGCGTGGCTGGTAAGTAGTGAAGTGTTCCCTAATGGAGAGGTTAAGCTACAGTCCGAGTAAAAAAGTGTAATGGCATTAATATCACGCATTTTTAATTCCAGATTCAATAAATTTCTGCCTTAGTTATTCTTTTTTTAACAATAATGCGGAGTCATTGTAGTATACTTCTACTTGACATTATAAAAACTAGATATTAATTTCACATGGTAACATGAAAGTCGACATTGTATAAAAAAACATAGAAATTTTTGGAATTCCAAACTTCAACAATTTGGGGTTTTGTGAAACCATTTTGTCAATTTACATACTCCTTCTTGTTCTCGATGTTTGATTAGAGTAAAGATAGTAACATGAAATGTAACTATTATCTTAGAACATAAAATAAAAATTACTCGATGGCATGGTACAAAGAAAAAGGAAACCGACACGAAAGAAGCACGCACAATTTCCCCTCATAAGGACGTTTTTAACTCGTAGGCGAGTGATCAGTTGCGAGTACTTTGCAAAGGACATAAAGACAAACTATGTTCAAAATCAAGGTTTTCCAATCTGGGTTCCGCGGACTACCGGATATCCGTGAACCTATCCTAAAGGATCTGCGGACAAAATAAAAAGTAAAATTATTAATTACGAAATCATAAATGGAGACCTAAGAACACTCGAACTTTAGTCACAATGTGTAAGATGCGAGTCGAGTTATCAAATCACAGTTCTAGTGTAGCCAACTTAGACTTTTATTTTATTACTATTATTAAAGGGTCCGCGGCAATCATAGTAAATCTTAGGGAAAAAGGTTGGGAAAGGCTATTCTAAATAATCCACCAGAGTCTCCTAGCTGTCCGCAAATCTTGTACATTAACAGCATTGGCTGAAAATGGAAGCCACTGCTGATAATACGAACAAAAGCATACGTAAAGAGGATAATTACTGACATACATTAAGTCTCACCTGGAGACACATATTCAAAAATGATTGACGCCGACCGAAAAAAGGTGATAAGAATCACAGTAAGAGCTGGAAAGTCAAATAATAAATCAACGTAATATTCAATAATGATGAAGTTGCTAAACGTGAATAAGAGAACTTGATCAGCATAAAACAATATTTGGCTTGGTAAGTCGCAATAAAATTAAGATAAATGGCGAAAGCAGTTTAGATGCACATATTAAAAAAATAAAGGTTTGTATGATTATTTCGTAGAGGAGGAATTTTTGTTGAAAAAAAAATGAATTGTCACTAACTTAGCCTATTTTCTGATGATAAACTCTATTGGTCAGGTAACACAGGGGCAGATTGTAAGTAGAGCTTTCAAAATTCTGCATTACTGGAACTAGTAATGAAGGGTTATACTAGAGAATTGGGATACAAAGCTTGGTCAGACCATTACTTGACTATGATGGGATAGTTTAGATCCACAATATTGGTATCAAATACAGGACTTACTAGGTGTCAGAACACAATCAGTAACTGATATGATGAAGCAGCTGGAATAGTGATTGCTGAAATATAAGATACACGTGAAGAGAGTGCTGAAAGTGTATAAGGCATATACTACCGACGATGCTTGGAAGGAGATTAGCAGAAACAGCAAGTAGTACGTAGAAATGAAGAGGAAGTGGTAAAACTTTTGTAAGGTACTGGACTAAATTACCAATAGAAATACTAAACAATTTATAAAACAATACAAATAAAGTATTTAAGAAATATTAATAAATTTAAAGTAAGGGAGTAGGGAGAATGCCAGGGTGCTTGTGTGCTTTAATACAGTTAAATTTAAAAAATACCTGTCACTTTTGCAATAATTGTTGTTTTACTTCCAGTTTATTATTTTTTTTATAAAAAAAACTATTTACCGTAGCTAATATGTTTAAACTTTCAGATTTTTCGTTTTTTAATAAAATTACAATCGGTTTGATAAATTATATTAATAAAATAAATTTGATAATGCTAACAGAGCTCCGAAACACCAATCAAAAAGGAAAAAGGTTATCTTTTCCATTACTATCAAATCCCAGAAAAAGTGCAAATACATCAACTGTAAATTTCATTATCATGACGTTTTACAGTGTCATTCATAGAAAATACAACTATTTTTCCAACTAAGCATATATTCACAATTTTACGAAAAAAATTCCTGTAATTTCTGGTACAAAACTATAAATCTTCAAAGAATAAATAAAACGTTCGACCCACAAAATGTTGATCACAAACGACACTGTAAGAAAAATTTGTTACAACAGTAATCGTAAACTTAGTATGTTTCTTCATACACGTCAGTTAATGGTAATAAGTGGACACACTCATTGTTCCCATATTGTGGAAAAAAGGCGAATGCTATAAAATTATATTTTACTTTTACTGTAAATACAAAGAGAGAGAGAGCATTATGAGAAGAGTAAACAAACTTTATATAATCGATACTAACTCAACAAAAGTCTTTTGTGTTGATTTCATCACCTTCGGTCTATAATATATTGCATGTTCTTCGTATCTAATTCTTATCCTTCAGTTGTGTATTTTAAATTATTTGAATCGAATCGCTTAATGTCTGTGTACCAACTCAGTGAATACAACCAGCTGAATGGGAATGCACTGCATATAAAATAGTGAAGTTAACGTATCATTATGACCTGGATGTCTAAGCTTATCTAAATGCAACAGTTATCATATAACTCTTACTCGACTTAGTGAGAATTATACTGTTGACATTTGCTGCCAACGCTATTTTTTTCTTTTAATGGAGGTAATGAATTTACTATAGCATTGAAGAATCAGTTTTTTACTTTCACCAAAAACTTCACTGTCAGCAATCTTTTGAGCAGTGAGTCCTGTAAAACATTGGGAACTCCAGGAGTATATCTTTGTTACATGTTAACATGAAGTATTCGGTAGTTTTTGCCATGGAATTAACATAAATGGCTGATCCTTTTATGGTAGATTCAATGCCAAAAGTAATTAACAACATTCAGTATAGCATTGTCAGTTTTTCAACTACAATCAGCATCCAGTGGTATACTTATAATCTTAAGTTACATTATCTCTCAATCTGCAATGATTAATTCAATTTCTGATCTTCGTCTATTATTTTATTCAGAGTCTTTTCTGGTATTCTGTGTATTATCCTAGTTACAAAGTTTGAAACACTGATTGTCGCAATTATCGTACGATAGTTTTCACATTTCTCAAACTGTAATTCAATTTTCTTGCCTGTACATTTACAGTTTCTACGAATGTTTAATAATTCCTTAGCTAAATAAATTGTTTCTTTTTTATGTTACTTTTCTAAGTTTAATTACATTAATTTCTTCTACCTATTCATGCATTTATAGTATCTGCTAATTTATGTTTTTATTTTTATGCAGCTTTTAGCCCATTTAGTTTTACCGTTTCCTTACTCATATTCTAAGCCTGCAGTTCATAACCACCAATTTTTTATCGCGGAGCGTGCTAAACAGGTTGTCGCTTTGTAGGCACAGTTGTAATATAGATCATGTTTTGTTACGCTTCCAGGACGTTTGCAGATTTAATTTCTTATGTTTTCTTTTTAAAGGAAATATTTGGTGGTAGTTCACCGGTTAGTGGAATTGTGACAATCTAATGACTTGGAAACTTTGTTTTAAAACGCAAGGTAAACGCCTACAATACTTCCTTCTTTTCCCTCAGTATCTAATCAGGTGCCCAAGATCATTAAGTTTTCCTCACATTCAAAATAGATTATTATCTTTTGAAATCTACCATTTTCCTATAGAGCTGGAATGTAAACACATAGATTTACAAATGTGCTTGGTGCAGGGTTAGTTTGTGTTTTTTTTTTTTTTTTTTTTTGTAACAGTTTAACGTCCCTTTTTAACAACTTGGTCTTTAGAGACGGGAAAGGATGGGGGCAAGGAATGGGAAGGAATTCGGCCATGGCCTTTTTTGAAGGAAGCATCCCGGCATTTATGTTCTTATTACTATAATTTTGTTTCTATTAGTAACTCATGAATATTAATGTTTTCTTACAATATAAAAATACCATTCCAATAACGCAGGACGCAGGTTTCATCTTTCTTACTGTAGTTATGTCTGGTCATACTGCCAATATACACTCTGGCTCATGTTTATCTCACAATATCTTGAATGAAATAGATCCATCTGCACTCTATTATTTCTCTATTTTTTTCCAATGCTTTACTATAACTTTCACTGTGATTCGTAGCATATATCATTATATTTCATTTATGATTAATGTATGCTCATGACCGCGTTTTGGGTATGTCAGGGTTCTAGAAAAGTTCCACACTTAATGTGACGTGGACCACTATAAAAAACAATATCACTAATAAATCACAAAAAATGAATACACGAAAAAAAACACAACGCAAAAATACACGTAATAATGCAATGACCTAGCTACACAGTGTTTTTTTTTTTTTTAAATACCTCCACATATAATGTAACCTCGAGTCTGAAATCCAATGTAAATACCGAAATACCTTGGGATGAAAAGTAGCGTGGCAGTTCAGTAGTGATTGAAAAATGTCAACGACGGTAAGGACTTCATTGAATAGTATTGTTTTATTCCACTATAGCTATCTAACTTGCTGCGGGTTTTTACTGAAGAGGTGTTTCGCTGTCCTCTGCATTATATCTGATTCATACATTTGTAGAAGCTGTTATCATCATCGTGTTCAAGAAATAGTCCTGCACCACTGCTAAATTCTTTGCGTAGTACATTCATGAGGCAGATGTTCTCATCTTTGAAGGGGATAGCTAAAAAATAAATCTCACACATTACTGTAGATATATCATAAACTGATAAATATGAGAATTAAAACATATTATTTGTTTCTAGATTTAAGCACTCGCGAATTATGTATAACAATATGATAGGAAGTGATAGAGCGGTAACATGAAGACCAGCTTGAGTTATAGATAAACCGGAGCACAAAAAAGACAGATCTTGAATTATGATTAATGTTAAATGACGCATTTATGAAAATAGGAATGCGATTTCTGCTTTTCTAACAGTATTTTGACATTTGGGAAGAAATATTTCGACCAATAAGCGAATCAAAGTTGGATTTGCATTAAAAACGCGAGTGTGCTTAAAAAGGTAGAGCCATTCTATATCGAAGATTGTACTATGCTCCAAGGAAACTTCATTGAACACAGCATTTTATATCACTTATTCGTGGATATTGGGGAGTCCAGGAAGAAGAGCGTTTCAAATGTAGAGCTGCAGAAGGGAATGGCAATTTATTGGTCTCTAATGTCGAAAACGAACAAATCTTAGAATTGATATACGCAAAAAGTGGTACTGCTGATGAGAAGAACTGTTGACGAGATAATAGATTAGAAAAGTTTCAGTTAATCGTTTAGAATGTAGGAGGACACCCAGCAGAAAAAATTAGCAGAAGATATTAAAAGTGTAGGATTACATCAAACAACCAAAAAGTTGATGGAGAATTCTGGAGGCGAATACTCGTAACAAGAAACTAATGCCACTTAAAGAAACCTCAATTTGGAACATCATGGCGCTTAATATTAGAAACAAACATGTCATCTCTTATTAATTAAAATAACGATAAAGTGAGGAGTAGTCACTAGGGCTGAAAATTTATCATCACTTGCATGAAAATCTATGGAATAAATGTAATCGATGAAAAAGTATCTACCTTAAATATTGAGTATGACATAAGACCACCATGATTAAAATATTAAATATTATTGTAGAAATTTAACAAATATGGCTACCTACTAGTCAACTATATTCGATGCAAACAGATTTTTCCGTTTATGAGTTTGTTTGAGAGCTTATTTTCCTTGTCGCATTTCCACTGCAGGCTGGTTTAAATTTAACTACTAAAGTAACGTTCTTGATTCCAATGAAAAATATATTTGTGGACTGACTAAGGGGAATCTGTAGTATGAGCGATAAGAGATGTATGTAGTGCTGTTAGTTACAGCCATGTCACTCTCTTGTGGCTAAAACAAAATACAGAAATGTCGAGTACTTTGCAACTAAGTGCTTTTTGAGCAAAAGATTTGAAGATCCAAAACGTTTTTGACTTCGCATGGCTCTACAAAGGACTAACCCCAATCTCAGCGTATTGTGCAATTAATTATAATCGCAACATATAATAATATATCTGTAGAATAATTCACACTCCAGAACGAGTTCTACCTGTAGTATCCATTATTAGATTAATATCAATTTTAGTTTCCTGAATCGTATTTCCATCATCGCTGGTTGTGATATTCACCTGTTCGTTTGACAGGAGACTGTTGAGGATAGTACGGTTGTCTGGAACAGTTACCACTATAATTAAGAAAACTTAGATTTCGCGTTTCGAAAATTCTTAAGTAGTTTCTGTTTCCTGTGTGACCGTCTGTCCAAATATCTGCCTGGATGTACTATATGACACTTTTCTTTGTAGAATATAAACAGTGTTACTTCGACATATGTTGTATTAGATACTCTGGTTATAAGGTTTCGACATAATTACATTTTGGTATTTCTGCATCTATCATCACATTGTCCTATATCATACCAAAAAAAAGAATGGAAATTTACACATTAAGCTTAATATTTACAAATTGGGATTGGGATGAAGTTTTAGATAGAAGCATAATTTTCCCACAACTCTTTTTTGGAGCACGTATCCGTTAGTCTTACTAGATACGAATAGTTACACCATAATGCAAATACACATAATACACTGATAGTGAAACAGTCTTATATTTTACATTCATTTTTTACCTAGCTTAAATAGATATATATATTTTTAAGCAGCGTATATTATCATGGAGAGCGAAAATATTACAACTCCGTGAAGCTGAAGACTATAGATATGACCTATTTAAAAACTGAAAATAGAAACTTTTCTAGCTATCAAAAACTCGCAAAAAGGGGGAAAATCTATGTTGCCTATCCATTCAGATTTCGATACTAACGCGATGAAATACATACGGGTTAACACAACTATAAACACCAACGAATAAAACTTTATCTGGTAAAAATTAAAAACAGATATTACGCCAAGAAACTCTCTATCTCTCTTTCTTTTTTTGACTTCGTCGTAAGAGTTTAGCTGCCATGCAAAATTGATTAAATTAATTAGATTATCAACGTCGTAGACAGTTCAACAATTAATATATGGTGTAATATGTCTACTATCGTTCAATACTCTTCATAAAATAATTTTGTGTGCAGATAATTCTCCCCTAAATCTCACATCGATTTTTTTCTCGAAGAATGAAGCTTGACAAACAGCTACAACTAACAGGCAGTAATAATACGTATTTCTTGAATAATAACTTGTGCGGAATTACCTATATTTAGAACGATTTTACTGGATTTGAATATACATTGGTAAACACCTGACACTATTAAAAAAAAAAAAAAGCCTTTTACATGATTACGGATGTTTGTAATATATTTCTTATAAACTTAAGCTACCGAGATCATAAGACATTCTTATCTAAATTAAAAGGTTAGCAATTAATTACTATTTGAAGTGTTCAAATTGTAGTCACTTTAATTCAGTAATGGGAAGCCCCACTACATATGCAGCCTTAACGACTGAGCTGACATGTTTTTGAATGGCGGACAGCATTACGCTCGGGGGTGATTCCGTTAGATAAAGCACACGGTGTGTTTGTTAGTCTCATTAAAAGGAATAAAAAAAAAAGTGAACAACGGGCGGCTAATCGGCAATATATTCGTGAGCGGGCGGCCGGGCCGTCTCCCCGAGTGAAACAAAGAGAGAGGCGGGCAGTGCATGCACGCTCACGCACAATGCACGGCGCCCACAATGCCGACAAAAGACGCCTAATAAATCGGTAATTGGAAGAGGGGAGGCTCCATTATCTGCACCCCCCTGCGCAAACAGGTCGCTTTTATTTTAGTTCAATTTTTTTTTGCCCTGCACTTCGACTGCCGAAGGTATACAACGTACACGTAGCTCGTAATGGATTGGGACATCCGAAGCCAAAGTCACTTGGGGCATGTTGTGAGGTAGTGTTACAGGGTAAGTGTACCCTCATGAACTACGTTGCTGGAAATATGCATGGAGAAGTTAGCATCCAGCAAATAACTCAATAATTGGCAGAGATTAAAACGGTGAAAAACATATCAACCATTTGAGAGTGTATTTACTAACAAGGGCAGGCCGCCAGTTGTAAAATTCAGATTCAGTCCATACTGTGTGTAATAAAAGCTGATGGCCGGAGGTGTAATGTGGCAAAGCAGTAACACGCGCCTCTTCGAGGTTGTTGGAAAAATCAGCATTGAAATATTCCGTTGCGTTTAATACATTTTACTTTAAGTAGCAAGGTCTCTGCTTCATAAACCCCTCGTCGTTGCATAGAATCTCGATGGGGACTTTTTTTATTTATTTAATCGTTCAAATATGTATACAGATAATTCCCGAAGGTAATTTTCAACAATTATACATATAATAAGTTTTGTTGTGGCAAACTGACGGCGTGCCTTTTCGACCCTTTCGTCCCCTAGTGCGAGAATGAGCATCTTCAGCTGTAACAGTCGAATAACTATATTTGTATTTTATACCTGCCGCAACAAGTATTTCCATTTTTGATATATAACTTTGTTTCCGAACAATATACGTAATTAAGTTCCAAAGCATAGATTTTTTCACAACAAATGGCATTTAAAAATTTATTATATTAATAATTGTCGAAACTGATTTGCTGGCAATTATCTGTAAACATATTTGAATAAACAAAAAAAAAAAAAAAATTGTCAGCAACGACGGGCTTATGGGCCAGAGGGCGGCCATAAAGCGGTAAGTCCACTGTCAATGGGCTTTGATAGTGCCTCCGGGTCGGAAACATCGACAATATGACGACCATAGTGACTTCGAGATACGCCCACACAAAAGTTGTATTTAGCCGGTGCTAATTGCGCCATGCGCGACTTTAAATTTCCGTCAGTCAGAAAGTATTTGACCGCAAAGGAATATTTCAACGTCGATTTTCTCGAAAACGGTGAAGTAGTGCATTGGAACTTGTAATGAACGAATCGAATTTCAATTTTACAATTTATATTAACCACTAGAAACCTTTAACTAGTGAGAACCCCTAAGAATCAAAATATATCTGAATTTGCTCAATAGATAGTAAGAAATAAATCATTGATAAGAGTATTTTGGAACAAATTCAGAAGATGAATCAACCAAATATGAATTATTCTCGATAGCTGAGTGTAATAACATATGATTAATTATTGTTATGTTTTCCAGCACTGAATCCAATTGATGTATTGTATTTCTGTTTGGTCATTGGATCAAAGAATAATACGGTACGTCTCATTTTTTTTTCAAATTATTGCATATACTTTTTCTTAATCCATATCGGTTTTTTAAAATAAAAAAAGTGGTCCTACAATACATATTCCAATTGAAAACAAAAAGACTACACGTTTATTAAATTTCGTTCAATATTCGTTTGATTCATTGTGAATGGTATATATAAATAAATAAAACTGGGGGGAAATTTGGTGGTACGTTTTAAAGTTTTTTCACAAAAGAGATTTTTCTTGATATATTTATTATAAGATTCATTAAAAATGTTAACCAGACCACCGTAATTCGCACTACAGTTTTCAGATAGATTTAGCTGAGTGCGCACACAGATGGGACAGCAACTATTGTCAACAGTGGCGACAAATAAGTACAAAATCTTTCGCCTCATGTTTACATTTGTGTAACAAATTAAAGCACAATTGTAACACTAAGGACGATAAAGGTGGGAGGTACGGGAATTATTACTGATAGAAACACAACTTGTAGCTTAAAGAGGGAGGTGATGAAGGAGGCGCAGCACACCAAGCTGGAACTCATGCAGGTCCTAAGTCGTCTCACCGGCCATAACGCAACCACACTGTGAGGTGGGTAAACATTGAAACGAAGGTGCTGCTTGGGAAAGGCATTTTCTCTGTCTTTGCGGTTGTTTCAGTGGATACCCTTCGGTACGTGCGGTATTACTATGCATGGCCTTCCCCTAAATATAAAGGACAAGAGTGTTCTTTCTGAGTTTTTAGCAAGGGTATTAAGGGAGTCCACTTCAAGTAATGATGGGATCAGAACTGAGCCTTTTTTTAGGTTAAGGTCTACCGGTGAGATGTGGAAAGATGGTCAAAAGGATACTGATTGTAAATCCACGATAGGAAAAATTACAAATGCTTAAGAAATAAATAAAGCTGCTGAAACAATAAATGACGGGTGCAGAAATGGGACGGCGAAGCCAGTAACAAGTACCACAAGAAATTATAGTGGAAGAGTCTTGATTGAATGAAGAGTACTATAGAATTAGGTTTTACCAATTGATAAAGTGTATTGCAGTATTGCAGAGATAGAGGAGCAATTGGTGGAGAGGTTTTCTTTCTTTCTTTCTTTGATTATGGCATTACGCCTCGTTGACTTTAAGGTAGAAAGCAAAATGTTAAGATAGGAAATGCAGTACAAAATTGGATTGCCACAGGGCAGCGTGTTGAAACCATTGCTGTTCGTTATTCTAATGAATGATTGTGTTGATGGTTTACTATCAGAAGCTAAGTAGCTAGCAGATGACATAATGCTATATAACAGGATCAAAACGGTAGAGGACTGTGAACAACTGCAGGGTGATCGGGGCCGGATATCTAGCTGGTTTGTTCAACATTGGTAAAGATAAATGCATGGAATAATGAGCTTATTAAGTACACAAATAAAAAAAAAACATTGATTATAAGGTGGGGAAAGTACTGGTTGTTGACGACTTAAAATGTAAATATCTTGGCATATCATTTAATAATCTCAACCGCGCAGGACACATTGGAAAGATAGTAGGAAAAGGTTTCAAATTCATTCACTAGTTGGAGGGAGTGATAACGAGATGTAACAGAGTAGTAAGGGAACTTGGTTATAAAACTTTGGTTGAATATGGTGGTGCTCTATGGGACACACATTGTGGGTATCGAATACAAGAGTAGGAGGCGGTGCAGAGAAGGGCTGCTAGAATTGATTCAGGAAATTACCACAGAACACGAGTAAGCGATATACCAAAGGAGCTGGAATGGAATTCACTGGAAGACAGGAGGAGGGTGAGGAGAGGCATAGGAGTGTAGAAGGCGTGTATTCGTGATGAGACGTGGAAGGATATTGGTGGCAGATTTAGGAGCATTGTATGGAAGGGAAATGGTAACCATCACCACAAGCTGGCACTCGATTTTAGGCCAAGGGTGTAGGAAGATTTTCTTTCGTAGATAAGGGGTTCTGAGATTGGAATAAGTTACCAAAGAGAAATTATGAATAACGTATCAAAAACGCTGAAAACATATAATTTATAAAGAGAAAATGTAGGAGGGTACAGGTAAGGGGAAAAAGTGTGTGTAGGAAAATTGCCATGGGTGTTAGTCTCCATCTCAGTTAAATTAAATTAAGATATAATAATTGTAACATGGAAGTTTTGTAATTTCAATGCATTACTGGTGAAATATTAATCGTTGGTTATTAATTGTAAGTTAAATTTCAAGATTTGACCACAATGGTTTCAACTTTTATCACACAAAAGAGAGCGAGGAAAAATTGCAGTAGTAATTGTTGATAATTTAAACATTTTTGCTCTACCTTGCTTGATCGAACTTGCTCAAACACATGGAATTTTGCCCCCAAAGTGCCGATATGCGGGCTTTACAGGTCAAAAGTTGTAGACTAAATGAGATTGGGTTGGTAGTGCACACACTTGTATAGCACTTCTCATTGTCTACCCCATAGAGTACCGTCAACCCAAGTATTCAAATAGTCGTCTATGCCAGCCGTCAGCCTGTTTTTGCTGTCAATTCGTTCTGATAAGTAGGTTGTCACTGATTTCTCTCACTTGGCGCAGTCAATTCTATGAGACAGTTATCAGTTTCGTAAACGAATTTAGAACGCAGACTTGTAGAAATTGAGAAACTGATCAAGCTTAGTCGTTTAAAACCTTAGTTTGGTTCTATAATAAATAGAAGGAGACACTTTAGCATAGTTTAATATGATGGGAAGCTAAAAAATAACTGCGCCGAAGGATCAGTCAGTTTTCACTTAGGATCATATGTCAATATTCCTGAAACTGTAAGTTTTAGTATTGAACTAATTTTCAAGCATATTATTAGGGTTCTTCTGTGGTTTAAATTGCTGATTAATTAATTAAAAAGTCCACCAAACAGGTTAAGTATGAAGATGGTTGTTTATTTTGATCCAAACAAGTCAGCGATATTCACAAGTATAGGTACAATACAGAGATGCACAGTCGCAAAGAAACTCTCTGTGAACTCAACTGAATGATTGAAACTCTCTGTAACACTGAATACTGTCAACTAAACTGACTTACTAACTGAATGAAACTCTCTGTCCAGGCGATCTGTTTATATAGTCTTTATCGAAATTACGAGAATTCTTCAAAGGCATCCGCCCGATATTTCTCGATCATTAACAATCACTCAAACAATCTAACATATTAAAAACAATCGGAATTAATACAAAATTAATTAACAACATTACAAAATGATCAGAAATGGTAATTATAGATACTTAAATACAAAATTATTAACAGAAATCCTTTCAAGCAGTAGAAAATTGTCCTGTAGACATCGTAACTTACATTAATACATGTAATTACAAACATTTAAGAATTTCTCTTGCATCATTCGGTTCTTAAACATATTAAATGGACTTTGAATAATTTTCTTACCTAAAACAAAGTCTATATACACTGATTTACAAGAAATTACAAAACAAACATATCAAATCACTTTCAACCAAACATTAGCTCATTACAAATACTTCATACAGTACAATGCTATTCAAAATTCAGGTATTAGGGCTGTTACAACCCCTCCCCAGGATTCACTTAATTTTACATAGTTAAAATTGATTGAATCCGTCACGAATCTAAGCAGGTTGAATGTATACATAATGCCAACACAAACAGGTTAGAATCAATCAACCATAATGACTTTTACAATGAACAAATACAACATCTGCACCTAGTCCATGACACTGATTTTGTTTACAATAATTGTCTTTTCTCAGATCCAATCATTTTATCAGTTACGTGTTTTTACACAACAAACGTTCAATGCCATCACCTTAAGTTACAATTATTTTCACTCCAAATTACACACTTGATGTCTGCTTGTTTATGACAACAGTCTATTTACATTTTACAGCTGATAATTTGTCACCACAATGTAGAAAGTCACAACATCATGAAAATATCAAAAGTTTCTACACAAAACTGTCACAAATTGCTTTATACCGTGAAATGTTTACATCTCAAACATTCAGTATTATTACATTTGCATCTGAACTTAAGTACTCACACAAACTATTTACATGCATCAATTGACAAACTTATTTACAAAATTAGATATTTACACGTTGTTGACCCCTCCCCAAACCATGCATTTCAATTAATTCTCATAAGTGGGTTCCAGGATTTCCCTGGAAACCCAGAACCATGTAAGTTACTTTTTCCTAACCTTCCAGTTTTCTTCAACTTTTGTATACACATCTAATATTACATTTCTATTCACACAAAGCTTCACTATATACAGACAGATACACAAACTTCCAATCATCTCAGACAACAGACTTTGGTACAACCACACAACAGCTGAGACATAAAATGGTTCTGTTTTAGCACATTGATTGTCACTTAAAAGCAATGTTGCTGACTCAACTGGTAATACAAATTTATTATTCTCACTACTGCAGTTTAGTCCATCATTACTCCCAACCCCACTCTTCATCATCTGATTACTACTTAAACTTACCAATTTATCTGAATCAGTACCTAAAACTGTTTTAACATCTGGCTTACTGACTTCCTCCACAAAATAATTATTTTTCTCAGCAACTACTACTTCACTATTAGCTTTCACATCAAAGAGGGTACAAAACATAGTGTCATCTAAGTCACATTCTGTACATTTTTCCAAATCAGAAACTGGTTCAAATAAATCCTTACTCCCACCCATTTCTTCAATGTCATCATCTACACCAAATAAAGAGCTAAATAACGTATCAGCTAGGTCAAAATTAGGACATTTTTCCAACTTAGGGATTGGTACATAAGGCTTTTCAACCTCTCTCTCTTCAGAAGACAAATACTTTGACTTACAATTCTCCTCCTCATCTGGGTCTCCTATCCACACCACTGTATCACCTTCATCTTCAAGATATCTGAGAAACTCCTCGATTTCAGCACTTCTACAAACTTCATTACCACCTATACTAGCACACATAGTCCCAACTATGCCATTCTGGATCTTACAAGTTTCCGATAGCCACACTGTAGTATGCACTATAAATTCTGCACCCCTTTTTGTAATTAAGCTGTGACCATTTCGTAAATCTTCTACATGAAAATTATTACTTTCGCACACTGATTTTAGTGATAAGGTACTATGGTGGTCCCCTTCCCGCTTTATCTTATTATCAACCTTTACATCATCAACATCATTAATTACATCTATCATAACCTTATCCTGAAATTCACTTGCTGCTACCTCCACCTCTTCCAATAAATCTTCTCGGGGATTATTCATAAAAAGGGTATTAACTCTATAGCAGTTGGTACCTGGACCCACATTTTGTCCACCACTGCGGGGCCCATCACAGGGGTGGTCTTTAGTTTGCCTGCCCCCCATGCTGCCTTTCCCTTTCAGATTGAGGGTTCTGTTCTCTCACTCCCCCATTATCATTCCTCCTTGCGTAATTATCACGATCCCATCCCCTAGATCTACCATCCCTTGACCCATTACCCCTTCTAGGGGGACTCCTGCTGCCCCTCCTATGGTGTTGATGGTGGTAATGTTGTTCATTGAATGACTCCTGGGCATCCAAGCGTCTCAACAATTCAGAAACTCTATCCACATTTACTACATCCAAAGTGGCAATTAAATTTCTTGTTTGCTGAGGTAGCCTAGCTCCTATCAAATCAATGAATTCCTCCTCTCCATAAGGATGGTCTAAATACTTACAACGGATCCAACATTTATGAAAAAAAGTCATGTTGAGTTTCCCGACCAGGTTTATAGGGCCTTCCAGTCATCAACTCTCTCTTTTCCTGAATCTGCCTGCTTGTTGACCAAAAATGTTTCAAAAAGTTTTCTTTAAACAGCTTGTAGTCAGTCACTTCCCTAGCTTGTCTATCACCCCATGTCCTAGCATAAGACTTTAGATGTTTACCCAGCAAGTGCAATTTTCTTACTATCGGGTAACAAATTAAAATAGTCTGATCTTTCAAAATTATCTATAAACTCAATAGGGTGAAGTCTTCCACTGTCATCATAGAATTCAAATTCTTCTTAACATCGATACTGATAATTGGATTACCTGTTAAGGGAACCTGACTTAACTGAATCTGTAACCCAGTAACCCTTTTCTCTAACTGATTAACATTAGATTGGGTTGTCTCCAATCCCTGGGTAAGTTGTTCCTGATGATTTTTCAATGCATTAACATTTTTCCCTATACCAACCACTTCCTGTCTCAACTCATTGACCCTTTGAGCAGCTTTACTATCACTGGCTTGGAATAAAGTGACATATTCCTCCCTCATCTTATCACAATTTTCACTGACTTCCTTCACCTCTTTATAAATCAAATTTTCACATTCAGCCTTATTCTGATTCACAAAATTTTGTAACCTTTTCAAATTTCTCCTTACATTCTGTTACTACATTCCCCAATTTAGAATCTAAATTGTTAATATCTTCCTTGAATTGAGAGCTAAAACCCTGAAATTGCTCTGCGATTTTAACATCAAAACATTTAGTCAAATCAGAGAATGTTTTATCATTGTTTTGTTGCAGTTGAGAAAACTTATCATTAATTTCAGAAAATTTGCTGTCAAGATTTAACTCAGTTTTAAATTCTGAAAATTTGTTATCCAATTTGGAAAACTTACTATCATATTCGGAAAACTGAGACTTAACTTCATAAAATTGAGAATGAAATTCAGAAAATTTAGAGTCAAATTTGGCTACAAAAGATTCTAGATATGCTTGTAAATTCTGACTATCTGCCATTTTCGGTAATTATCAAAATCTATATAAAAAACAAAATTAAGAAAAATTAAAATCTTTCCAACCTTCCACACAATAACATGCAAAAGAAATCACTTGAATATTCAATGCAGGTACTTACAGTTCTTCCTCAATTTTGTATCACATTAAATTTCACTCAGAAGCACTTATTTAACCATTAAACACCACACTGACTTCAAACACTTAACCACACTTTTCACTATTCACTGTAGGAAGACGATTTTGAGGCCGAAGAGAATCCATTCGTCGTCGGAAGATTACAGCCGATTCCCCATGGAAAATCTCCGCCTTAGGCCGAATAAGATCCGCTTGCCGTCAAATCCGTGTCGCCTGTATACCCTCTACGTGTCGTAGCCGGTCGAAATTTTCTCGCAGGTTATGTTCGCTTATCGCCGATAATCCGTCGCAATTTTCTGCAGATTCATTTTAGAAGATAAACATCCCACAGATGTTTAAGAACTTCTCGTCACTGTCAACGGTCGCCATATTAGGGTTCTTCTGTGGTTTAAATTGCTGATTAATTAATTAAAAAGTCCACCAAACAGGTTAAGTATGAAGATGGTTGTTTATTTTGATCCAAACAAGTCAGCGATATTCACAAGTATAGGTACAATACAGAGATGCACAGTCGCAAAGAAACTCTCTGTGAACTCAACTGAATGATTGAAACTCTCTGTAACACTGAATACTGTCAACTAAACTGACTTACTAACTGAATGAAACTCTCTGTCCAGGAGATCTGTTTATATAGTCTTTATCGAAATTACGAGAATTCTTCAAAGGCATCCGCCCGATATTTCTCGATCATTAACAATCACTCAAACAATCTAACATATTAAAAACAATCGGAATTAATCCAAAATTAATTAACAACATTACAAAATGATCAGAAATGGTAATTATAGATACTTAAATACAAAATTATTAACAGAAATCCTTTCCAACAGTAGAAAATTGTCCTGTAGACATCGTAACTTACATTAATACATGTAATTACAAACATTTAAGAATTTCTCTTGCATCATTTGGTTCTTAAACATATTAAATGGACTTTGAATAATTTTCTTACCTAAAACAAAGTCTATATACACTGATTTACAAGAAATTACAAAACAAACATATCAAATCACTTTCAACCAAACATTAGCTCATTACAAATACTTCATACAGTAGAATGCTATTCAAAATTCAGGTATTAGGGCTGTTACAATATCTTCTCTTTTGATATCTCGTCTTGCTTTGCGCTAAGTGTCAGGTAATCGTTTTTGATAAATGTGGAGTATTTATTTGGGTGACTGTCTAGCATATGTTTCTGATAGCATATGTAATCTTTATACCTGATAGCGTTTTTGGTATACTTTTTAGATTTGTTGTGCAAGAACTATTGCAAAGTATTTGTTAAGTTGTACTAAACCATTACTAAATTGTACTGATTTTATTGTGCAAATCTGATTAAATCCATGTATGGTAGCATTGAAAAAATTCATCATCATTTGACTGCAAGTCTTAGACAATCTAACATTGTTGAATTTTGTAATATTACTAGGCTGCGATGAAACATGGGTTTATGGGTACGATGTGGAAACGAAGAGGCAGTCTTCAGAATGGGTGGGGAAAGGATCTCCTCGACCAAAGAAAGCACGGATGAGTCGGTCGAACATCAATGTGATGATAGCCGTGTTTTTTGATTGAAAAGGAGTTGTGCACCATGAATTTGTAGCACGTGGTCAAGCGGTAGACAAGGAAGTCTACCAGAAAATTCTGACACGATTGAGAGATGCTGTGCGTAGGAAAAGGCCTGAACTGTGGGAGAATCAGTCGTGGATGTTGCACCATGACAACGCAACCGCTCACGCATCGTTGTTTGTCACGAATTATGTGGCAAAACATCGCACTCCCGTTGTGCCTCAGCCACCCTATTCACCAGACTTTTTCCTCTTCCCAAAACTGAAAAACACTTTGAAAGGACGTCGTTTCCAGACCATAGAAGAAATTCAAGGCAATGCGACGAGAGAACTGCGCGCCATCGGAGAAATTGCATTCCAGGAGGCGTTCCAAAACTTGAAAAGACGATGGCAATACACCATTGATAGTGAAGAACAGTACTTTGAAGGGGACAGTGTGTAAAAGTTAGTATGATGAGCAATAAAGCAATTACAGCAGAAGTTCGGTTTCTTTTTTCACACACCTCGTATATAAGCGTCTCTACTCCCCCCTCCCCTCAGTTTTCTAACATAGCCATAGAAATTCCTAGATGCATCAGACAATGGTCCTCTTGCACTGACAATACTCTTCATAAACCCATCTTTAGCCACCTTCTTAGTTACTAAAAGTCCTTGTTTAGTTGTGTTAAATATTCCCTACTCCCCAGCTGTTCTCTTTTTATCAACCTCTTTAACCTCATCACCTCGCTAACATAGTAAAAAGGTTCACTACTTCTTTATATTTGGAATACATTTTTCTTCCTCCTTTCGTATTATCTCCATGAACTCTTCCCACCTTGACTCTACTATACCTGTGCCTACCTTCGATTTGCCGAAACGTTCACTGTAATATTTCTTCAAATTCGAAATCTGTGCCTTTTTATAGTTGTACCTTTTTCTTCCTTCAATTATATCTGCTGGTTCAATGAATCCTCTAATATCCATCAGAAATGCTTCATGATCACTTATTCCTTCTATTACTTGACACCCCACAATGTTAATCGGGCTTTGTTAGAAATATATCCAAAATATTTTGTCCCCTAGTGTTCTGTTCTACCACCTTTATAAATCCTCCTTCCCTTATTAAGGTATTTGGAAATCTTATTGTTATTAATCTTATTTCCTACCCAGTTTACTTCTGGTAAATTTAAATTTCCTCCAATAATGACCATTCTATTCTCACCTCTGAAATCTGAGTATGAACTTAATTTCTCCCCAACAGCCTCATCTTCATCTGTCATTCATACCAAAGTAGAACGGGAAAGCGCTCATCCACTGCATGGCCATACACGACCAGCCCAGAGACTCAAATCCAGGAAAAGCTTTCTGAGAACATCACTGGAACTAATTGGGTCACCTTAAAAGAAGAGTGGAAGTTGTGGAAAATGAAGGTTCCTAACATCTCTGGACCACTGACAGTTGCAGAGCGGTTGCCACCTGGTCATGGAGAGGAATGGAACGTCTGGCGGTCCTTAAATCGATTGCGAACAGGAGTGGGCAGGTCCAAGGAAAACCTAGTGAGATGGGGTTATACTGATGCTACCAGTATTAAGTGCAAATGTGGTGAAGACCAAACTATGAATCATATGCTCGAGTTCCCTATGTGCCCATCACCCTGCAACAATGAAGACCTGTTTCAAGCAACACACAATGCAATTGAGGTTGCGAAGTACTGGGTTAAGTGTGTTTAAAATTGTTGATTTGCACAATGTATTTAACTGTGTATTTTGATGTTTGTGATACGAGAATAATAATAAGCAGCCAACACCCTGATTTTTTATCTTTTTTATTACCCCAGAAATCTACCCGAAGTAACTCATTGCCATGGTCGATGAACACCAGTGAACTGTGGTAGATTTTGGTAACTAATATAAAAACTCCTACACCAATTGCTGCTCTATCTCTGCGGTACACTCTCTAACCTTCGGGAGAAACCTCACTGTCTAGTTCTTCTTCTTTTAACCAACTCTCTACCCCAATTATTACTTGTGGTTCGTGTATCTCTATTAAGTCTGCAAGTTAGATTATTTTGTTCATTATACTTCTACACTTCACCAGTAACACCCTTATTACTGGCTTTATATTTAAACATTTACCTCCTCCTTCCCAGTTTTATGAAGGATAGTGGTTTATAAGACTGTAAAAAGTTGACTTAAGAATTTAAAAAAAGAAAAAAATGCCTTTCTGCTAGTTTAGACTGTCTGCCTATAAGAAGCCAGTTGATATAAACAATTTAAAAACTGTAAATGGACTGCATCTGTCTGACACTTTGTCCAGACACTACGCAGAAACTATCGAACCAACCTGGATGGAGTGTACGCAGTTTGAAAGTCTATGGTCTATCTTAAAATATTCTGTATATCTTACTACATTATGTGATCGCGGGACGGAGCAAGAAATGATAATTTCTTCGTACCAAGAATAGATTACACTGTGCCTTGCATGAACATCCTTTAAGAGATATCACTCCAACCTTTAGATTTTGTTTATATAGTTTTTCGATTACATAAGGTTGGTTATTTATTTCTCCATTTTTCTAAAGAAATACACAGGAAAGGTTAATGATACCACAATATCAGAGATTAACATTCCAATAAGTGTAACGAAATTGTGGAATTTAATTTAAGGTAAATGTTACAGATATACTACATTTCAAACGTTTATTCTTTGCTACTAGAAGGAAAACAAAAGACAAATGAATTATTGTTCATAAAAATGTCCCCGTGTGTGTGTAAAATAGTTAAATCGGCGAGTTTTACAGGAGCTATACATGAGTTAAGTACTTTTTTCTTGGAAGCGAAGAACCTGCGTCGCTATGATGATAGCGGCATATCATTTGGTAAACCAAGGTATGCCCTTGGAAGAGACAAACAGTTATGTAAGACACAAGAATGATATTTTGGTGAAACTCTTATCTCAAAAGATGAACAAGGATTTACTTCATAGCTCCTCACTGTCTGGAAGAAGTACGAATATCTGGACTTTCTAATATCCCACTCCTTCTGTCAAGAGCAGCAAATACCAGCATGCAGATAAGGTAGCATAAGATAACATGGGGAGGGTGCTAATGCGTCTGTAACAAGAGATGTTAATTAATTTTCAGATTTGCGAGAGCAAATAATGGATCATATCAAAAAAATCTGTGAACTAAACTAACAAAATGAAAGGTTTTGCCTCCGGGCCTTACCACCAACCTCCATCGAGAGTGCTTTTAATAAATGACAAACGTGAAAATATATCCCCCGTCTAGAACCCTTCCTGAGTGACAGGTGCAGCCAGTTAATTCTTAATACAGCGGCCGGCGACAAAAGAGTCGCTGGTCTCCCCAGCACGGCAGCTGATTGCTCATTTATCGCCGCCGTCATCGCAGTCCAGAGATATGAATTAAACAGGCTCCTGACGGCGCCTTGCATCATTGAGAAAGGGACGCGCTCATTGCGGCTGCATGAGGCCGAGTGGACGGACAAAATCCGCGCGCTGCGGCCCAAGTCGGAGGCATCAACTTTTCACGGCATACTTCTGTCCGGGGGCAGGACTCCCGTGGATAATGCAACGCACCGACACGCCTGACTGCGGGCTGCGCAAAAACACGCGCGAAAACAGAGCTCGCGCCTGCCTGTCAGCGAAAAACAACCACACACCCCCGCGCCGAGCGAGCTTTTGTTTGTTTTTCGCCGGTGTCCGCGGGCCGTAATTTGATGAAGCTCCGGACGTGTTTTTCGATTGCACGTGTATCACCGGGTCTGCCCATCAAAACGCGAGCGAAGTGCCGCGAGCTGTTGACAACCGAAAAATAGCCGGGTGCGATATCTGAGGCTGCAAAGCTGCAGAATTTGGAAGGCCGAATGTTTGCCTAACTACCACAACCATTAAAAATACGCGATAAAAGTACTTCACTAAGATATTGATTTATTTATTCCTTGCGGCACAAAGATAATAATAATGTAGAATTATAATATGAGATCAAACATAGTCGTTTCTAAATACAAATGCCGAGAGGTTGCAGCCATTTAGTTACCTGTGTGATTGCTTCATGAAGCTGCTGGTTCGTGCCACTGAATCTTCTCAAAGGGAATTCCGCGGTGATATGTTGATAGTTTGCTGGTGGTTACCGCAGCCACAAGAAGGGTTCTCTATCATTCAACACTTGTGCATCCAGTAGTTCCATCTACCGTCGCCTGTTCTTACACGATTCAGGTTTTGTTACGTAGGTTGAATCCAGGAAGCTGTATTTTTAGGGTCTTGGATTAGTGTTAGTTTGTCAGGATTGGAATTGGTCCACTCAGCACATCGTGCGAAGTGATTTTGGCCTAGCATCTGAACAGACTTCCATTTAGAATACCTTGATTTTAATTTTATTATTATTTGTTTTTTATTTGACGTGGGTAGTCAGGTGCAAAAGTAGACTAAATTCCTCGTGATGCACCCTAGGCAACGTGGTAAAGCCACGGCTGAATAGTATACATCTCAACTGGCCGCTGGAGCGAGAGCTTTAGTTTGTGTATATCCCAGCAATTGGAGGATACAGAACAATTTTCCAGCTAACATATGACTTACGAAAATGTACGGTTTTAGTTACTCAGTTTGCTAGCTCCATTAATTTTCAAGCTGGGAGCTATCGACGAAATTTATATATAAAGATTATTTCAATAAGAACTAAGGATTTAATACGTAGATGAAGTTATTTCTTTCTCATAAAATACCGTATTTTTACAGTATTATAGAGATTTTTTTTTTTCGTTTAATGGTGAAAACAATATCTGGCCTCCTCTCTCCGATCTGCTGTGCCTGTAGTTACACTACCAATATTATTCTTGACGACTCGCTCCTCGGTATGCCAGATCACACATATAGGGGACATCCATAAATTACGTGAGGTGTTTTTTCGGATTTCCGCCTCCCCCCCCTCTCTCGTGAGATCTGGTCCGTGAAGAACCCCCCAATCCCCCTCGAAACTTTTGGCGACCTTTTTTTTAGCCCTACAGTCCAAAATTTTTTTTTATTAAAACCTCACGTGAGATTTCCGTAGACCCCCCCCCCCTATTTCACCTCACGTAATTTATGGATGCCCCCATACCGTGTTTCCTCCTGAAGTGCTTGTAGAGTTCTACGGTGAATCTTCCATTTCAGATAACCCCGGAGGAAGAAATCACGGAGATGCAGATCACATGACCCCGTTGGCGCAGCGTGAGATGACGTTGACTTCTGATTTCTAATACAGCTGGACAAACAAATTTTGGAAAGCGTGTTTGGTAGCGGCATCCGGCTTGAGCCGGTAGTCTTCAATACCCATACCATCCTAATAAGGTCACAGAAAGGCGTTATCATATTCCGATAAAATTCACTGGCGTCACCTTTCGCTCACTGTTTTGAAAGACAAAGGCTAGATCACTGTAATAATTCAAAACGCACACCACACAAGTGAACTGTTGTGAATACGTTGCAACTTAACTGACTTCTCGAAGGATTTTTCAAAATGTGACAGTTTTGTTTAATTACGAAGCCGCTCAATTGAAAGTGTGTCACGTGCGTAGAGATGATCTTTCTTGAAGATTATCAACTGTTATGTTTCCTCTTCAAAATCAATCCAATGAACTACTTCGGTTGGAAATGTTCTGTTAGTTTAATTTCTTGTGTTATATGAATTTTTCAGCCATACGTGAGGAAATAATTTATCAGAATTCTGTTTGAGGAGTTATTGGTAATTTCATGCTGATGGGAACGTTGACGCGTGTTTTGTTGGACTCAAGGCTGGGGAAATTCTTATGAGAACATCTTCAACGGCAGTGCTAGTTGTTCAGATGGACCAGTTACACTGATATTGCTGCTAATACAATGTACTGTAGACTCATTAAGATCATTTTTATCGAACGAGCTACCACAAACTATTACCGAAACACTCATCAAACTTATAAAGCATTTCAACAACCAAACCTTTTTGTTTCTTATTCAAAAAAACACGTAACGACAAGCCCGAACAAACAAATAACACATAATCTACAAGACAGGTGTCTTGTTGGGATATCCTTTAGAAATTTCAGATATGTGAGAGTTAATCAAAAAAGAAATCCGAAGTCCTGAAGAAACATCATGAAGTTATTAGTGCAGACAGAGATCCTCGTTTAGAATGATAATCTAGTCACTTCTGTAGAGGTAGATTAATAAGTAGGAAGTAAGTACCTATGTAAGTTTTTTTCAGGCTCAATATACATGAGGAACCATTCGTACCACGCAGGTTCCAAGAAAAATCTTCATCTTGATCTGAATTTGAAGATTGATTGTCCAATGTGTAACAACTGTTGATCACAGAAAAGTCTATTAATATTATGGACAGGGTATAAGAGTGCATGGTTGTTCAAGAAATGATGGTGTATTCTAGGAGGAATTAGATTATTCTCTAGAAGAGAAATAATATCATAAAAAAATTAATGCAGAAGTACAATTTCTGACTGAAAGAGTTAAATGCCAGTAACTGTCAATTTAGTTTGATCATAAATTAGTAGGATGACAGAGATTGAGTTCGAGGTTCATTACGAAAATGGAGGGAAGTGGTCTTAAGATATTAAAGATCGTCCTTTTTCAGGAGATTCAGGTACTTGTCATATTGTCGTCAAAGGTACAGTTCTATATTCCCTTCCAAAGTCTCGGCAAAGGTAAATTTTAATTATTTCGTAGGAACTTGACTCATTAAATAATAAAGCATCAAACAGTTAGTGATGTACCCTTGTAAGTCCCTTATGTATAGTTCTATTTGTAATACCAGTAATTTCAAAATCGCTAGCAAGATCCTCAATATTTCACTACCAAACTGCAGTCGCGCTAAAATTTGTTAATTTGTACCAGTTATCTCAGTTATTTCTGTAGGTAATTTCTATTATTGTCTCAATGGATGAGTTAATGTGAAGATTTTACCCTAAGCTGATATATGTTTCCAGATAATTTGGTTTTTATAGCCTTTTGCTGGCCAGTTTCATTTTTAAATTTTAGTTCAGTAGTATAATGGTAGCATTTACATGGATTATTAATGTTTAGTGATTCCTGATTTGAATATAAATTCCGTCTTTCAAAGTACTGAAAGACTGTTAATTGAGGACGGTTAAGCTTGACAAAAACGAAGTAGAATTCGTGGTATATTTTAGAAGTGAAATAATTAATAAAGAAGTTGTAAGTAACATGAATGTACTGATGGTACATCAAGATGGTACGTAAAAGGAAAGGTAAGCTTATTTTATAATGATCGAAATGAGTAACAATTGTTAATTCTGGATAAGTTCAGTGATATGAAAAAGCCTCATGGGAGCTGAAAAAAAAATTGAGGAATTTACTGAGAAATATCGAGGAGGAATTTTGAGATTGTCAAAAGTTGGAAGTTAATCAGCATGCACCTTTTTTTGTCAAAGCTCATCCTATTCCTATGGTTAAAAGAAAGACAATCGAACAAAAAATCGATGGGATGCTAAAGTGGAGCATCATTGCATGAGCAATAGTCATCACAATTTTCTTTTGATTGTAGATGGAAAGAATGGGGAAAGTGTAATATCAGTATTAGATGCAAGAAGGTTCAATAAAATCGTGGACCGCGATACTGAAAGACCGGGAAATTTGAGAAAAAAAATATTGCTGAATTTCAGCAGATAAAGTTTCTTTCGAGCTTGAATTTAACATCTGTATACTGGCAAATGCTGTTGTCTCATGTTTCTAGACAATACACTGGTTTCCTTTTAAGGGGGCATGTGTTAAACAATATCTAGTGATGCCGTTCGTACTAAATATTTCTGTTTATATCCAACGGTTGGATCAAGTTTTAGGAAATCAGCTTATGAGTAATTTAACTGTATGTGTGTAGCGACGAGTAGCTGGAAAAAATATTGTGAAATGGAAGAAGTATTCGTAGCGCTGCGAAGACTGGTATGACTCTAAAATTGGCTTGGTGTGAATTTATCAAGAAATAAATAAAAATTTTGAGACATAATTTATTGCAAGTTCTGGCGGAATGAAAGACGACTCAAATAAACTTCAAAACGTTTTATAATTCCAGATATAAAGAAACAGCCGAAATACTTTTTTTAACTATACGACTTTTATAGAAAATTTGTATCTGATCAGCTGTTTACCAATTCTCAGTTTCAACATTCCAAATTCTATTTGAATAATTAATAGTAATTATAAGTGATTTCATTGTTATTGAAAATTTTGCTGGAAAGAGTATGTGACATTTCGCAAGCCAGTCGGAAAAGGATAGTCAATAACTTGGGCCAAAGGTGTTAGGAGTCCACAGTACAAGGATAAAGACCAGTAGAGGGACTACGAGGAAACAATTAGGACACGTGAGTCCAGTGTTCCTGAATGGGTCCCTGCCAAATGTGAAAGAGTAACTGCACCCTGTTAGCTGAAAAATGAATGTATTGTGCTTTGAATAGAGACATGAAGTGAATTTTAAGAATGGCAGTTGCACCGATAATTCCTGTGGTAAGATTCCGAACTTTCAGTACGGTTTCGGACTGCTGCAGAACCAAGTTCGGTTGATAGTTTGAAGTACAAGAGACTGTAGTCTCATGAGTGAGGCTTGTAATTTCGATGGTGTCTCGCTGATACCGTGCTGCAAACAGATGAGTGATACCTATGGTATATTGCTCCACACTTACGATATATCATTGAAGGATGGGACAACCATATTAACATATGGTCCGTCTTGCGATGTCTGAAGAAACACATAAATCTTAACCAGATCATCGAATAATAGTACCCCGCACAATCAGTACGGATCAACATGTAACGGCTTTATCAATAACATTAATCAGTAGGGTTCTATATATATCTCCTAAAAAATTGTTGAATTAGAACCTAAATTTAAAATTATTTGCAAAATTAGATTTTTTAATTCTGTTTAACATCGTATTGCTGTATTTGCCTTTTTGATTATGTAAACAAATTCAATGATTTTTCTTTGCTTCCATGTCTATAAGTAACGCGATATATTGTATTAATTTCAACAATATAATGTTCTTTTTAACAATGTGATCCTGTATTTTCTATCATTTCAATTTTGTTGAATTTATTTTATATTGTATAGTGATGCATTCAAAATTTTATCGAAGTTGTGGCATTTTACATTGAAAAAGACGTTTTTAAACTCTTTGAATTATTTCTAAGGTGTCCAAATTTAGCTCATATGAGAAGCAGTAATTATAGGTATTAAACGTCACAGGTTAGTATGTAATTCAGCTGTATAATCAATATCACAACCGTGATACACTACACACTTAAATGGCCTGTTGAGAAAAGTTTAGCATGGCTGCAAACTTTTAAGGTGTTTTAAGAGGAATTGAAAGAAGAGTAAACCACTGTATCGTCCTGACGTAAGTTTACAATTTTGGATTATGGTTTGGGAATATATTTGTTACTGTTGAAAGAGAGATGTGTAGATCCATTGTCTTTGGTAGTCGTTATTTATGTAAAGAGGGGAGGCAGTACGAGACTTCAGAAATAGAGGTCAATTGTGTTGGTGCAGGATTTTTAATTTGGGAAGGGCACAAAACATTGTTGTATAGTATTAAATCAACCTTTCTTCAATTTTATAAGTTGATGCATGGTAGAGTCTCCATGGTGGTCGATTAATTAACACATATTTAATAAAGCACGTTACTTCATAGCACATCGGGCAAAAACGTTTTTTGATTATTCAGTAATCTTTGTATTAGCAATCATACAATTTTCATAGACAGTTTCAGCTACAATAAAACTAAAACTTAATTTGATACCATTTACAATAATAATTGATCTTGACAAGAAGTACACAATCAACACCTCACAGTATTAACGTCAACATCAATTCATCCTGGTTCAGGGTCTCCAGAATGCAACGGCCAGCGTGCTCAACAAATGCTGGAATGCAAGGAATCCAGCCTTTTGTAATGATTCTCAGTTTGTCCCAGGCTTTTCACAAACTTTTCATTATTATAATGAACGATTGTATGAAAGGTTTACAGTTGTTTCCGGGTGACAGAATGGAATGTAAAAGGACCAAAATGAGAGAGGAATGTCAAAGCTTCTGGGAGACCTTGTAACGAGACTGCTGTGTGAAACTCGTACACTGTTTAAAATGTAACAATAACCTGATTTGATACGGGAAGACTGTCAAAAATTCCTATCAATCAGAAAATATTATTTTATTTGAAGTCAAAGACTTGAATTAAGATACGGAAATTTATTTCTATAAGCTTATATTTGTGAACAGCTTTATAAATTAGTTGAGGAATTTTTATGTTAGAAAAATTCAGTCTTGATATAGTGCTTAGGTGTCACATAAAATATGTCACTGTTGTTTGCTTAGAATTAACGTCTTATGCCTCATATTGTAAGAATCGTTGTTAATTTTGTGTAACTCCTTGATTTTCATGTATTAAATTAATGTTAAGTGCACTGACGACTGTAGGCATTCAATGTTGAATTTGAATAAATCTGTCAGGTTATGACTTTATATTAGTGATGCAAGATAGCATATCACTTTGCACCCCCTTCCTATTTGATAAAATCAAATGATTAAAATTATTAAATTGATAATGTTAACAAATTAATCATTAATATTAAAATTAATAAAATGGTAAATGGAATGCTGATAAATATAATTACCCAAACCCCCCCTATTACCACAACCTGGACTGGAAACCTAGCTGGGTACGTCAACATGGACTGAACGTAAATGACAAGTAGAGTCAGGTTATTAGGTAGGCCTATATAGACAAAAAAAATATAACGTAACGCTGTCACGACATTCTAATGTGCATTTTTTATTATATAAATCATAATGTTAGATTAATTTACATAAACTTGGGCGACGACCTAGATAGTTTTTTTTTTTAGTAATTTCCTGAAGTACGCAAGATTCCAAGTGAGGACTGTAATGCAATGGTGAACATTCAGTGTATCTTGTTGAAACAATTATTAATGAATTATTGAGCTGTATAGGCTTGAAGCTAATCGTGGCCTTCCCGAGCCATGGCGACAGGAAATCGAGATAAAGGGTTTGCCGGACATCACTGGTTTCCACCTTGGGGTGGGCAGCCAACAGGCTGCTGACCTGGCGTAAAAACCTGCCACCGGAGTACGCTCTCACGTCGCGAACTTAGTCGAATATTTCCAAGCTCTGTGATATACACGCGGGGCGAATAAGATATCGGTGATATCACGTGACATTAGATGGCCAACCTCAAGATCCAATCCAAACGAGCACATAACTTAAAATCCTGGGAATTTTCTGTTAAATGTGATCTTCGAGACTGCAAGGGGCGGAGAGCGACGAGTTTCATTCTATGCTAGTCTAGTCTGTGGTGGACTCCGAAAGTTGGCTTTTCTCGCTAACTGCTGCAGTCCGACTCCTGGTGTCGGAAAACTGACGCTGCCGGCTGGCTGGAGCAGTTTTTCGCACGGCGACACAGCCAGTAATGCGATGATGCGCATTACCAGATCGGACGTGCCTGTAGCCGCCTTGGGAGATAGTCTCACATACCGTGGGACATCTCCGAACACCGCAGACATCAGACGCCGAACTACAATGGTAACTTATTACGACCAAGCCATCTGATTGTGCATTCCGTGAAACTGAACCCTTAATCGTCTTTGAGAGGATAGATCCATGTTCTAATTTTGTAACTGAAAAAACCCCTGAGCTAGTTGCGTAATTTGCCAGAACTAGTTATTTTCGAATGACATATTGTTCATTCGTGGTGCCCATGATTTTTTTTAAAGTCACAGTAATATGATACTTATGTCTATTGTACATTGTTTCCAAGTATCATTCTTTCTTCCATATTAATTCGTAGATGAATTTAAAAGTAAATTACAATTGTTTGCTTGATCAAGACTGCTAATTGTACCTCTGAGCGTTGCTTTGTGATTTTGCCTACTTGTATTAATATTAACGGTAAATTCGCTCACACTTGTAATCGCCAATGATACTAAATAAATGTCATATTGTGACAGGTTTCCTATATTCCAACTAACATCGAGATTCTTGCAAAATCAATATTTTCACTCCTTCATAAAATTAAAATTAAAAATCCCCTTTATTAATCATAAAGGTATGAAAGATAAATATAACGTATTTATCCACCACGGTCCCTACTACAATATATTTCTCATAATTATATCGTAGGGAAGGAATTGCTTGTTATAGATCAGACGTTTAACTAGTTGGGTGATGGTAAGAAGTGGTTGATGAGGGAATACTTCAAAAGTAATGAGAACACTGGGTTGCAAAAAGCTTAGTCAGGCCATTGCGAGAATATGATGGTGCAGTGTTTAGCCTAGTGTTTTGAGTATCAATTTCAGGAGTTGGTAGGGGTGAAAAAGAGGGTAACTAGATTTGTTAATGAACATTACTGTAGAAAATAATCAGTACCTGACAAATCAGGACCTGACATTACAAGGAACTTTTATTGTGGGTCATCGGAAGATTGGAAGGAGGGTATGTTGGATGGATATTGGTAGAACAGTTAGAAGAAATTCATGGAAGGGAAAAGATGATCACGATCACAAGCTGGGACTTGATTTAATAGAGCATGGAATGAAAACTCTTAAAATAGGTATAAACGGTGATCTGAGCTTATGCGACTGTCATGAAGACAGTTAATCTTCCGTGTAAACTTGGTGGGGTGATTTAATTCAAAATAAGCAAAATATGGAAAACGTAGGCCTATCTCCAGTTGTTGATACCAGAAAAAATCTTTAATATACACGAAAGCTATTATGACGCAAGTATTTTAAAAAAAAATCAGAAGAAGGTAAATGTGTCCTAAAAACAGAGGTATCTGATTTTTTTTTCACGATTTTCACAATTTCTCTAAAGTATTGTATTATTTAAACGAGATAATTAAATCCCCAAAGAGATAAGGCTGCAAATTTTATTTTAGATTTCTTATCTATTCCTGAACGTTTATGATCGCAGCTCTGCAGTTGAAGTAATTCTACATATGCTAATTCGGCTGTTTACACAGCAGATCGCCGCGGCGTTTCCCCGCTTGATATATCCCTGGCGCCGCCGCGCGGGCTATCAAACTGTTGGACAAACGCGGGTGAGCGGTCGCTGATGAGCTAGCCAGTGCAGCTAATTACGCCGGCACGCAAATGAGACGCCGTGTCGCCGCCGCTACAGCGCGTTTTACGTATGTACGTTGCAATAGTGTTAACCAGACACGCAATGGGCATAGCGCATTGCACCGGTGCGCGGTGCATGCTGGGTGGCTCTGGCGGGCGTCGCATTATTTTTACAGTGGCCGCAAACCGGCGCTGATGCGACGCTGATCGATGCCGTGATTGGCGAAAACTTCCACCGAAATTGTGAGAGTGCTGCAGGCGTGCGTAAAAATAACATTGGCTCGCGAATTATTTGGCGCGATATCCGGTAAAACAGCCCCTGGCAAGCGTCGAACAAGAAACCACACCGCGCAACCCTTCATTATTTAGGCACGTCCGAACGGATAAACATTTTCAGCCGTGTCCTCTGTGCCACCCAAGGCTACACAATTTATATACCCGACAAACGTGTATTCGGGGTTTTTATTTGTGGTCTACACCAAAAATAGAGCGCATGTTTAGCAGCGTTGTATGTAATTTCCGCTGTGAAGGAGTATACCGTTAAAGTGTAATACAGTTTGTGTCTCACAAAACGTATTTCAAAATACCACAAAATTATTCTTAAAAAATATTGCCATACAACAGTTTTATACGCTGAAAAAGAACAACTCGAAACAATTTATCAGCAGAAATTGTATAATATTTGTCTTCTTCTGGTTTAACATCATCCTCGGCTATAACTGATGGTTTCACTATAGGTGGAGGCCAATCTTGTTCGTTCTTGAAACTTCTGGTCATCCTGTGCAGTACAACCCCGCTTAGTTTTTCAGAGCGTCATGGCTTTCTTGATGCTACATGGCGTGACACATTTATCATCCCCTTCCATTTCAAGTACTAAAGCGACTGATACATTTGTCTTTCACCCTGGACGACGTCTAAGAGAGAACGTTACAAGAGCCGCACTTTTCACTTTCTAATTATTTCTCAGTTTTCCACCAATCATTCAACTCACATCAGGAGGCGCAGAATCTTAAACAAAAACGAAAAAAAAACTTTTCCTTCTAATTTGTTACCAAGAGTCATCCACGATTGACCTTGTTGAAACTTATTGAGTGGACCGAGCGTGGTGGGTGAGTGGTTAACCCTCTGGCCTCGCATTCGGGAGGACGCCGATTCGAATCCCCGTCCCAGCATCCAGATTTGGATTTTCCATTGTTTCCCCAAATCACTCCAGGCGAATGTCGGGATGCTTCTTTCAAAAGACCATGGCCGAATTCCTTCAGTTCGTTTTCCACAGTCCTATCCTGCCTCTAATGACCTCGGTGTCGACGAAGCGTAAAGCCATAAGTAAAAAAAAAAAAAAAAAAAAAATAACTGGGTGCATTTTTGCTGGATTCATCTCTAAAGAACTTGTAGGCTAGCGGTTCCCAGAAATTATGTACTCTTCATAGAAAATCCTCTTTTTCGGCAACGTAATTAAATTCCATGAATAAA
Organism: Vandiemenella viatica; assembly: GCA_031002005.1. Classification (NCBI taxonomy): domain Eukaryota; kingdom Metazoa; phylum Arthropoda; class Insecta; order Orthoptera; family Morabidae; genus Vandiemenella; species Vandiemenella viatica. The sequence continues at coordinate 21,007,209 of JARYHS010013631.1, read as the reverse complement.
GACTCAAACCACTATGCCTCTGAAAACCTCATTAGTCATTACGTACTTAGATTTCACGTCGATGTGCCTGTCAATCCCAGCAGAAGTGCCAGCGAAGGTGCATATTTCTCAAAGTCTTTGAAACTACCGGGTCTCCTATGTTGTTCCTTAAACTAACGTTTATGGAAATTTATTGTCTTTTCCTCACTCTTTTCCCTCCAGGTAAAACACATATGCCCAACCTTCATATTACATATTGATGAGTAACACTAAGTATTCGTTCTCACAAACTGAGCAGCAATTATATTAGTGGGTCACTGCAATATATACCTCGAGAAGAGGTTTTAAATTCAGTTTATGTGAAGGGGAGGCGAAATCTGTCCTCAGATCCAAAAATATCTGAGTGTCTCAAACAGTAGAGTCTCAGTTTTTTTGACTTCAGGTATCTAGTACGACCATTTAAATGTTCACCACAAATTATTGAATTAAGCGAATCATTACGAGTCTTTGCGCTAGTTTCTAGCTGACAGACGTTCTGTTTTATGAATTTTATGTGCTTGCACAAACATAGTTTTTATTTTAAGCTTCCTGTGGTAATTTTTTTTTGGTCAGGTGTGACGTGCAACAGTGCAGAATAAGAATGTTATCGGTATTTTCTGCACTGTTGCAATGAAATATTTAAGCTTCTGCGGCTTCCACGAGATAGGCTGGGTCTTTTAAAATGATTTGATAGAATTAGCCTTAATGTGATGTCCAATAAGGTTAAGCGACTGTGGATTATAAGTACAAGACTTTTTGGATGTCTGGAACTCTGAAAATGAGGAAAAAGAGTTAATGTAAAGATTGCGAGATTAGAGGTGTGGGTCTGAACAGGAATACCACATGGTAGAGTGTTGGGTTCATTGCTTTTCAATATTATAAGGAACGATTCTATTAATTTTAAATTTGGTTGTCTGCAAATAAAACATGCTGTATAACAACGCGAGGGGATTATGAGTAGCCACTGAGGGTTTTGGACAGAATATTTACTTGGATAGGTCAGAATAGAATGAAAATAAAACTACTAAAAAATTCGGTTTATTAGATATAAACATGGAAAAATGTAAGCCGTGGAGTGGGAATTGTTTGTGAAAAACAATAAATATAACTGTCTGTTGATATCATTTGAGAAAAAATTATTTGGATGGGATGATAGTATGAACGGTTTCAAAGCCCTTCATGTATCAGAGACAGTGATAATGGAACTAGAGTGTAAAACGTTTGTGAAGCACTTGCTTGAGTGCGATTAAGTGGTTTAAGATCCACTTTGTTGGTATGAAACACAGGAGTTTGGATAGAAGCAAAAGAGGGCACTAGATTCGCCTGTGGAATAGACCGTAGAACACAATCAGCAACTAAAACCATTAAACAGTGAGTGGAAGACGGATGTCTTGTATGGAGGTGGATGTGGTTGGTATGCTACAATCAATGGTGATGGTTAATTGATAATAGTATTTCAAAATGAATGTAGGATCATAACTATAAATAAGGAATTTATTTCGGCGCTAGGGAATTGGGATGTTTTCATTTAGAGGTAAGGATTGAAATAAGGCAACATGGGATTTTCTGAACAATTTATCACGGTCAGTAAAAAACTTAAAAATTCCTATAGAGCTTAAGTGGCTATTAGACCATAACTGTTAAAACAAATGTAAGTTTGTGCTTGAACCACAGCTCAGAAGTGAAAATTCTGTAGGTGTGAGAACGAAGGCTTTCACGGCGTATCGATGAAATATAGCCTTCGCGGGTTTTCCGCCGTATGTTGTTGAAGAGAGACAACAACGAGCTTTCGGCGGCTGGCTCTGCCGCCATCTTCAGGTTAGATGTGTGCTGCAGGGAGTACAAGCGCTGCACTGCAGCGCTGGTACTCCCTGCAGCTACATCCATAGAAAATACTTTATTTTTTCAGTAAATTTTTATAAATAAAAATTCAATATTAATATATTTATAATTTGATAATAATAATTTTTCGTTGGAGGAAAAAGAGGGTTATTTTTTCCGTTGTTTATTCACTATGCATTCACTAATCATAACTGATAATATGTATTCAATCCACTGATAACACACTAAAAATATGTACACGTTAAGAATGTAAAATACATCATTCGATGTTTTGAGGTTCGTCATCGTTGACTGGTGTTTGCTCGTCCACTCACTCTGTTATATATCGCCAGTGACGTCACCACACCAGAAGTATTAAAAATGTCACCAATTTTGTGTTAGATTTTCAAGTTAATAGCACGCTTAAGCAACCTTCACTTTAATAACAATTACACGGTAGCTAAATACCTCAGTGAACGCGAAACGGGAATTTAATTTCTTAGCACGCACCTAATACTCCGAGGATAACAAAAGCAAATCTCTGTTACAGCAATAAACGGTATGGAGGGAATTTTTTATTACTCCCAGTTTTAAGTAAGAAGCTGGTTTCAGCAATTAAAAAAATATCATCAGTTGATACGGGAGTGCAATGTTGGAAATATAGTCTGAGGTTTACGTTGCAGAATTACTCTTACAAATATTCACTTGATGGTTAGAAATATCTATACAGGTACAACAATTGATTGTAGACTATTGATACTGTTTCAGTAGAAAAGATACATCACCGCGTGATGATTAAACCAATAGCAATAACCTAAGCAGTCTTTGCGTCTTTCACCGTAAGTTTGTAAGTGGTAGATAGTTTTCACAAATTATTAATTATAAGCATCTAAAGACTGCAAACTGATCACTACGAAGAAAAGAATTAAATAATTTATTAATGGATTGATGCATTATTCAAAAGTCGATTGGTTTGGGATGGCTCTCTAGAAGGCTGGTGGAAGTGGTTCAGTATTGTCCTCAAAGAACGCTTGGTAGATACCGGCAGTATCTTCCAATACTGGTTTAATACTGTTCTACACTCTTTCCTCTGTTAACCTCTCAATATTTACGTACACATTACAACCGTCATGTAATCTTTTTTTAACACTCTTGTAAGTTCTTCGATTTCACATTTACCTTCTTTTAGCAAACAAATCATTACAGATGGTCTAATTAGTTACAGTTCACTGGTTCTTCATTGGAAGAACCTGATAATTTGTTTTCTTAATAACTTACAACATACTTATATATTATATTAGTACTATTCTTGAAATGCTTCTGTTTATTTTCTTACTAGAATTCAGTATTAATGATTCACTATGCACAAATCCAGAACTTTGTTAAACAGCGAACAGCTAGACAGTGTTGTGAAAGTATTGCCTTATAATAACGCTGACTTCCTACAGTAAAATGATAATAGATCCTGTCGTTAGCGCTAGCTGTACCGACAATATTCACAGAAAGTGGAGATAATGTTTAACAGTAGATTTAGGAAGAGCAAAGAGATAGAACGATGTGGGCCCATTCAGTTTTCCTTACTATTCGCTAGCTCAAAATGCAAAGTTGAAAATGTGCCAAGAAACACAGCATAATTTTCAACGCATAACAAGCCGTTTATAAATGACACTGATTTCCGAAAGAAATCTTTCAACTAGTTCAAAAGAAAACGTAAAATTGGCGCAGAACGTACAAATCTCTATATGTAAGCCACAAATTCCCAGTAAGAAATTTATAAATATACTAAATGAGACTTTCCCAATAAGACGATAATTCTTAGTATCCATTCTTCTGGATATGCATAAAGGTGTTCCGAAATGTCGCATACAGTTGTTTTCACATAGTGTTTCAATTTAATGCTACTGTTGAGGTTTATCCGACCTTAGGTAAAAAAATTTATGGAATCACCTTGCGAACATCCTGATGATAAAGGGACGTGAAAAAATGATGCGAATACTGGACCAAACGTTTAACCACTCTCTGCCTTGCGTGTGATCAAATTTAATTTCCTGGTGATCGTTTTATGAGATAATAGATTGCAGCATTCATCTGAGAGCACATATCTTTTTTTTCAACCTGCCATTAAACACCCAGTCACTCAAATTTCTCTGTTTCCACCTCAATTTAACGTGGTGTATTTAGTGGGCAATGACGGTCAAATATAAAAAGCACTGAACAATGTTGTAGTCGCTAAACACAGCCGTCAAAAACAGCAGATCTGTGTAGCGCCACTTTGAAGCAACCGTCGAACTGTAACTTTAATTCACGACCTGCTAACAAGCATCGAGCTACAAGGCGAGCGCGCGAGGTGCGTAGCGCTAAAAGCAAGTGAGTGCTCATAAAGCGACGCGGGAACGGTCGTGACGGGCGCATGTCGGCGCGCGTGTTTTATTTGGCCGGCAATTTATGAGCATTTTTACGCTGGTTTGAGAGCGCCTGACACCTCGCGGTGCTGTCCGCAATAATTGTCCGCAGCTGCGTCCAACGGCTGCCGGCATCCCCGACCGTAAACCTGCCGCTCGTTATGACGTCAGAGTGGAGAGCGCTCGGCGAGTAACACGGGCGGGGCGCTCGTAAGTCAGAGGGCCGCAGTGTCATCACGCAGTTGCCGGGACGTTCCTCCGTTTCTATCCGTACACTGAAGTGTCAGACACGAATTTAGCAAGCAGAGCTCTTTACCAGCTTTAGTGACCAGGCGAAAGATTTTTCGATCGTAATGATGTAAGTTTACACAACTTTGCTAGGGCGTATCCAGGATCAAAACAAGGGGGGGGGGAGGCAACATCTGAATTAGGGGGGGGGCACTCGTATTTTTTCGAAGAAATGGGGTGGGAGACTGAAACATGACGATTTCTTACAAAATAAAACTCAACCCTATTGAGGAAACTATTTTTATTATTGATTAACATAGTAATCCAAGGACCTACTATGCAGTTTATCAAGATCATAACTCAATTATAGTTTTTTATGTAATCATTAATCGTCTCGGATTCTCAGAAAAATTTTCAATAACTTAATTTGTCAATATCTCACTGTGTACTTTCACGAAATTTCGATGCACGCTCATCAGGTATAATCCAGTCAATCTTTCCTCTCACAAAGTGCTACTGAGCCAGTTCTTCACTCGTCGAAGCGTACTGAAGGCAGCCCCCCTCCCCCCAGCCCCTCCCTGGATACGCCCGTGCAACTTTGTGAAACATTTGACGACTATAGGGCCTTGCAGAGTGTGTTTTAGGACATTATTCGGAGTTTTATCTTAGGATTTATTAATTGCGAGTGTGGTGTAATATTAGGATTCACCCGTAGCGGATAATGATTGCTACACGATCCTCCGCGGGAGGAAAGAGCACGATCGTATTGCATCAGAAGAAGCGTCGGTTAAGAGAAGTCTGTATACAGTAGTGAAACCACCAAGCGTGACCCTTTCATCACCAGTCATCGTTGGAAGTAGGACGCCCGGTTCAGAACAAAGTTTTATTTTTGTGTCAGTGATTGAGATTAGCGTGTGCATTTAATTATTAGCCATAACCGTCAGAGTTGTCTATTGTCATATATGGGGAATAAGTTTGGTTGGTGTATTTTGTTGTTATTGATAGTCGAAAGTGAGTATTTTAGTAAAATCATTCCAATTAGGTTTTTTTCGTCAAAACTAGCAAGGGTTAAGTTTATATTTGGGTTAACGGCAGTGCACCCGCCAAGTCGAGTCAACGGCGGCACTGCCAATTCTTTTCTCAAAGCGATTCGGGCCATTTGTGAACCTCAATTTCTGAGGTCGTATTCATGCTACATGTCTCAAATTTCTGTTATGCATACATATCATCTGTCTTAGCAAACGTACTAAATTTAATTTTGTTACTGTTCTTAGTTCGGATGTTATTCGGATGTTATTCGGATGCAAACTTAAGCGATTTTGTCACTCACTCACTAACTGATGATCATCAAAGCTATAAGTCACTTCCCGTAGCAGTAGAAAGCTGAAATTTGGTACACAGATAAAATTTTACACACATGTTATAAGTAAAGTCTAAAACTCGTAAATTTCCATATACTTACCTCTTAACTACTCCTAACGTGAAATTGCTTTCTACAGTATTAACTTCATATACCTCAGTTTTTCACTGTGGAGTGAGCTTACTATGTTTAACTAACGTGTTAAATTTTACTTCTTTACTTTTATTACTTTGGAACTTATTGAAATTCAAAATTTTATTTCACCTCGACACCCCGACATCAAAATTCCACTGCACTTCCAGTAATCCTAGAAACAAGTAATTTGGCACACATATATGGTTTCACCCCTAAATCATAATAAAAAACTTATATTTGAGTTTTTACCCTATTTATTTAATTACAATCCCAAACAAGAAAAATTCTGGCACATATTTGTGGCTTAATTGCTTTGCTCCAGATGAAGCTATAAGCCTGATATTTCGATACTATATAGAGGTGAGCAAGTTGAACCAAAGCCTTTAATTTTACTTTGTTCCTCTGATTAGTTTGGAAATTACTAGTAATTTTGTTTATGGTGGTAGTGAAACTAACGACAATTGCTCGGCTACGGCGCTCATCCATTGTTTTCAGATAGTGTGTCATTGTTGGTAACATACGAGTATATTGATGTCTTAAATTCTGAAATGTTCTTATTCACCGATTTTCAAATAAAATCATTACATTTGTAGCGGCGATTCAGAATAAGCGATAAACTTACAAAAAGAAATGAGATCCCACAAAAACAATTCTTATAAAAATTGGCCAAATCTCGTGTTCATGTAGTGACAAAAAGTTATGAGATCTTCTGCTCAGCCATGTCTACACGGTACAATGTGTATTCAGTTCACTATGTGAAACAGAATGGTTTCTCTCGGTGTCATAGATTGTTTATTTAGGATAAAAAAATCTGATGACTTGGCCATTATGCACGCCATATTTTAGTTAACCTATATAAATACCTGAAATGTGTTGCTTTATCAAACTTGTAAATACGTAAAAGCCAAGATTTCCCTCGTTCTTTTTCGAATTTGACAAGTATTTATTATGCCCTCAATTTCAGTAAAAATTATGACGTTCATAATGGCCAAGTCATCAGTTTTTTTTTAAACCTAAATAAACGATCTATAACACTGAGAGAAACCATTCTGTTTCACAAAGTGAACTGAATACACACTGTAAAGTGTAGACTTGGCTCAGAAGAAGATCTCATAACTTTATGTCACTACATGAACACGATACTTGGCCTACTTTTACAAGAATTGTTTTTGTGGGATATGTGTTACCAGAAGTGCTTCAGGTTAGGAAATCAATGAAATATCAATGTAATTAGCTATTAGTCGACAGCGATTGCGCAAATGTTAAAATATCGCCACGTCTATCCTGCTGTCTTTATTTGTAAAGGCTTTTGCTCTAGTTTAGAAGTTGTGAACCAGCCATCAAGTATTTTTTAATAAACTTTTATAATTTATAATTGTGTAACAGCTGCAAGGAACTTCAGTTATTTGTAATAGCAAACTTCCAATGTTAGGCAATTTGTGTATTACTGAAAGTAATAGTTAGGAAATGTTAGAGAAATGTGTTAAAAAACTTTAAGGAATTATTGGTAGTGGTAGCAGGACTGTGTTTTGGTTTTTTCGAGTAGAAGAAATTATTACCTGGTGAAAAATCTGTTGTGTAAGGAATCGTCTAATAGTAATTTAAATAATATATCGATCTATGAGTCTAAGAAGTTTAAGAGAAAGTCTTAAGTGGAAGGCGAAATCAAGCTCACGTCAAGAAAAGCTGTTGAAAGTGAAAAGAAAAAGTTAAATGCGCAGCCAAGAAGCTTCATCAAGTTCAGGCGCGTGAGTGGCTATTATGTTTTATTCCTGATAAATAACTGATTCTTTCATAAACAGCGTGTGAAACAATACGTACTAACTTCCTTTGAAGACTTGCAAGTTATCATTATAGAACGCTATTTCAATCATTAGTTGCTAAAACTAGAACTCTGCGCTAATAAATACCATCTTTTATTTAATTGAATTAGGTGATAAAAATAGGTTTTTATCGTGGGACACATGGCAGGAGTGAGAATACCGTGTCTGTTTTTTGTTCCAACTTTTTTTTTTTTTTTAAAGTGTTCATCTTGGTTCACGTGGAGTGTTAAAGTATGAATTGCTCTCTTAAACCGATTAAATCACAGTAAACACAATACCAGCGAGAAAAAAACATCAATACGACTCCGCTCGTAGGCTGAAATCAGGCTAAGCATTTCGACCGCCAGACGTAGCGAGGTCCGAACAGTAGTTTCTGCGCGAATCGCGTTCAGCGTAAAACCGCGTTCCCACGATCTCTTGTAATGAAGGCGAGATGGAACGGGACGGGACGAATACTCAACAACACACCATGGGAACAAGGCCGCCTATGCTAGCGGAGATGAGACGCAGCTACCCACTCTGTGTCGGTAAACATCACAGGCGTGTGTAGTGGTGCGCTGTTGTCATCGGTTTGCAGCAGCGGTGCGCACCCCTCCTGTTGCCGTAAAGTGCTCTGTGCCAAACGACACTAGGCAACGTGGTGGGGAGGTGGCGGCGAGGTAAGCTAGGGCTAACCTGTGGCATGCGCTCGTCCCTACACTTCGGCTAATGAGGTCCCGTCCCGTCTCGCCTACATTACAAAAGATCGTGGGAACGCGGCTTTAGATGGGAACTAATTTGTGGAAACTTTTATCCTAAATTTCTCAGCTATTTTACTTCACATCAAAATAAAACAAGCAACATTTTACTCCTCGGACCACGGCTGTTTATTATTCGAAACCATATCAAAATACATTAATCCTGTTCTCGCAAACACACACAGACGGAACTTTTGTGAACGATACGTAAGTTACTTCTCGCAGTCTAATTGCTTACAATCAAGCTTATCAATAAATCTGAGAAACAGCTGGTTATTTTCGTAGCTTCAATTATTTCACATTCATACTTTGAGTACCAAATACAGGAGTTTGTGAAGGTGCAAAGAAGGGCTTCTAGATTTGTTTCTGGAAGTATCGTAGAATGCAATCAGTGACAGATATCATAAAGGAGCTGGAATGGGATTCATATTTCATTGCAAGGCAGGAGGAGGGTGATGGGAGTGTACAGGGCGTGTACTGCCGATGAGGCATGGAAAGATATTGGAGTAGGTATGAAAAGTAGTTCATGGAACGGAAAAGATGACCATGACCACAAGCTGTCACTCGATTTCAGGCACAAGGGTGTGGGAAAATTTTCTTTTTTAGGTAAGGGTGTCAGGGATTGGAATGAGTTACCAAGGGGAATGATGAATAACTTACCGAAAACGTTAAAAGAATTTAAAGATGAAATTTGTGGAGGGAAAATGTAGGTGGGTGCAGGATAGGGGGAAGTTGGGTGTGTAGGGGAATTGCCACGTGTTCCATTGCAATTAAACTAAATTAAATAAATTAAACGTTTCTTTAAAGCTTGACGTCCGTAGAATAACAATGCAGTCATGCGCCATTGCGTGTCTACAGCCAGCTGAAATTTTTCGCATTCGGAATAGCCCCAGCGTGTACTCCAGCAGCGCGACATACTATCGTGATGTGATGCACCGCAGCGAGTATGTTGTTTGGGATCTATGCTGTGTGGATAACACAGTTTTTAGCAGCTGCTGAGAAAGAAAGAAATTAGTTTGTTGATATTCAGACCTTTTTATCCTTAGCTGCTTTAAAAATAAGGTTTCTGTGACTTATCCGTCTTGTGCAGCTTTAATAATAAGGTTTCTGTGACTTACCCACCTAGTACAATGATTGAATAATTAATCGAAACGCGTCTGCGAAAAAACTAAGTTTTTTCTTTAGAGGCACTAGACGAATAAGTCTCAGAAACCTCACTAGAAATAAATTAGTTTGAGACATAAATAGTTTATCCAATTCCAAGCTTTTTAGTTCAGTGACGGTGCAATTCTTGGAGGTATTTTAAATAGAGGTATTTTATGACCGCTCTCTTGAAACTCATCGCCTAAAAGTATTAAATTAAGTCTGACACTTGTAACAGGTGACACCATATCCGCCATACGACACCCTTTTGTTAGGTAGACATCGAGGCAGTATTAACTGTTGTAGAAACATCTTACCATCCGCCCATGCAGTGGCGTAACTAGGTTAACAAGGGTCCCGGAGCAAAAAAAAATATTGGGGTCCTTTGGCACCCCTTAGCTTAGGGTGTCCCCCCCTGAGCTTGGGGGCACCGGTGCACGGCACCGCCTAGCCGTCCGATAGCTATGCCACTGCACCCACTACATTTAACAAATATCCGAGTAATGTTAAGAAGATATTGAAAGGAAAATTCTCAGATGATGTGTCTTCCTTAGTTCTTCATAACTTTCACGATGTTGATATCAACATTACGCTATATTTGAGTATTGACTCATCACGTCTCAGTCAGCTTGTCAAATAATAAAATAAAGGAGTTTGTGCGTTCTCTTTTCTCCCTAGGCGGCATACACTTTGTCATACGGCTTTGCACAAACTGTAAGGCGACAAAGGAAACAGTTCTACAGAGGGTAACTGTTTTGGAAAGTGAGTCATTCATTCCAAAAGTAAACTTTAATTGATATACATTTTAAGTTTTAAAGTGAAACACACTAAACTGAGAAACAGCACACGTTGTCAATACAGTTATGTATCACGTATAAGACTACCTGGAGTCTGCTGATAGTGGGAATCAACATGTCTTATTAACACTTTGCTCTACCACTTCGACGATGCATGGCGTCATCTTTAGAACATTTATTAATCTGTATGTCGCAATATTGGAGTTGCCAAGTCGCATCTTCGCTGTAAGCTTGGTGATTGTTTCCTGTACCGACGTCCTGAAAGCGTTTCGCGTGTCCAGCTTATTGGCTTAATGCAGTTTCATGACCTGAACCATTACATAGCGTGCATACTGACTAATCAATGAGCCGTAGTTCTATATTGTCTCTAGGCCTTAGTACTGATTAACCCGGAAAAACGTGCCGGGGATAATGCATAGACAAAATGTGAGTGCCTAATAATTACTGGGTATCTCCATCAAAAACCAGCGCCTTAATACGATTGGTCGGCCGTTCAATTGAGCATATTTAAGGTTTCCCATCCTTCCGATAATTTTTAATGGCTCAAATCTTGTTAACAGACCAACAAAGATCCTGCTGTTCTAACCTTATCATTTATCGCCATAATTATCATGTCAGTCAGTTAGAGAGTGTTAACCAGATGTTTGATTACGAGATAAATGTGTAATGCAGTATTTATTTTTATTCTCTTCGTGGAATGTGAATTTTTTAATTTTAACTAGGAGGAACCTCTTCAGTATTCGTCTAATTGAATAAGGAATATATCATAATGGTTGGTACAGCGACAGTAGAATGTTAATCTCACTTCATCTAACTTACTACAACATTCACGAGACCGTAGATACTCCAGTTACGAAAGTTACGGTGCGCAAAGGAAGAATGGGGTTAAACTAATTTCTTCTACTTCTGGATCTTTGCGTTATGTTAAAGCATAGTGCTTCCGGAAACTGACATTACTAATTTCTAAACAAATATTTTATACTGATTAAAAAAAAATTATAAGCGTTTGTTTGTGGAATGTCTTATCTAAGAGTAGGTATAGAGTATGGAGTTGAGATCAACGTAAAAGGATTAAATAAGAGCCACTATAAAGGATATTTCGCTGATTATTTTATGAGGATTATATTCTGTTAGTGTTGAAATAGCAAAGATTAAGTTTACCATTCCTCTATACAGACCATTCAGGCTAGGCGTACCTGATCTCCAAATTCAAAATCTCACTACGTGTGTGACTAGAAAAATGGCAGAAGTCAGGGGCGAACGTAAACTGTTAAAGAGTCCAAGATGTATGGGTCATTTCCCGTTCTCCATGTACTTAGGTCTTTGAAAGCGAATGACAGTGGTGAGCTAAAGGCAGTGTGTGCTACATGTGTATAGAGACGGTGGCGTACTGTAACGTTATATCGAATAAACATTAACAGGTTTATACGTGCTGCTTCTATAGGCATTTATATATATTTTTTTTATTTTAAATTTCTTCCAATATATAGAGTACTTTCAAGTTAGCTAAATTCAGCCCTTGGTTCATCAAATTTATGTTTTCAAAAGCCTCTTAATCAATTCACCGAAAATATGCTTTCATTTTTTACAATCCATGTTTTGACAACAGTAAGAAAATCTGAAAAAACAATATTTTTCTTTGTTACATTCTTAAAAGATTTCACATTTGTTTACTTTTAATGTGAGTTTACTGTCTACTTGAAATAGTCACCAAAAAAATATGCACAATAGTTTTTGTTTTTGTTTTTTTTTTACTATAATATGATTCAGCTATATACGAGGGTGAGTCAAATGAAAAATCTTATTTTTTTAAAAATATATTAGTTATTGTGCAGAAGTGGTACAAAGCTGTATCACTTTTCAACATAATCTCCTCCACGCTCAATGCAAGTCCTCCAGCGCTTACAAAGTGCATAAATTCCTTTAAAAAAATAAATTATTTTGGTAGTCCGCCCAACCACTCATGCACCGCGTGGCGTACCTCTTCATCAGAACGGAACTTCTTTCCTCCCATTGCTTCTTTGAGTGGTCCAAACATATGGAAATCACTTGGGGTATGGTGGATGAGAAAGACACTCAAATTGCAGGTCTGCGATTGTTGCAACGGTTGTACGGGCAGTGTGGAGCCTTGCATTGACATGTTGCAAAAGGACACCTGATGACAGCAATCCACGTCGCTTTGATTTTATTGCAGGCCGAAGATGATTTTTTAGGAGATCTGTGTATGATGCACTGGTGACAGTGGTCCCTCTAGGCACCACCGCCTCTTTCGTCCCAAAAGAGAGTCGGCATAACCTTCCCTGCTGATGGTTCTGTTCGAAACTTCTTTGGTTTTGGTGATGAAGAATGGCGCCATTCCTTGCTCGCTCTCTTCGTTTCCGGTTGGTGGAAGTGAACCCAGGTTTCGTCCCCAGTAACGATTCTTGCAAGTAGCTATCACCTTCTCGTTCAAAGCGCCGAAGAAGTTCTTCATAAGCATCAACACGTCGTTCTCTCATTTCAGGAGTCAGCTGCCGTGGCACCCATCTAGCAGACACTTTGTGAAACTACTGCACATCATGCACAATGTGGTGTGCTGAACCATGACTAATCTTTAAACATGCTGCAATGTCATTCGGTGTCACTCGGCGGTTTTCCATCACGATGGCTTCAACTGCTGCAATGTTCTGTTTAGTCACAACTCAATGTGCTTGACCTGGACGAGGAGCATCTTACACTGAAGTCACACCATTTGCGAACTTCCTACTCCATTCGTAGACTTGCTGCTGTGACAAATTTGCATCACCGTACTGAACTTTCATTCTTCGATGAATTTCAATAGGTTTCACACCTTCACTACTCAAAAACCGAATTACAGAACGCTGTTCTTCCCTGGTGCAAGTCTCAAGTGGGGCAGCCGTCTTTATACTGATACTGCGACGGTATTTGTGAATTTGCACTATGCTGCCTCCTCCAGGCCATTCTGCATGCTGCTTGTAGCACGCTTACTAACTTACAGGATAACGGCGCGAAATTTCGATTTTTTATTACAAATTTAAGGTTTTCAATTGACTCACCCTCGTACCTACATTGTATGTACTATTACGATACTATTGTTCGTACATTTACTACTACTAAATTAAACGTTAATACCGTTTTAATGTTTCCGATGTGCCTATAAGTGCTACTGCAAATAAAATCTCCAATCTTCTATCTGATTTCCGTAGTTTATAGTGCTTGGACTTTGTTACTGCTTGCTGCATTAAAATCAAGACCGGCGATCATCTTTGCCGACGTTTCAAACTGACCGCCAATACACAAATAATCCTACTCAGACAATTAGATTCTCATTTCGCTGCACTTCCAGAGTTCTCTTTCTCAAACACAGTGTTCGAGATAGTAGACACTTAATCAAGACATTCTTTCTGATGCCAAGCTAAGCGTCTACTTCACTCTTGTGGAATATGTCCAGTACCTGAAGGAACTTTTGCTCAGCGCCCTAACCGTCTTAATGGCATAGGTACAATGCCAAACTCCCTATACCACCCGAATAACGCGTACGCCAAGAGCCAGGACCATATTTATTCTGAATTTAGCGTCCCATTTGTTTTCAGTTGTTTTTATTTCGTATCAATGAATTCTATGTATATTGAATGTCATATAAGTTCTTAAACTATAACTTACAACAATTTCTGATACAGGTCCTTAGTACTAACAGAACTGATTATTCAGTAAAAGGTTCGATGCACCAGTTCATACACATAGCTGATGATGAAGACTGGGAGACTGAACAACGTCTCAGATAGTTAGGTGACAAGCAAATTTCAGTGATGTGTGAGTTTAAGCAAAACGACTACATAGAACGTTCTTGCTGTCTCCTGTCGCTGAGCGTTAATTCCACTATTGAAGGACCTGAATGTTATCTCCCAGGTGAAAAATTTGTATAAACTTTTTTAGACTAGTTTTACGTACAATAAAAGTGATGGCTGTAAAGGTGACTCAGATTTTATAACGGACTCGTATTCTTCTCTAATGTGTGTTTTGTCGTATTCTGCCAGTCATTCAGTTGGGATTCAACTCACGAGAGTGAATCGTGACAAGTCACCCAAACGAGAGCTTAGCAGGATGTTAGCGCGCTTTTCTTTCCAAACAATTCCCTTGTAATGAAACCGGAAGTACTTTTGAGGATACTAAAACGGTTATTGTGACTGATTTTGTGACGTGGGCAACGTTGACAGGTTACATTCATTTTCTGTTTTTTCGTAGATTCTAACTAGACGGATAGGAAGATATAGAACGCAATTAAAAATGTCCGATGTTAAAAAAGGTACTCCTCATTTATTGTTCTCTGGAGACAAAACTTACACAAATAAAAATAATCCCTTTACCTGTTTTCGCCATTCTTCGATATAGTTTTTTGATCCATTACCTAATTTCTTCTAAATTACTTAAATTCTACATACCGGTGATAGTCTAATTTTGTAATCATTTACTAACGTTCCATAATCTTCATATATTCTAAACTTTATTCTTTCATTTAATCTTATAACCAACGTTTTAACATTAATATTTTGCTCATCATTTAGTATCATCTTTTCATATCACTTTTCCAGGATTTGTGTTCGCTTCTTTCTTCATAGGTTTAGTCATCTGTTAACATTTTTCTGAAGCACATTTCTAGAGCATAAATTGTTATTCTTTATGATATTATCAAACTAAGGACTTTAATTCGAAAAAGCGTTGTGCTGGATATATAAAGTTTCAGAAAAATATTTTAGAATCATAGTCTGAACGTGAAATAGTTATTGTTTTCGTGAAGAATATTTATTTCATTGCTACTCTGCTTTAGGCTCCTTGTTTTATCCAATTTTTATACAGGATGGCGCTAAATGAACGCATGGATTTGATTTGAGCAGTATAAATGGTGGGAGTGGAATGTAGGGGTGGGGGATATGTTGTTTTGTAAGTTGGAGCGTCCAGTTTCAGGAGCAATGGCACAGTGGTCCGTACAACATCGCGTTTTTGCTGTTGAACATTTTTTCAAAGTTATTAATCTGTTATCACAGTTCAACGTCTTTTCCGAATACAGTTCAATGTTCCGCGAAATGGTTTGGTTCATGATCGCAACACAATAATTCGTTGTGTTAACTCTTTTCGGAAAACTGGAAGTGTCATGAAGCAGAAGTCGCCTGGTCGTCCTCGTACGGTGCGAACCCCAAAAAATGTCGACAGAATAAGAGCGTCTGTTCATCAAAGCCCTCGCCGCTCCACTAGGCGGCGCGCTCCAACTCTGGGTTTGTCTCGCCATTTGCTGCAGTGCATCCTGAAGGATGACTTACAATTTCATCCTTACAAAATTATGATAGTGCAGAAGATTCACGAACGTGATCATGAGGAACGGAGGCTGTTTTTTAAGAGAATGCTTGATGTTCTTGCTAATGATGATGGTTTGTTTATGATGAGCGATGAAGATTACTTCCATCTAGACGATTATGTAAACAAACATAACTGTTGGTATTGGGCAACAGACAACCCACAAGAACTGCATCAAACACCACTGCACAGTTCAAAAGTGACCGTTTGGTGTGGAGTTTCAAAAGTGGTATTCGTTGGGCCTTATTTTTTTGAAGATGTGGTGTTAGTGTAACAGTGAATTCTGAACGTTATGTTACAATGCTACACAATTTTTTCCTGCCACAACTTGGCACTTTAGGGATCAACATGGCAGAGATGTGGTTCCAACAGGATGGAGCCACCGCCCATGGCAGTGTCGAGAAGTGTTTCCACAACACGTGATCTCACGTTTCGGCGATGTCCACTGACCTGCACGCTCGCAAGATTTGTCGCTTTGTGACTTATTTTATGGGGTTACTTAAAAATTAAAGTTTACTGCAACAAACCTCGTACACTCATTGATCTGAAAGTTGCAATAGGTAAAGAAATCGCTGTTGTTCCACGACACTTTGAAGAAAGCAATGGATATCTTCGAAGAAAGATTTTTAATGTGAAGAAGGCCGTCATCTGTCTGAAATTATCTTTAAGTGTTAAGTTAAGTGCAATTCGTAAATTGGATAAATTACAAATTGTATTGATGTGAGTACATTTTCTGTGTGACCAAAATAAATCCAATTATAACAGTTTGAAATTCATACGTTCTTTTTGAGCCACACTGTACCTTTTTAGAAAAAACTGAAGCGCCTTAACTACTCTGCCTCATTTGATCAAATGTTTTTATTGCCTTTATTGTGCACCTGTGTCCTTAAGAAAGTTTCCATTTGCCTCTGCATTCCATCTCTTATGTAAAATTCGAACTGGGATGAAATTAAGAGAGAATGAAACGGGTAACATCATTCCGTATCTTCTCTTACTAACAAGAACTAGAGGGCAGCAAAGAAATCACGTTACGATCTTAAGGACGAATCGCTTTTCCATGTGTTGCACCCCCTTTTCGTAAGCACGGAGGAGGACAGTTTTCATGTTAAGAATAATATACATCAACCTTCTTATCATACTGGCCAAGTACTAACTGTTGAACAATTCTTCTACTATTGTGATTGGAACGAGCTACGAAATTTTGTTTCTCATAACTTTTTACATCAATCACATTACGTTGTGTACTGAATGCATGGCTGTAGGAAAAATTATATTTACGGACGTCATTGGGTTTTTTTAAGTTTTGGGTTTATAAAGGGCTATTTGATTAGTTCTGGGGAAGTTTACGTAGGACTGTCTGCACCACACTGTTATAAACTGTATAACTAGGTTAATAATAAACAAATTTCTGCGAAATTTCAGTCTGAACGATATAAATTTTTATTAAATTTTATAATTTGTGTATGTGTTACAAGATTATTTAAATTGACTCTAGTTGTATCCTATGCAGTATACATTTTTCCAAAACTGATAGTTCGTGTCTGTAAGAAATTCGATGCTCTATATTTGAACAGTTGAAGCTACTAACTTCTATCTAATTATTTTAAATACTCAATGGACTAGTAGTATATGGTGTTCCCAATATGGGTGAAATTCGGCCTGTTTTAGAGTTGGGATGTCTAAATTGCCACACATTCTTGTTTTTTGATATGTGGAATCTATGAAAAACTCGAAAAAATTGGATTAGGAATAGAATTGTCGTCTCTTCATTACATCTGCATTGGCTTTTGTTTTGCTGGGTTAATGCGATGGACACACGTCGAATGCACAATCATAATGCATTGAACATAATATACTGGATTTCCTTCAGAACGTGATATAGATACCTGCCTCCTCACTACTCTTTGATCGAATGATAAAGGTTTCTGGGCCAAACGTTCAAATACTTTTCTTATGTCCAAAAATGCTATCTGCTATTGTTACGAGTATCTCCTAACTCTGCGGGAGATGCAAATGTTGTTAACTTACACTGCCATCTGTCAGCAGCAGCATGCGTATCCTGAATATATTTTGCCAGCATTGACTTTTCAGCACAGGTACCACCACCAGAGCTTGTTTTACTGTGTTAAGACGACGCTTATTTACTACTAGCAGTTACCCCCAACTTCGTCCACGTTGAAGAGTGTTGTAATATAAGATTTTCTTGAGGGGTCTCGTCACTGTGTGGTTAGGGCGTCCAACAAGAGATGGAAAAGTCCCCAGCTTGAATCTCAGACTCGGCGAAGACTTTCATAGGTCCTTAGTTCGACCTTCACCTCTGGCACAGGTTGTTGTGTGATGTGAAGTACGTCAGAATGTTCACTTGGTTCTGATTTCACGTTGAACTGTGGGTCCTCTACGCCCCGTAGGATTACTGGGTTAGGCTAAGCGGCTACGAAAGGGGCTGATTTCGCAGACGTAAAGAAGCCTTGTCACCAGGTCAATACAACCATACAATATATTTTAGAGCTTTTTTATTAGTAATAGTAGTAATAAATACTACAATAAAATAACAAAAATTTATTTGTTCCAAACAACTTCTTCGAACTTTTAAAACAATAAAAATATTCTGTATGTTATGAGTATTTTCAGTTTAATACATCGGTACATACAATATGGAATGACTTGTTATTTTCTGATAAAACATGTACATTTTTTGCACTCGATGTGCGCGAGCAGGCAACAAATAATTGACCATGGGAAAAGCAAGGAGTATCCAAGTGTATTCCCACCACTTTGGTTTGACCCTGTGATTTATTAATTTTAATTGAAACTGCAATTTTTAATGGAAACTGTAATCTTTTAAATTGAAAGGGAATATTACTGGGAATAATTGGGATATGCGGAATTAACACGTCTTCCCCTTTAGATGCACCGGTAAGAATTGTCGCCTTCACAATGTTTCTTCCTCCACTCAGGAGTTTAAAAACTCAACGGGGTAGGTAGCAGCATCATCAGTTGATATTACTGTATCGATGGAAGAGTATGTTGTCATTTCTC
Organism: Vandiemenella viatica; assembly: GCA_031002005.1. NCBI lineage: Eukaryota > Metazoa > Arthropoda > Insecta > Orthoptera > Morabidae > Vandiemenella > Vandiemenella viatica. The sequence continues at coordinate 20,988,354 of JARYHS010013631.1, read as the reverse complement.
CGGCTATTTCCTCTAGTATTTTTTTTTATTTATTTTAGCAACAGAGTCATTTTTCGGAGCAACCTCTCACTTAAACAGATTTCGTCATTGATATTTAGTTGTATACTAGAGAAAACATTAGTAATGAGCTCGTGTTCCGAGCTGACAACATAAAAAAATCAGATGTGAAGTGAATCATTCCCTGCTCATCTGTTTGCAGACGACCATCTCCAATTTCCAGCAGCATTTGGGTATATGAATTTGATTCAAGATTTTTATATAACTGGACCCGCAGGTTGGCGATGAGATGTAGATTTTGCACCGTAGCTCAAAGTGGCGACGCCTTGAGGCATGCGTTCATTTCATCTGCCAGAGTACTTCTCTCAATAACGGGAAGGATCTAGCGGAAATCGCCAGCAAGTACAATACAACCACTACACCTCCCATCGGCGTTCGGTTGTCGCGTATGTCTTGCAGGTTGCGATTTAGGGCCTCAACTGCGCGCTTGTGTGACATAGTGCACTCATCCCACACGATCAGCTTTCACTGCTGAAAAATACTGCGGCTACTATTCTTGCTTATATTACACGTCGGGATTTCTTCGCTTGTAATATTAAGCGCTAACTTGAAAACAGAATGCGCAGTCCGTCCACCGCTGAGCAATGTTGCAGCAGTACCCGAAGATGAAACAGCCAGCGTTACATTTCTGTCTTTGCGAAGTTGTGACGAAAGCAGATTGAGCAGAAATGTTTTGCCCGTGCACCCTGGTGCCTCTAGGAGAAAGATACCTCCATCCTCATTCTCGATACGTCGCAATATTTTGTTGAAAATTTCTCTCTGTTCAGGCAATAAACGTGGCTCCATTTCTTTCACGTACACCTTGTAACTAGCGGTCACAAGACGCGTTCATGACGGTCTTCTCTGCTATGGACCAGTGTAGCACAGTTCCTCAGATGTCGTCCTTTGCTGAGCTCATCTGCTCAAACAACATAGCGGGTGTCCGGATCCAGGCAGCAGCAACAGTCCCACTCACGAATAGACAGTCCAGAAATCACCTCGTCCGAACGTGCTGGCCGGCCGGCATAGAATATCTTCACTCGTCCGTCGTGCCACATGCAAAAACAGAAAACCCTCGCCGATCACCCTGTTTGTCTACCTGGCAAGCACAAATCTCCCCTCCATTAGGCACTCACTATTCTCCCCTCGCTAATTCTAGGAACCGGCCTGCTGGCATTCCTCAGATCTGCCGCTCCACACTTGTACAATGTACACTGCGCCCAAACGCCCACTAAAATATTCCACATTTTAAATAATAAACATATAGTTTATTAATGTAACTAGCGGTCACAAGACGCGTTCGTTACATATTCCCCCTGGTTCGGCAAATTTAAATAAACTAGTTTTATTTAAATTTTCACAATAAGAAATATACAAATTTTCCTTCCTCGTCCATTAATTTAGCAGTAATTATAAATCTGGTAACCTATTCTAACCTATTCCATCACAAGTTCCACCGACATGAATATTCAACCGAACATATGTCCCTTGGCTACTTTGAACATAGACTTTTCTTACTCCCATCCCTGATTGTGGGTAGATTTGTGCAAGCCTTAAATACATAATATAACCATTTCAAATGTAACCTTATAAGTAACAAATTATTGTAGTGATATAGATTTTCTAGCACAATAACATTTTATATCAAATTGAAAATTTAACTTACACACCATTCTTAGTAAATATAGCGCAATACATCATAAGTTGTGAGCATCATAGATATTCAACACATAGGATAACACAATCTTAATATATAATGAATGAATAAAACTGATGGGAACATATCCTTATCTGAATAATAATTAAAAAAAAACTTTTAAGCAGTGAAGTCATCATCTATGAAGTGCAGGGTTGTCCAAAGCATTGCAAGATTGTTCCAAATATTTTCTTACTATGTCACCGCGAAGCAAAAGTATTTGTAATGGATTTCCGCTACCATCCATTTAGTATAAAAATGACAATTACATCCCCTTTTATCTCCGCTTGTTACAGACCTCGCGTGATTTTTAAATTAACATGATCTCGATCAAGTATACGCGGATGCCGCTCCAATATACTTCCCGATTTCCCAAGACAACGTTATAAGTACATTTGCTCCATGGCATAAAAGAATTTTGTTCATGGAATGCTGATTCGCGTAATTCCTTATGAACAAAACAAAAATAAAATATTATCTACCTTAGTACCTTGGAAATCCTATTCCCTTGGCTACTTGGTGATTTGATATGCCACACAACATCTGTGAAGTTCCAGAGATTTATCTGTAAATGTACCCCAACGTTTTGGAATCCTTCTGTCTGCCAGAAATCAAGTCCCAACATATTATCTCGGCAAGTTTTTATCCTTTTCCGGCACATATATGCCCATCGTCACTATCAAGAGAAACAAGTTGCACTAAATGATCCTCGCGCGACTGTACCAAAACTTTGTGATCATCAGAATACTCTTTCAAGTTTCGTGAATTATGGGGTTAAAGTCATTGGTTCCATTAGTGAATAAGTAGCCGTTAACTGAGATTATCCTTTTCACCATGCATGGAATATATATATTATAATAAACTTTGCAAAAGCTTCTTATTGGTGTATGATTGTGGACTGGTGCGTAATAATACTCGTTGCCCTACAGTGAAAGTTTGATTATGCTTTGGTCTTGCTATATTCGCATCATTCTCTTCATCCTCCACACCGCCATTTCGCCAGTATGTTAAATTAATAAGGAAAAACTGTGGAGAGCCCTCAGCATCCCCGGCGAAATCTCATTGTTTTAATTGGTCACCCTGCGATGTTTCACGTGCTGCACCAACTCTCAATTAATTTTCACTTTCATTCTGAATGTTATTGCCGGGATCGATGGTTAGAATAGCATTCACCTCCGGCGAACCCCCGCGTGTTTGCCCGTGACCATCCCGCTGACCATCAGTCTTCCAAGGTTTCTTATCGCCAGATTGGGCTTGCTTCCAATTTTTACCTCCCTTGAAACTTTGCCCATTATTCTGATTATTTGGCCGGAAGTATCCATGAGAATTAGAGCGATTGTCCTGCACATTTTCCGCGCACTGTTCACGGCTCGCTCGTTGTCCTATGGCATCTAGATTCCGCAGTGTTTCTAATAAATCAGTGATATTCTTTACATATACAGGCGAGATGTGTTCTTGAACCCCCGGGCTGAAATGTGAGCTTATTATATCAATGAACTCGGCGTCCGGCATCACTGTGTCAAAACAACGACTTTTTACGACTAACCGTTCCACATACCTTTCCATTGAATCACCAGGCTTAGGAACGTACTTTCCTTGGTAAAATCGCATCCTAGCTTGGTTTTGTATTTTTGCTGACCAGAAAGTATTCAAAAACAACTCCTTAAACTGTGCGTACGACATATCTGGAGTACACGCTACTTGTAACCATGAACGATCTTCTTCAAAAAATGACTGGCTAATGATTAAAAGTTTTGCCGACTCCGGAACAGCTTTAATTTGAAAGTATCTTTCAAGGTCATCGAGGTAAGCTTTCGGGTTTATCCCCCCCTTGGAACCAAATCTAGGAAGCTTTAACTCGATATTCCCCGAAAAAAGCTGAGCACAACTAGCTCGACATTGTCCATTGTTGCTAGCAGAGTTATTCCTTTCGGTTAGTTTACTTTCCAAATTACGTAATTTTACCTCCGTTTCGGCAGCAAGGTTACGCTGTGATGTTTCTAGATTCTTTTGACTTTCCTCCATTTCTCCCACGGATTCTTAAGGTCTCCAACTTCAGATCTTATTTTACCTAAATTTTCTTCAACACCATCTTTTATTGAATGAACAAACTCAGAAATCTGACCTAAATTTTCACTGTTTTCTGTGCGCATTTGTTCAATTGAACTTTTATTCGCTTCTACCTTACGGCAAATTTCATTGTTAGTCGTCTCAAGAACATTGCAGGAAGACTTTAACTCCGTCTGGACTTTGCTTAAAAGAGTGATCTCAGAGCTAATTTCCTTTTTAAAATCATTTATTTCTCGGCCAATTTCTCCGCGAAAAGTAGCAAATTGCTCTTCAATTCTTTTGTGAGCCATTTCTTGTTTTCTTTCAAGACTCTCGATTTTACTAGACATTTGCACTGAGAGTTCAGACAATTTTTCATTGGATTCTTGAAATTGTGTTGTAAATTGAGCAGATAATTGTGAAAATTTCTCCATTAATAAAGCCGCTATATCGTTCATCTGGTGTTGCTGAGTCTGCAATGCAGGAATCACCGAGACTTTTTTCGCACTCATGTTGGAGGTATTCTGAAAATTTTCCAAATTTTCCTGCCTTAATTCAACGGGTGATTGGGTGGAATACGCTATTTCTGCGACATTATTGTCTTCCCCGATATGATCCGTATTTGAATCAGTGGGTACTGGCTCCTGTGATAAATTTGACCCTTCCACGATTTCTTTCGACATGTTAATAATGGTACTGGATCTCAAGCGCATTACTTTAATACTTCACACTATTTTCAACTATTTACGTTGACACACAAAGAATTCCAATACACAACAACAAGGGAAAAGAAATAAGGATTGCAGAACACACCATCAGAAAGACTTTACACTAATCTGCAAATAAAATGCCTCAATAAAATCCGCGATTGCACAATAAAATCAAACCCAAAGAACATTCCACAACACATTCTATAATTTCAATGGAAAAATTACGAGAAGAATTTACTCATCAATTACCTTCGCGGAAAAATGGTTTAAATATGAAAGGATATCGTTACCCTGGACACATGGCTCGAAATCCACACAAATAGTTCGACAACTAATTGCAATTGCCATAAAGAAAGCATCACAACAATTATCAACGCCGTAATACAACAGAATTTGAGTGCGTTTGGACAAAACCCATTGCACATTCCCATGTCACACAAGATAATTATGATTTAACACACGCAATATGCACACAAAATAAATTTATCTGTTCTATTGCAAAACCAACTTCCATCTAAGATCAACAAACACATCAATTTATACATGCATTAACTACGGAAACTAACACAAATTACTTTCTATCTACAAAATAAGAAAGTTGCCAAGGACATAGTGCTGTCTTTCGTTCATAGCATAATTATTTTGCAATTAATAATCGAAAAGCCCCACTTGGTTCGCCATTGTAACGTTCTGACCTCATTACTTGATTTAAAATTATAATTAATTTTATTATTTTATATTTTATCATGAAAGGTAGAACTTGCGTGAATACTTTATACGAGAAATCACAAATTGTTTTATTTCAATTAATCACATGACATATATAACAAAATTAGTTAAAATTACTCAGTTGTCCTTTTGCGGGCGCCAGGGTATTTTATATAAAATACACAAAAATTAAAAAGTAAACGAAGCCAACATTTTAACTTCACTTCTGAAAGAGATGTTTGCTCCGGGCTATGAGAGTTCTTATCTGCAGGGTCGTAGCTGGGCAATGCTATGAACTTGAAAGTCTAGCTAGCACAGTGTCCTTCATTGGCGATGTATAATTACCGAATGTACATGTCTGCCGCCACACATTGGATGACGGTCTTCTCTGCTATGGACCAGTGTAGCTCAGTTCCTCAGATGTCGTCCTTTGCCTGAGCTCATCTGCTCAAACAACATAGCGGGTGTCCGGATCCAGGCAGCAGCAACAGTCCCACTCACGAATAAACAGTCCAGAAATCACCTCGTCCGAACGTGCTGGCCGGCCGGCATAGAATATCTCTTCACTCGTCCGTCGTGCCACATGCAAAAACAGAAAAACCCTCGCCGATCACCCTGTTTGTCTACCTGGCAAGCACAAATCTCCCCTCCATTAGGCACTCACTATTCTCCCCTCGCTAATTCTAGGAACCGGCCTGCTGGCATTCCTCAGATCTGCCGCTCCACACTTGTACAATGTACACTGCGCCCAAACGCCCACTAAAATATTCCACATTTTAAATAATAAACATATAGTTTATTAATGTAACTAGCGGTCACAAGACGCGTTCGTTACAACCTCTAAAGCTGCGGTGTCATAGATGAGCTCTCTGATTACATCACTTGACAATTCTCCCATGCGCTATGCTGTAGGCATACCAAAATCAGCTAATTTTTACCCTTGTATTGATAATATTTTTTCCTCAATCAATATAAGTATTTCGCTGATAATATAATTGTTATCGGCCTCATTTATTCCTTGAAATCTGTGAGTGATATCTTCCGACAAAGTTTTGTTTATAATTCTTCCATAAATAGAGAGGGTTGGATAATACACGTGTGCTTATTAAAATAGAAAACAGCTCTCTCACTTTTGCTGGCGAGCGACATAACACAGCTTCCTCCATCGTACCGTTCCAGTGGTTATCGTCTTCCAGTAGCCCAAACCTCTCACACGCTTCTCTGTACGCTGTCTTGTTGTCCATTAACTGTCTTGAATTAATGAAACTCGTCAGGCCTCGCACATGGTTGAGCAACATCCGCAAGCTAAGTGGACGGTGTATGTGTGGCCCAGTGCATCTCCTACCTTCACATCTGGCCTGTTCTGAAGAGGAGTTCCCTGTACACGGCGCTTCCACTCTTTCTTGGAAGGATTCCACGTACAATAGCGAGGTACTTCGGCGTAGTGTTTTTTCAAAATGATCCTCTTTGCAAAACTTAACAAAATGCGGTTAATGCTGTCCCAGCAGGTGTCACCAGTTTCTCGCGAAAATTCTGCTCTGTGAAGAAAACTCGTTCACTATTTGGTAAATGTACAGCCAGATGGGACTCTGCGGGGTGTCTTTTGTGCAGCGGAAGATTCAAGATCCGCCCTGGTGCTTCATTACTGCTCACATATCGGCCAGCCCTAAAAGACTGCACTTTGTCCCTGGGGACAATATCTGCGTTCCCTTTCTGAACAGCTTTATCATTTCCCTAGTAAATATATTTGCAGATATATTTTATTGCCTCCACTGAGTTACAAAACTCTACATTTGTGTAGGCATTAAATATTTTTGAAAGTAAGGGGGAGTAAGGTAGAATCAAGCTAATGTCCACCACAATTACCTCGGGATTGCCGCGAATTCTTATTTGGGTAGTGCGCCCCCCGTCTGTACAGGGAATACCCATTGTTATTTGTTTGTATTTGTTTTAATAGCAGTCGAGGATACTTTTTCGTGAATTTCCTGTCCTTCATGCACGGTGATGTTTGATTTTGTGCACCGCAGGGTCCGTGGATCATGTATGTAACTACTATGTCGTACAGTCTTTTGTCAGTGTATGGATGAGGGATCTTAGAAGTTACAGTTTCATCGATCTTGTTTGGACGCAACTTTTCTTTGAGCCACAGCAATTAAGGCATATGGGACAATCCACGCTTTTGCCACTCAACAGAGTACATGAAACTTTGAGACTCACCAAATAATTTACCTTAAGTGAGAACAGCAACTATTTTTGGACCTTTGTTTTAAAAACTGCAGCTATCAGATCGTGTCTGTCAGTCTTTTTCCAGGCATAAGTTCTTCCATAATTTCAGTCCAGGCGGGGTTGCAGGTAAGAGTGATGAAAAGGTCTGGTCTCCCGTAATTGCGAACATAAGTGAATGCGTCCTGCGTGTACTCGTGGAGGTACCTTAAGCTGTTTACAAATGATGATGGAAGAATCGCCATTTGTCCTGGATTATTAGGATTTACAGTACCGTCAGTTCTTACTGCATCCTGTAAATGAATATAATTTTCCACCCGCAACTTGTTCTGATTTAGAGATATGTATCTCAATCGCTCACTTTCAAACTTGGCATACATATCTACCATGAATTGAAGCAAAAGTTGCCTACAGCGCAGAAGTAGATTAAAATCATTACTACGCACCATAATATGAAATACATAATAATCCATACAGAATAACCGGTAGTCTAGTAGTCTAGTAGATGGATTAATTTGGGGTATATCAAAGTGACACCCCTCTTGTCCTCTCAAAAATATCAGCGGGTTTTCCAGAGCCTCATAGAATCAATACGTATTGGCAATTCTGCAGACTGTTCCTTCGCGCACTTGCTGCACGATGTCTCGAGTAGTGGTTTGTTCATTACCTGCTATCACCACTGCGATCTCGTTGCTCGTAGATGCGTTGTAGCATCTCTCGTGTTGTCCACGTGGCACGCGGTCGGGGTGGATCACTACTTTGCAGCTTACATCCGACATGTTCTCCAAAGCCGTTTTGAATTCCCTAACCAAGACATTGTTGTCGTGTAATACCCGCTGTATTTTTTGTATGATCTCTTTCTGAGTCCCTTCAGTAATTCTATAACGTCTCTCACTTTCTGCTTCTTCATCGCCCATGAAATATATCTGTAAAAACTGTGGTTGCGTATTTGACGAAGGAAGCATAGATCCAGTTCGGTGATTACTTGCACCTGGATAGTAAATGTTAGTGAAAATCCCTGCATTGCAACAATTCCATCGGCTCCAAAAGACGTTATATGGAAGCAAGAATTATACTTTGTGATAAGATTCAAAAATCGCCGCGATTCATCTGTGCAGCAAGAAAACAGCTGTTTCAATCGTTCCACCGGCTCCTCTATTAAAGGAATGGCTACCTTTCCTCTTGAACGACACATTCCTGCAGTTTCTTCCGTCCATTTCAGAGCCCCGAAAAATCTGCACTCTTTATTCATTTTTTCCACTTTTGAGAGACAATGACTACCATATTAAATAGTCACATCATAATTAAAAGCAGCTTTTTCAAATAAGGACCACAAGTTTTTAACGAACACTTGCCGTCTCGGCGTCGCCCTATCGGCAACAACTCCTCTACGGGTTTCCCACTCATTCACGGTGACATTAGTTATTTGTGATGTCAAATACCTCGATGTCGCCGAGCTCGCGATTATTCCAAAGTTTCAGCAACTCGTTGTGATGCCAAATATGCGGCATGTTGTTGTCGCCACCTTTTCCTTTGCTTCGGTGTTTCAGCAGCTATTGAGATGGATTGTCGTTCGGCTTGTTATTTGCACCAAACTCGCGTTTTTCCTGGTGTCTCGGCAGATCGTCCCAACACCAAGTGTTCAGTTTGCTGTCGTCGCCCAACTTGCGACTGCTCAGGCAATTCAGCAGCCGCAGAAGCCCCAAGACATGACAAGTGCTCAACCTTGTGAAGCTCTGGTTGAGGATTTGTCTCCTGGGTTATGGCTATTTTCATAGACCTAGTTTTCTTCAATTTCTTTGAATGATTTGACTTTCATTTACCGGGCGTCTCTTAAAATTAGTAATTTCAAGTCTCGCTAATAAAAATGAATATAATTTTAATTAATGGAAAATCAAAACGTCAAAATATTTGTAATACATTGGTGGAATCGACTAAATATCCAAAAAATACTAACATTCAAAGATCAAATAAATACTCAAGTGGCCCAAGGACGTTCATTTCCCTTAAAAAAAAATGCGAAACTAAAAATGAATATTTTGATTCGCTTGAATATCTGAAAATTAAAAAAAAAACTTAATTTGCTCTTTGAATATTTATTTTGTTTTGAGGATATAACGGATCCATCAATTAATTCTGCTTTAAAACAGAAATTTACGTATTATAGTAGTAATTGATTCTTTTATTCATAATGATCAGTGTTAATTATGGTTTCTCTATCTGTGGAAACAGTTGAATGCCTGTAGAGCAGTTTACTATGTTCGTACATTTCGATCCAATAATTCTGCGCTAAGATTTTAAGTAGTAATTGATTCTTTATTTTTTTAATTGGTTTCTCAATCTGCAAACAGAATTGTATGTCTACCGGAGAAATACCACTCCGCTTGTCTGCCACTCCACTATCTGAATAAAACATTCATAAATTTCAAAAATTTACTTCGAGCAACGCCTCGTGTTCTGCTAAATAATCCAAGCTTTTTATAGATCTTTTGATACAATATCGGTACAAAGCAATAAATGACTTCACTAAAATGGCGCTCATGAAAGAAGCTTATATAACTAAAATGTTTCAGTTCTCATTCTGGCCCAGGTTGCATTTCAACGAAGTCATAAACTCCGCTAATATTACCGCTAGAAAATCAGAGCTTCTATCGGTCGCGCGTTAATACATTCACTATATGGCCTATTGCATGTTAGTGACGTTATGAATGGCGAAATAAACTTGACTCATTATTTCAGTTCGCGATACTGAATGAACCCGAATAATGACGTTGGCAATTAAACACTGAATACATCTGAAACTACATTCAGCCGCATGAACTATGTCGTCAGCATTATGACAATTAGTTAAGTAACGTAATTAAAAAATGTATACTAAAATGCTTGTAACTTTCAGTGTAAAACGGAAAGTCCGTAATTCTCTACAACTCTAAGACAACTTTCGCTAATATTGCTGGTCAAGTTTACATCGCAATAAAGTGAATGTTACTGCTCGTGATTTAGTAAGGTGTATAATGAAATTAATTGTGATAGTAATTTATGCTACACTAATTAGGTATCTTGATATAGAAAATTCTGTTACTACTCAAAATGTAGTTCCAATGTACTTAATGTGTTAAGGTGTATTCGTATCTTTTGATTTTGTAGTGGAAATATTAGCAGAGATAGGGGTTTGGTTGAAATGCTGCCTGGACTAGATTGTTTTTGTTACAGCATAAGGCAGAAGAAATTTAGTTGTTATTAGTAATAAATAAGCAGCTTTCATAAGCTCCACGTAAATGAGGTGTATTGTGTTGTAAACAAACGACTTCCAATGTTGCTTCATGAAAAAATAAGTTTCTACATTAGGCCATTGAATGCATTCGTTTTAAGTGAAGAATTCAATAGATATTTGCAGAATATTGAACAGTAAGTAAAAAGCACTGTTTCGTGAATCATAGTCTACTATTTGTACAAAAATTTTGAACAAAAATAAAAAAAGGGTTAGCTAAGTTTTAAATTTTGGCAAAAATAATTTATAATATTACAGAGACTTAGTATAGTAACAAAAAAGAAGACACACGGAAAATGAATTGAACCGAGATAGAATGGAATATTTATAAATACGACATTTCGGGCACGGTCATTTTGCACTCTTAGTGAACCGACTTTCATGCTGGTATACTCATAGCATTATGACGCATATATTGCGAACGAAATTATTAATTTATATTTGAGATGTCATACTATTTTATGAACGCAACTGAAGACATCTCTTTGCGAACCTAACTTTTTTTAAATTTAAAGTACAGATTTATATTTCCTTCTTCCAAACTATTATTTGTCAAGGGCATCGGATTATTGGTTTTAAACTAAACAGAAATTTGCATATGTTAGAAGGTTTTTGCTTTTATTTCTGAAAATTAGTGTTTGCGATTTACGTAAAAAACAAAGAATAAACGTGGCACTACTGTCTACGAAGTAGGAAACTCTTTGTTGTTTGCGAATTGATATTAACGGAAATTTCTAAAAGAACTATGCGTTTTTGCGGGATAAAATCTGTCCTATGTCACTTCGCAATCAATTAACTAATTCATGCAATTTCATTTAAAAATGTAGAGATATTAAGGCATGATTGATGCCGACAGTACATCCAAACTTTATCATTTATGTAGATATAGATGCTGTAGTCGAGGACATACTCTCCTAGAGTTATTAATATTTGCTCATGATTGTCCTTTGAATACATTTTTTCTTATATTAATATTTAACAACATCACATTTTTTTCTTCTCTATTTCATATTAAATGTTCAGCTCATTCGCTTTCAGTGCCCAATCTTCTACAAGGAACAAAGGTATTTCTTGCAGCGTTGTTCGGTTGTGGGTTCTTACTCTGTGATATTTCCTCCATCGATTTGCTTTTGGTATAGCATATCTTGACTTATGGTTGGTTGTCTTGTTGGCGTATCCTCTTATATAAAATGCGTTGTCTGGAGTCTGCGCAGTCGTCTATAACTATTGGCTAGATGGTCCGCAACCGGTGTGCCGCGACCAGGTGAAAGGTGTGCCGCGAAATTTTATCCATTATAAGGAATTAATTGTCAAGTTTTTTATTAATTATATTTTAGTGCCATGTGCCGCGAATTGTTACTTATTGTCGTATTCTAAGAAATTAAATGTTATTTATTTACTCTCATTTGCTGTTAGTTTTTTTAAAATTCATTTTTAAATATCTTTATTCCTCGCCTCTACTGTTGCGCTTTGAGGTTCTGTTATATTTACCGCATGTTCTGTGTACATACTTTTCCTCAGTCTAAACTGCTGGGATTAGCAGAACTTTCGGAGCCTTATTTTATTACGTTTTCGCTTCTCCAACAATACTAGTTTGTTCCTGAACCGTTGCACCGACGCCTTGTTAGACATTACTGTAAAAGCAATCGGCACTATATTAGTTACTTCTTTAAAGTGTATAAATCCTGCTTTTTAAAATTACTTCAGTTCCATCATAGCTGTCTCTGGTCTGAAAACTGTTAATAGTTAGTCTCGATATTTTCTATTACAATTAGAAGACTATTTTATTTCATCAAGATGGACGAATTTCTTGAATGGAGTGTTCCGTCTGTGAGCATAACTGGTGAAAACGTAGAAAGAAACAAAAGTTGATGCAGCGGAAATATGATGATACTTACTTATCCTATGGTTTTTTTGTTCTGGTGAAAAAATGTGCCCAATTCCTGAATATATCGTCTGTGGTGAGAAACCCAGTAATGCTATCATGGTTACCAGTAAAATGAAACGACATTTGTCAACAAAACATTCTTCTCTGTCAAGCAGCAATCTCAATAATTTTTGTCGGTTGTTAGAAAATAAGAACAAACATAGAACGTTCATGACCGCTACAGTACGTGTTTCGGAAAAAGTACGGAAAGCTAGTTATAGGGAATCCGAAATCATCGTAAAGACCAAGGAACCACATACAATAAGTGAAACACAGTTAAAGCCTGTTTGTAAAGAGATGGTAAGAATAGTTCTGGGTTTAGAATCTGCTAGTGAAATTTCAAAAATTCCTCTTTCTGCTAACTCAGTGAGTCACTGAGTTATTGATATGTCTCGTGATACTGAAGACATTATGAAGGAGAAAATAAACAGTCAGAAGTTCTCACTTCAGATCGAAGAGTCCGCAGATATTAGCCGCCACGCAGAACTTCTGGTTACATTCGCTACATCGAAGGAGATGTAATTATAAGTAATTTTTTCTTTTGTAAAGAAACTACCGGTGAAGAAATATTTCGTTTGACTGAAGAAAATTTGTTTCTTAAAGAATTAACATGGAAGTATTGTGTTATTCTTTGTACATACGGAGCGGCTGCTATGACAGGCCCAATGAAAGGATTTGCAGCTAAAGTACGCGAAGTAAATCCCAACCTACGATGCAATCATTGTCTCATTCAACACAAAGCCATTGTTGCTAAGTCTCTGCCATCTTCTGTGAAAGATGTATTCGACGAGGTAGTAAAAGTTGTGAACTTCTTAAAATCGCGGTCCACGATGAAAGGTGTTAAAGCGAATATATGAACTTAGAGATGAGGTCCAGGCATACGTATTAGGTTGTTGAAATACATTAATACGTGGATTTATTCACAGATGGCGATTGGGTATGTAAGCTGGCATATCTGTCCGACATTTTCGTACACTTGACTTAGGCGAACATCAAAATGCAAGGTAGGAACGATAATATTAATATTAGTATGGATAAGATTAAAGAATTTGTGAATAAGCTGGATTTGTGGTTACAGAGGATTGAAAATGTGTCGTGTGAGATGATCCAGACTGTATGGTCATTTGATGACGGTAATAAAATGGTGATGGACTTAATTAAAGAACATTTAGAAGCCCTGCAGCAGAGATTCGAAAAGTGCTTTGGAGAATGTTGAAGATTTTTAATGGGTTCGTGATCCATTCGTTGCAAATTCGGAACATCTTCCAATTAATATTCAAGACAAACTTGCAGATTTAAAAGCTGAAATAACTTTGAAATTAAAACTTCTCCAAGTTCCTTTAGATACATTTTGGCTAACAATAAGGAATGGCAGTTAATGTGTTACTGCCATTTCCAAATACATATTTATGTGAATTGGGCTTCTCGACGTTAATTGAGATTAAAACATCCAATATAGAAAGACTCAAATCCGTCTATGAAGAAATGAAGCTTGCATTGTCAACGATTTCTCCACGGATCAGTCACCTGTGTGCAGTTAAGCAGCCACCAGTGTCACATTGAAGGTATGTGTACAACTGCCTGATTATTAATTTTATGCAACCACTGTTTTTACCTATCTTTTTTTACTTGTTAGGGGGCTTCACACCCCGGAAAAAATTTTCTTATAGTGAGGATTTTTTTTGGTAAGGTATGCCGCGAGATTTATGGATAACCTTATGGTGTGCCGCGAGTAGGAAAAGGTTGCGGACCACTGGGCTAGAGAACGGTCACGTGCCAGCCGTCACTAGCGAATCAACAGCCACCATATTACAATCGTTTCTTCATGATGCTTTTTGTTTATTTACGACAACTAGATGCAAAAATTCATCTAAGGAGAAGGGTATTCAATGTTTATGATATTTTATCTGTATCAGTTTGTAACAGCCCTCATACCTGAATTCTGAATAGCATTGTACTGTATGAAGTATTTGTAGTGAGCTAAAGTTTGCTTGAATATGATCTGGTATGTTTGTTTTGTAATTTCTTGTAAATCAGTGTATATAGCCTTTGTTTTATGTAAGAAAATTATTTAAAGTTCATTTAATATGTTTAAAAACCGAATGATGCAAGAGAATTTCTTAAATGTTTGTAACTCCATGTATTAATGTAAGTTACGATGTCTACAGGACAATTTTCTACCGTTTGAAGGGATTTCTGTAAATAATTTTGTATTTAAGTATCTATAATTACCATTTCTGATCATTTTGTAATGTTGTTAATTAATTTTGTATTAATTTCGATTGTTTTTAATATGTGAGATTGTTTGAGTGATTGTTAATGATCGAGAAATATCGGGCGGATGCCTTTGAAGAATTCTCGTAATTTCGATAGAGACTATATAAACAGATCGCCTGGACAGAGAGATTCATTCAGTAAGTTAGTTAGTCAGTTTAGTTGACAGTATTCAGTGTTACAGAGATTATCTTTGCGACTATTCAGAAGTGCATATCTGTATTGTATCTATGCTTGTGAATATCGCTGACTTGTTTTGATCACGATAAAACTACTCTTCAAACATAACCTGTTTTGGTGGACTTTTTAATTAATCAGTAATTAAACCACCGAGGAACCTTAATAAGTTGTCAGAACTAGGTTAAAGCTAACCTAAGAATTTTTTTGGCAGACAATAAGAAACAATGAAATTTATTAAAAACTGGGAGAAATGTACGTAATCGCGAAGTGTATCAGTCAAATAAATAGCAGTTATCCGTTTTCTAAATTATAGTCTCCATCATTTAAAGTAAAATGCACTTATTTAAATAAAATCATAACCAAATACTCTGATAATCTAACCAGAGTAAGATACTCATATCACGAAAGATATAATTAAAAATTATTAGTTTTTCTTTACAAACTTTTCCAGAATAAATTTCTACTGCCATCATAGATGAATACCCTCAGTATTTGATAAACGTGTTAGCTATTAAATTAGATTTAAGTTTACCTTTTTAAGTAGATTTAAATCATCAACTCAATTTATAAATCGCAACTCAACAATGATATTCTTGTAGCCAAATAACGGCGATCAGAGATATTAGAAATTATGTACACAATTTAATACATACGCAACTTCTATGAAATTTATTGCCATAATACAGGCATTAAGCTTGATTTTGGTAACATTTTATTCTTAAAATAAATGTGGAAAAACATGTTGGCTAAAAAAATGTGGATCTACGAGTACTTTTCAGTAACACGTCGCTAATGAAAGTAAACTTTAATTTCTCATGGTCTCTGCTAGTGTTGTAAAAAAAGTTTTTTTTTTCTAACGTTAAAAAAAAACAAAATATATGAAAAAAACATGTTTTTTTTTCTGGGACTTGTTTTTTTTTCATAACTACTAAATCTCAAATTTGTAAGGTATTTATCATTTAATATAACTGTTTTAGAGCTTATACTAAGTACTTTTCTTAATTTTTAAATCTACTTTTCTGGTTCAGTAGAAAAGAAAATTACGAAAATATTGACAACATTGAAGTTTTCTTTTACGAACGGGGACTTCCCAAAGAGGCTTGGTTGCGCGGGAAGGAATCCCCGTTCCCCGTTGTTTAGATTGATACTCGCTATTGGCACTAGTGCTACCAACCCTACGAGTTTATCTGTAGACCTAAGGATCTTTTCAAAAAATTAGGAATTTTAAATTTATCTACGGTTTTTTGCCTCTTTTTTTACTTATTGTGCTTTTCTTATATGCGTATACTTGTTAGACTCTCAGCGTATAGTGATACTGAGTCATTAAATTGTCAGTAATTATGAATTGTTTCCTTGCAACCGTTCGGGTAAACCAGCGATTGAAAAGACATAAAGATTCTATTTTGTATCATAATAGATTAAAATTCAAACTTAAAAGACTGTAATACAGAACTATTGGTGTAGTCTTTAAGCAGAATGTGTACATTGCTCACCATTTAAAATTGCTATCTCAAAATCTTTTGCGTACAATACAAGAACAATCAGTAAAAGAAAATACAACTATTTCTGAACTTATGGATCTAGAGGAGCCAGAAGAAGAAACTGAAAATTCCGACACTGATACTAGTGAATGTGGTACTGACATAGAGGATGAATAGAATTGTTACCTATATAGATAAATTTAAGAATAATTATGTAAGACATTATAGGATTCAGTATGATATGAAACACACATCTCAAATGTAAGTTCCGTAAATAAAACTATAATTTATCAAACTTATTGTTTTCTGAAAAAAAAAAAATTAAAAAAAAGCAGGGTGCTAGGGTTGTTTTTCAAGGTTTTTTTTAAACAAATCTGATTTTTTTGTTTTTTCAATTTGCAACACTAGTATCTGCTATAACGTAACTGCGTTGCCAGATGAGACGTAATATTCTGTTTTGGAAGTAACGGTATAAACATTCGAACAGCAGGGATAAAAAAAATTAATGCGAGGAAAATATACGTTACAAAGTTACAATCGGTACGTTCGTTTATATTTACATGTTGCTTTTTGTTTATTTACGACAATTAGATGCAGAAATTCATGCAAGGAGAAGAGTATTCCATGTTTGTGTTATATTATTGTCTGGAGTCTGCGCATGTCGTCTATAGTTATTGGCTAGAGAACGGTCACGTGCCAGCCGTCACCTAATAATTTTTTTGGCAGAACATAAGAAACAATGAAGTTTATTAAAAACTCATGGAGAGGTTACACGAAATGTACGAATCGCGATAAGTTTCACTCAGATAAATGACAGTTATCCGTTTTTTATATTATACTTTCCATCATTTAAAGTAAAATGTATTTATTTAAATAAATCATAGTCAAATTCTCCGATTATTTAACCACAGTAAGGTATTTATATCGCGAAAATATCATTAAAAATGATTGTTATTCGCTTTTCCATACAAGCTTTTCTGGAATAAATTCCGACTACCATCACAGGTGACGCCCGTCGTTATGTATATGAGGGTAATAGAAGCTATGATTTTTGAATGCAATATTAGTGGAGGTTGTGGCTAAGTATACCAGAATCGCAACTAACACATTTTGTTACAGCATAATTCGCTCTGAAATCAGTTTTACAAACCATTTAAACTGCTTTCATAAGCCCCATGTTACTAAAGGTTAATTAATGCGGGTGAAAGTAGTTCCATATTTATCGTGCTGAATTGTGCCTGGACCAGGAATAAAACTGATATTACATGAATAGCAAAAGTTTTTGGGATTCCTTACGTGTTTTTAATTTTATTGGTTTTATACTTCCGTCGTCATCAATTAAGTAGAAGTTACTACTGTATTGCTATGTGAACTGCAAATCAAAAATGTATAACATTACAAAATCAAGGCTATTACCATTATGTAATAATAATGCCGCATGATTAACCAACTGTAAAAAATGAACTGTCAGAATATTGGGTTAAAATCGTTGTTTTTTACTAGCTCCAAGCTAATTACAGGATAATGGTGATTTAAAAAAATTAAAAATAACTATATTTGATTAGTATTACTTATAAAAGATTATTCAATAACTGCCTGCGAGAGAAAAAAAATCAAACTTATTGCTTTTGGCTTAGAATTTTATAATTTAGGAGGATAAAATTAATCTAATCTATATCTATACTATTATAAATCTGTAAGTAAGTTGCGTGTATCTTTTTACTAGTACGGGTACCACGCAAATACTACCTCAGCAATTTGGATGGGGTTTTCAAATTATTAGAGCTAATGGTTCGAATTAAAATATGCGGAAATAGCTTATGACTTACATGTAGCATCAGAGGAGCAAGAAACTGAAATCCTTTTTATATAGTAAAATGCGGGCCATGGATCATTATCCACTTCATACGACCACTCATTTCGCAAAAATCTGATAAAACTTAGGAATCCGTTTAGTTTTTTTTACTTTGGTTATTCAGTTTTCTGAACCTCAGTACTTTAAAATCAACGGAATACGTTTATCAAATGTAATAGGCATTTACCTGCATTGTAACAGGTCCGTTACCATGTGAAAAGCGTTTTATTACTAATGTGGTAGACATATATTGTCTGCAGTAGACATTTAAACAGTTTGAATCTGGTAAAATATGTCTTCCTGATCGCAAAACGCTCTACAGTAATTGATGTTAATACACCAATACTTCTACCTTCATATCATTATAGATTCGAAATTCACTTATTTTTTTTTCTAAGAAAGATGTCTGATAAATGGTTACCATAAATAGCAACAGGTACAATACGTACTTTTTCCGTAATAACTTCTCAGAACTGCCCATTGAAATGGGAAGCTTTTGTACAGGGGTTTAATTGGTTTTCTTATTATTGCCAATTAAAGTTTTGTTTTTGAATCATTCCATATTTGATTTAAATTTTGATGAGTATGGTGATTTATGAAGACATTTTTGTAAGCTAAGTATATCATAACTTGACATTTATTGACAAATTTTCATTCCAATGACCCCAGACGTGGTGTACTCGTATTTGCTGTTGATCAAATAAACAATCAAAGGTAGTTTGTAAACAAACACCAACGCCCTTCATTACTGGGTTGATTCTTTATAGCACAAAACAAATTAATGGTTTGAGCAATTGTATTTACCATATTTCTGAAGTAACATTATTTTAAAGGATTGCATAACATTCAGTGTTAACAAAGGTTTTTGAGACACGATGCAACTGTTAGCTTATCGTTTTGTGGTTCAAGGGGCGCCAGTTACTCCAAACAAAAATTACTCATCAAAAACTTAATTAAAACAACTGCACACGACTGTGAACTCAGGGTACGTTGTTCGACAGAACATGAGTATCTCATCAGACATATTACTTTGTCCAGAGCGTTGCAGGGCAACGAAAATATAGGCACATACACAGAACAAAAAGTGAACAGCAGTATTGTCTTTACCGTTTATAGAGGTCACAGCATGTCGCACCCATCACTTGAAGATACATTGCTTACACACCAGCTGTATAACTAAAAAATTACTAAGTTCATCAAATAACTTCTAAGTTTAAGACGAAGTCTTAATCTGTGCTGCACTGTTGGTTTTTGGCACTCGACTCGGTGAGTCTCGAGATGCAGCCGCGAAATTCCCCTTTTCTCTCGTAGGCAGCTTCCAAGTCATTTCGGTTCCGTCATTCAGAAAACGCCCGGGTATCTTGGTAGTCAACCAGAGATGATCTTCCTACCCCGACTTTCTCGAGATGTCCCGACGCGAACCAACATTTCCAAATGTTAGTAACATTTTTAGTTAAACTTTATGCTATTGGAGGAACTCATAGCAGCCATAACACATCTCACGCCCTCCAGAATTTCTCTTGTCTCTTATTGGGTAGACCATTTGTGACGTCACGTGAAACAGTCTCTTTTCTTTATATCTGTTTCTCTCTCGCGCAAAAATACATTTATTTAGGCGAGTGACATTGACATATAGAAAGCAGACTCGCGTTAGGATGGTCGGCCTTGTTATTTCAGGTGATCTTCCGGCGTTCTTGTCGAACAAACGAACGTCTGCAGACTACGGTGGGCCAGTGTCTCCGTTTAGTACCCCACCCACTTCTTAAAGACGTCCTCACAAACAACTCCTCCCATTTATCCCTGTCAGGACACTATACTGCTCGTAAAACGACATCTTCACTTTACAAGTGGTTTTTTAACACATGTTGTAAATTGTATATTATAATATGAAGACTACGCAATGCGTCATACTACACCATATTTCGATGAACTTTATTCGATTAATACATATTTGGTAGCCATAACGTGCAAATATTCTTGGATAATATCGCCCAAGGAACGTGTGTACAAATTTTGGCTGCTGTTCAAACACGGCCAGTAAAGTAAACTGTTTTTTCTATTAAATAACTCTTATAATCCTGAGTTTGTAATGTTTATCGACAAACGTGCTTTATATTTGATTACGACAGCAACATAGAAGCAATGAAATTAAAAATTAACTGGGCATCCTAAAACCTTGTGCTATACCGCATAAATTATAAAACTAAATCTATTATGCCTTAGGCTTAATAATGCATTTCATTTTTCTTTCTGATCCAGGCTGCATTTCAATCTAACCACAAACTTAGTTAATTATTCCGTTCAAAAATCATATCTTTTGTTACATGCGCATTAATTCATTACCTTTCGCAATCGAAACTTGGCCTGATGGAGGTACTTATATCGAACTGAAATAGTGACATCGATAGTAACGGCTTTATTGAAAACAAAGAGAATTAAAAATAATTTATAACATAATGCTACACAGCGTAAACAATAAAGCAAAAGCCATCGTCCTTTATGTTTTAACAAAGCATATCAGCTGTCGTCTTGCTCCAGGCTACATTTCAAACGAACCAAAATATTTCAGTTCGGAAATAGCTTCAGTTACATGCGCATTAATACATATTCTGTACCGTGATCAAATCTTGACATTTTGGAATTATTTATACGTGGCTGAAATAATGGCATCAGTAAGTAATACGGCGATTTGAAAGCGAGAGAAATTAAAAATACTTCTTAACGTGTGATACCTGGTAAGATTAGTTTTAATCCACGTGAATTTCTATTTTAAATCAGAAATAACGTTCGTATGAACATATCTGTTAAATAAAACCAAAGATGACGAAGTTGCAGGTAACTAGGATATAAATTTGTGGCACCACGTTTATCGTGAATTTCTCCGTATTAGCATTTAAAAATGACATACAGAGGCATTACAGTGACCGACCTACTAAGTTAGGTAAAGGAAACAACTTACAAGTATGTCTCTTAAACATTGCTTCACTTAATTATATTAAAAAAATTAAAACCTTTCTAAACTTCTTTTTACTTCGCACAATAATTATCTCTACGCATTAAGCCAGTTAATTTTTCAGAATGGTTCTCTACTACTTCAGTAAGAAAACTGATCCTACAGTAATAACTAAAACAAAGGGAAGTTTTCAGAACACCTTTACAATTCATGCCTCTCCACGTTAATATTTTGTAATAGAAGAAAATCTGTAAAGAATTTGTACACATACAAAATCACACGCGCGAAGCAGCGGGAAAAGGCTACTTTAGAATAAAAACATCGTGCCCTAGTAAATGGCTGTCGGTATTATCGCTGATGTGGCCCTGCATATAATTCATAGATAGAAGACGAACCTAATTTCTGGTAGGAACACAGAATTCTGCAGAACTCGAGCTTCCTTTATATCCCAAAGGTGCTGTACTGTTGTCAGATATTTCTATACTTAAATTTTATTCAAATATTTTTCACAAAAAGTCGGGAGTCAGCTAATTCAGCTAATATTATCACGTTTCATTGGATTCTGTCGAAAGGAAAGTTGGAATTTGAGGACAGTAGATGTACACAATATTTCCTCGTTTTACATATTCCGACTATTAATAAAATTCCGGATTTTAGTAAGTATGTGATCGATCACAAAGACAGCTTTAAGTGCGCTGAACTTCGCCGTGGTCTCTGTTTAACTTTGTCCGATTCCGCAGCGCTGGACACTCCAGCCTGCGTCTTCCTATGTGGTCCTACCGATCGTTTGGCCATCGTCAGTCATGAATCAGAAAGAAGACACGAAGCGCATGTATGGCTGTGCTTTCCTTTTTGTACTTTCCCTTCGTTTTCCTGCCAGGTAGTTGCCGTTCCAAGAGCCTCAATCTGTTATTGTTCATCCCTACAACATTATTTACCTACGTTCACCGACGGAGCGTGCGACCTTTGGCCGTCTTGGCGGAGCGACATATATCAAAGGAAGACTAGTCGTATTTCTCCGGTAGCGTATCTTGATGCGTTCTCCACTTCCAAGTATTTCGCTGACGCAATGGGACTCTGCAGCTGAAACACATACCCACGTTTTTATCAATTTATTTCTTGAGAGCAAATAGATCTTCCCACAGCCGTACCCAGTTTTTACAACATCTCCTCTGCGGTATTCAACAACAATGTTTCTTCAACTCAGTTTCTCGTGTATTTCTTATGTTATAATGGAAGCCTGCCGACTGTAATTCAGATTTCAGACCGAATGATACAGACGACAATAACACTTCAATCAAGATAATATCGGGAAGTCTGCTACTTTGGTAATCAATGTCTTGACAGCGATAAACTACGGATAGACTAATGAAATCAGAGATTACTCAACAATCATAATCGCCTAAGTGAAACTCTGTGTTGACTGACTATACCCAAACCAGATATCTGTTAGGGACGTGCATAAACCACGTAGCTCCATTTTGGCCTCCTGTGAACCCCCCCTCCCACCTACGTAGCCCTACGTGGCTTTTGCCCCTACTCCCCCCCCCGTAGCATGTAGCTTTTTTCCCTTTTGATTCCAGAAGACATTTTGTACTGTTCTCTTGTCATACTATTGTAAATTACATACGGCGATAATTAACTGAGGGAAATAAATATTCACATGCTGTTGTGAGTGTATTCCTTATTTTAACCGTGAAAAATGTTATGAAAGGAAAGTTATGTGGCCTGGTTCGGAACCCCCCCACGTAGCCTAGTGTAGCCTTCCAGCCAACCCCTTCCCTCCCCCCCCCCCTCCTGGACCGAGCCACGTAGTTTGTGCACGGTCCCTTATGTCTGTGGAGCGGAAGATTGATTACACTCTACGCATTGGTCATACGGTAAAAATTTTAAACAATTTAATTATGCATAGATTTTACGCTTAGGTAACTGGAAAATGAGAGGGAAGTGTAAAATTATTGCTATTGAATATACATGTCAGTGACGTTAGTATGGAATCTGCTGTGCTACTCGTGGAGGAAGTATCGTCATCTGTGTTGTATCTTTAAACACGTCACAGTGAATGAAATCGCTAAGTTTAAAGATTGGATCAAGTTTGTAACGTCTACCTTGCGGACGTTTACTTTTGGGTCATACTGTTTTATCATTAGCAAAATTATCAATTTGGAATATCAAAAATCTTACTTAATCTTCAGCTTATCACATGAAATATTATTGTAATGAATAGGAAAATTGAAAATTGGGTGTACAATTTATTATTGTGAAATTAGTCAAACATGAAGTTTGTTTTTATTCTGAGGTTAACAATTACATATCATTGAATATCAAACAGTTAGAGCAAAATCTCAGGGTCATTGCAAAATCTCAGGGTCATTACTGGGTGGAACGATTGCATGAGCTTCCGTCCGGGCCGTAGCTTTTACCATTGTTCACAGCCCAGGTCAGCGACCAGGTAAGACCCGCGCCACATGCGGTCTTTCAGCTTCCTCGAACGCACCGCGTGATGGCAGTGTCCCCAGCTCCGGCGTCGTTGAACGGCTGTACTCGATGAAGATCAGAACCAGAGTCCCTCGTCGTCCGTCCTTCTCCTCCGAGCAAGACTCTGTACTTCTCGTGACGCGATGTCGGGTCCGGCTCTTGGCGAATCACCGCAATCCGCGCCAAAGGAACAGCGTCACATTGGCCCCAGAACAGACAAGAAAAAAAACACCAACACGGCAATAAATTGAGGCGGCTTCTCTATTGGCTGGATCGTCTTCCCCTACTCTCATATAGCACTCATTTACTAGGAAACGTCACTAAGGTTTACTTTTGCTAGTCTGCGCCAGTTTTCGGCGGGAACTTTCCGAAACGTGCGAAAATAGAAAGCGGGTCTCAGTTATTTATGGGGGTTATAAATCCGCTTAATGTCCAAGTTGAGTGGGACCTTGTCAGCACCCCCCAAGGTGCGTGTAAATCCGGACGCTTTGGTTCCGTCACGTTTCTGTTCGTTGACACTACGCGTCGGCAATATTCACACACACCGTGGGATCACTTAGTGCCTATTGGCACTGTACCTTTTAATTCATTACAACTACCCCATCACCCGTACAATTGAAAATTATTCTATGGGATAATTTTCAATTCAGTTTTTCACTATAACTTCACTTATTTCTGGTCATTGGGTTAATGTTCCTTGTGAGTGAGATTAGTTCGTTATAATATTCTCTAACTGTTTGTGATCTTTGTTAATAGTTACATTATCAAACTTCTTAAGATATACCCATCTTCAGTTCTCTATTTTAATACAACATGTGATAGCTTTGTACTTCACGAATTACTCTAGTGCCCTACTTGATTCCTCAGTGGACTCGCGAGACAATCCAGCATGTCTTATAACTACATATTACATATCTTATGAGTAGCATGTGACATATATCATTCTCTATACAACTGATTTAAATATTTCTTAGATTGCCCTTTTTTTTAAAAAAATATTCATTTAAAATAAAATTACATCATTTTATTATTATAATATGCAAAATTATTTATTATCTATAATTTTTTTTAACAATTATTCTTATAATTACTTATTAATTCACTTTTTCATCACAAAAGTATCCTAACAGTTATATTTGTCAAATCAATACATGACATGAACTAGCATTTTAAATACTACCATTTTAAATCCTAATGCTTGTAATTAATTACAAATTTTATTACAGCCTCCTTTTTTAACAACCTCTGTTGAAATAATTTCCCAGACTGGTATCTTTTTCTTTTCAATTATTTAATATAAATACAGATTTTATTGAATGTTTTCCATAACATCAGAGGCATTAACAGCGTCTCTGGTCATATTTGGCTGGCCAGCTGACTGGAGTAAACAAACCCCCCCTGCGATCGCTTTCACTTTCTAAGGCTAGCAGGTAGCAGAGACACTGGTTCTCGACAGCGCGACGGGTCGTTTCCCTATTGTGGTTTTTGGACAAAAGATTACAGTTGCCTGCCTTTCAGTTCCCGGTTATATTCGCTAAGTTTGACTTATTCACTCTAGCGTTCTTATTTTTAAAGGTTAGCTTCTGAACCTCCCTAGCTGCTGGGTTGACTACCATCGTTACTTACATAATATTTCCTAAGATTCCGTGCATTCTGTATACCGACATTTTTGTCACCTCCTTCGAGGACATACGCATTCGCGCCCAAATCTTTCCGGATGGTAAAAGGCCCGATATACAAGTGGAAAAACTTGGAAATTTGTTTCTTTGCAGCATCCGAAGGCCTCACACATTTTAAGAGGACTTGCTCTCCAACATTATATTTCCGTACGTTCCCGGTCCGCACGTTCCTTCCGCCTTGTGGCTTTCTCGAGCAGAAACTCCTTCACTTCTTCTTGCCTCAGTCGCCAGTCCACAGGCATATCATTCTCGGGAGGTTTCACAATTTTCCCCGCTAGCGTTTCTAATTTCTTTTTGAAATGCATTTCAAATGGTCTGCAGTTCGTAGAGCAATGTACTGCCCCATTAAAATATTCTTCGATCTGGGAAGGTGTTTCACCCACGAGGCGTGATTTTCACTTACCAATACTCGAAAATATACCCCTAATTGTCTCATGAGTCGTTCACTCAAATTTCCTTGAGGATTTCGAACAGAGCTTCTAATGGCCTTAATTCCCGCCGCTCGCAAGCCTTCTGACCAACGTTTCGTGCTAAAGATTGTGGCATTGTCTGTCAAAAGTTTTTCGGGAGCACCACATTCAGGAATGTATCTTTTTAAAACAAGGTCCAGGCATATTTTAGTGGAGGTCTTCGAAGTCGCATATAATTTTACAAATTTTGAGAACGCGTCCACGATGACCAAGATGTACTGTTTCGCATACAATCCCTTCGGCATGGGCCCAAAGAAATCCATACATGCCAACTGCCCCGGCCTCTCAGTAATCACAGGGTGGTATTCCCCGACATACTTTATATTTGGGTGTTTCACCCGTTGGCATATGTCGCACTCTCTACTGAAGCGATCAATCGCTTTTCTCAATCCTGATCCATACCATTCTTGGCTCATAGTTTTGTATGTTCTTAACGCTCCGGCATGGCCATAATTCTTATGATAAAGACTGATAATCTTCATCAGGAGTTGCTTAGGTAACCATATTTTCCAGTCCTCGCCTGCATTCTCCCGGCGGAAACAGATGTCGTCTTTCATCGTGCACCTCATGGCAGTGTTTCGCACTCTGAGGTCTTCTCCACCAGATCCATCTTGCAAAAATCTTCGTACCTTACTAATATCTTCTTGCTTCTGCTGTTCCGTCACTATTTGCTGTCTTATTTCCTGCCTGTCTATCCCCTCAAATTTCCTTATGGCTGTCATAAATACCTCCCCTTTATCGGGAACGGTCTCTTGATTCTGTTGGTCACCTATTGCATGGCGACTTAGCCAATCTGCTACTTTGTTATCTGTTCCTTTGCAATGTTCAATTTGTAGATCATACTCTTGTAAATGCATTGCCCATCTAGTAATTCGTGCTGATGTGAACTTGGCATTTTTTAGAAATGTTAGGGCTTGATGATCTGTTCGTAATATTGTTTTCCTGCCCAGGATATATGGTCTGAATTTAGTGACAGCGAAATAAAGTGCCAAGCATTCAAGATCCGTGACATGGTATCTCGTTTCTGCGTCTTTTAAGGATCTACTTGCCATAGCTACAACTTTCAAATTATTTTGGGCATCTAGTTGCTGTAGGCACGCTCCAATCCCACGAACGGAAGCATCGCAGTTTAATATAAACGTTTTCGTGAAATCTGGATGCGAAATACATACATGATTCCGAAAGGCCTTCTTAATATTGTGGAGAGCCGTATCCTGCGCCTCTCCCCACTCCCAGCGTACTCCTCCTTTTAACAATTTATAGAGCGGATAGAATATTTCCGAAAAATTCGGTATATGTGACCGATAGTAGGAGCACATGCCGACAAACTGTCTGACCTCCTTCAACTTTGACGGAGGTGCAAAGTTGACAATCTCCTGTATTTTATCTTCGGCCGGTCGTACTCCTGTGGGCGTTATCATGAACCCAAATATCGGACCTCCTTACTACATATTACCGCCTTATCCGGTCTTAAAGTTATTCCATTCTCGGCCATTACTTTGAATACTATTTCTAGATGTCTAATATGCTCCTCAAATGATTCTGACGCAATTAGTAAGTCATCGACGTACGTTGTGCAAAATTGTCTCATTTCGGGTGTAATTATAGAGTTCATCACTCTAATAAATGCGCTACTTGCATGTTTCAGGCCAAAAGGGATTCTTTGAAAACAATATGGCGTCCTTCGAACAGGAAGGCGGTATAGGGACGACAGCTTTCGTCAAGTTCCACCTGATTAAATCCTGCCGTTACATCCAGCGACGACAACCATCTTTTACCATAAAATCGAGAAATTATGTCTTGGACACATTCCGGCCGCTCGCCATCTGCTTCTAGCCTTTCGTTTAATGCACGGGCATCTAAGCATATCCTTGCCGAACCGTCCTTTTTTGTCACTATAGCAATCGGGTTTACATGAGGTGACGGTTCGCGCGCAATCACGCCAGCTTCTTCCAGTGCCTTGATCGCTTCACTTGCGGCCTCACGATGTTTGTAAGGCACGGGGTATACGACTGACCGTAATGGCGATGTATCGCTGACTCGGAACTTGTGAACTTTCCCTTTAACCTTGCCTGGGCGAAATGAAAATGTTTTTAGATTACTTAACAAAAGCTCCTTCACTTTCTCGCGCTGTCTTGCATTAAGTAACTTGTTCTCGTTAATTGCTCCGCATAGTGCGTCTACAATAATGTTACGTTCGTCAGACATCGCCGACAAGCATGCCATAAGCGAGTCACAGTGATTAGCATTCGGGTTATTTTTCTTTTCTGCCTCCTGCGGGGAACTCCGTAAACGCGGATGGCACACTCTGGTGTGTTTCTCCCAATAAACTGGTTCGGAAAACAAGCCCTCAACTGACTTTTCCCTCCAATTCATGATAACATTTTTCTCTGTCATCGTTTCATTTCCTATAATCACATCTGTCGACAAACCCGATACTATCACTGCAATCACCTCTATTTCTTGCTCGCCCACTTTCACATTTAGTATGGCTTGTTTATTCACTTTCCTTTCCTTCGCTCCGAAGGCAGGGACTAAGTAATCTTGCTTGCATCAGTGATCTTTAATTCTCGTTCTCCCATTCGCAATCTGCGGACAAACTGTTCCGCCACGGCGTCCACGTCACTTCCAGAGTCCAATAGAACGTTACAATATACATTCATGTACATAAGCTTGAAGGCACGGACGCCTCGCGAGTGGCTTATTTATTCCCTGTTCCAAGTTGTCCTCATTTCTCGCATCTCCGGTCCTCCTGATCGCCAGTACCGGAGGTTCATAACCGCCTTCTGTGCGCGGTTATTTCTGTGATGCGCTCCCTGTAGTCACATCGCCCCTGGTGGCGACGTTTGATTTTCGTTTTTGTCTCTTCTTATCTTCAGCATTTGGTTGTTTTGTATCTTCTGTGGTCTGCATCAAGGCGTTGCAATTTGCTTCTCTTTTTTGGTACGGTTGCTCCAGCCCTGTAGCCATTCCGTGCGACCGTTGATACTGCTGCCCCTGCTCTCGCGGCCGGTTTTCGTTTCTACCCGGTTTCCCATTCCATCCTCCGTTTTTTCCACCATGTTTATTGTGAAATTCTCCTTTGTACCCGGGAGATAGTCTGTTTGCGTTGCTGTCTCCACTCTCCACGGCCCGAAGCGTAGCGTCAAACTGCGCTAAGTTTTTAATGACTGCTGGGTTCAACATATTTTGGACAAACTGGGGAAAATGCAGCCGTAACACTCCACATAATTCGATTTCCTCGGGCACATGATCCAACGATCTTGCCATTGCCACCATTCTCATTGCATAGGATGACATAGATTCCTGCCCGTTTGTCGAGTATCGGCCATGGTACAATTGTAACCGTAACCGAGTCTGTGCCATGGTATCCCAGAATGTACCTAAGAACAGTTCTCGGAATGTGGTGTATGGCGTTTCATCCGTACATGTCACAGATAACCAGGGCAATTCTTCTTCGCCAAAAGTACTCTGGATTACTAATAATTTCATGCTCTCCGGGACTCCCTTTATTTTGAAGTAGTTCTCCAGTTTCCGGAGATATTCTTTCGGATTTGTTCCAAGGCGCACACTAAAGTGAGGGAGAGGAATTTCCACCGCACTGTAGCTCGTCTGAATCCTCGGCGCCTCTATGGTGCGATTACTTAAAGCGGTAACCTCTTCCTGGATGCTACGCACATCTTCTCTGAGGGAAGAATGATTTTTCTTGCATTCCCCAATTGCCTTTTCCATATCCCGTTCCGTTTTTCACACGTATCCGTATTCCTGTCGACCTCGGCGTGAATTTTACTCATTTGCGTTTCGATCGCTATCGCCCGTTCTTCTGTGCTATTGGTCAAGTCCCCTAATTTTTTGTTTGTTTCACACAAGTTCTCTTCAATGCCTTTGCTGATCTTTTCCAGCCTTTCTTGTCCTTTGATTCTTGCTTGTGATTCCATCTTGAGAATCTTTACTTCACTCATTACAGAGGATTGTAATGTCTCGACCCGGCCATTAACCATTTCCGTTACTTCTTTCCGCAAATCTCCTTTAAATTGTTCCATTATTTCAACCTGTTTATTCCCGAAATCATCCAGCTTTGTGTCAATTTTTTCATTTATTTCGTTCATTTGCTCTTTGGATTTTTCTTGCTGGTCGCTAAGAGCAGTAAGTTTTTCATTCATTTCCGCTCTATGGGCCGCAAACGTTTCATTCATTTCCGCTGTGGATTTTTCATGCTGGTCGCTAATAGCAGTAAACTTTTCGTCCATTTGGGCAGTGACGTTTTCATTCACTCCCGTTATTTGGGCAGTAAACGTTTCGTTCATTTCCGCTGTGGATTTTTCATGCTGGTCGCTAATAGCAGTAATTTTTCGTTCATTTGGGCATTCATGTGTTGTAACATCCCCAAAATCTGGGAAATACCTAAATCATTTAGCGGAGGCGCTAGAATTACGTCCTGCTTGCTTTGCAATGGGTTCACTGTTTCGTCCCGGGAATCACTAATTGGAGCGCAAACTATACTATCCGCTTCACTAGGAGTTTGTTCAAAATTCACGATCGCGGAGTTATCTATCAAATTCGCGTTATTTCCTTCCATCGCTACGTCAAGATTTCCTAACTCCGTTTGATTCAAACTTTGTGCCATTTTAATAAACTTTCCACTCCGGAGCAGCATTCAATTCAACTTTTAGCAATCGCATTTGAAAGCAGTGTTAATTTAGAGAATCGTTTACGCCATAAAAGTTAGTCAAACCTCCCTTTAAATTATCTTTACGGCCCCCCGTAATTCAATCTCCACGAAAACTCCGCGAATACCACAAGGAAAATAAAATAGACAACTTAAACAAGCAACTGGATCATCAGAATCAATAGAAATTTCGATCACACAACGGTATCAAAGAAAATGAACTGAGACCAGCCTCCGCATATCCCCACAAGACATTAAAAATTCAATCACTGAACTTACCTTTGCGCACATAAATCACGTATCAATAGTCCTTGAATTGTTTTAAAAAAACCAATTAGAAAAAATTTCAGCATAACGCGAGATCTTAGTGATCATATGGAAAGAAATCAAACCAAAAATAGATGTCAGCCCGCTTTAATTTAAAATCAACCATCAACTTAAAAACACATACGTGCAGTAACACTTCTCGTGACATATGATTTCCAGCAAACGTACTGTAATTTTACTCCCGATACCACAGGTAAATCACAATGAATATTCTGTCGACACGTCAGCACACATAAAACACGAATAAGCAAGATACGAAAAAGATAAAAAGTAATAGCCGTCCCAGAAGACATTCAAAAATCAAACATGCCGTTTTTCAACGCTGAATCGACGAAACAATCTTACCATTACACACCAGTCTCGAGAAATCGTCTCAACAGATCCATTACCATTCACTACCAAAATTCGACAAAACCACATCACAATCGAAAGAAAACCAAAAATCATATTTCAACAACACAACAACATATCGAATGAAAGACAATCACCACATCATATTTCCACCATTGACAAACAAAATGATTTTTCAACGTCGATTTGAACATGAATCAACACAATACATCACATAGTATGATTTTCAAACTGCATCCATCTCCGTTGCAGGACTAAAATAAAATAATTCAATGGCATAGCATTAACATATCAAATATAACATAAAATAAAATTTTCTGCTGGATCATCTGGCTTCCACTGAAATAAAATTTCATCATTTATTTAATATCAATGCTTCATAGAAACTCTTGCAATCATTCATATTTCGATAGCCCCACGTTTAGGGTGCCATGTTGTAACGTCTACCTTGCGGACGTTTACTTTTGGGTCATACTGTTTTATCATTAGCAAAATTATCAATTTGGAATATCAAAAATCTTACTTAATCTTCAGCTTATCACATGAAATATTATTGTAATGAATAGGAAAATTGAAAATTGGGTGTACAATTTATTATTGTGAAATTAGTCAAACATGAAGTTTGTTTTTATTCTGAGGTTAACAATTACATATCATTGAATATCAAACAGTTAGAGCAAAATCTCAGGGTCATTGCAAAATCTCAGGGTCATTACTGGGTGGAACGATTGCATGAGCTTCCGTCCGGGCCGTAGCTTTTACCATTGTTCACAGCCCAGGTCAGCGACCAGGTAAGACCCGCGCCACATGCGGTCTTTCAGCTTCCTCGAACGCACCGCGTGAATGCAGTGTCCCCAGCTCCGGCGTCGTTGAACGGCTGTACTCGATGAAGATCAGAACCAGAGTCCCTCGTCGTCCGTCCTTCTCCTCCGAGCAAGACTCTGTACTTCTCGTGACGCGATGTCGGGTCCGGCTCTTGGCGAATCACCGCAATCCGCGCCAAAGGAACAGCGTCACATTGGCCCCAGAACAGACAAGAAAAAAAACACCAACACGGCAATAAATTGAGGCGGCTTCTCTATTGGCTGGATCGTCTTCCCCTACTCTCATATAGCACTCATTTACTAGGAAACGTCACTAAGGTTTACTTTTGCTAGTCGGCGGGAACTTTCCGAAACGTGCGAAAATAGAAAGCGGGTCTCAGTTATTTATGGGGGTTATAAATCCGCTTAATGTCCAAGTTGAGTGGGACCTTGTCAGCACCCCCCAAGGTGCGTGTAAATCCGGACGCTTTGGTTCCGTCACGTTTCTGTTCGTTGACACTACGCGTCGGCAATATTCACACACACCGTGGGATCACTTAGTGCCTATTGGCACTGTACCTTTTAATTCATTACAACTTATAGGCCTACCTGAGTTTTGTTACAAATATCTAAACTGAAGTTGGAGGCTAGCAGTATAAATAGTTCCCAATGAATGACTTACACATCGTAGAATGCCTCGAATTATCATCCGATGAATAAGAGTGTGAAGGAATACAGGTAATACACGAGCTGATATCAACATATTAAATTTCATCCCCGCGAACAGGTTGTCGTAAACAGTTTTTTGTGGGGGGTGGGGGCAGTTGGTCTTACAGTCACTCATCCAGCACCCAAATTATTTATTGTAGGACAACACACACACTTAACCTAAACATCTATGCCCTCGACTGGACTCGAGCCGGCGACCGTCGGTACTTGGAGCTAGCGCTCAAACCCCTTCGCTACCGGGGCCGGTAATGCAGTTTGTTAGACGATGGGATAATTGTGCTATTATTTCCACCGACTGGCCCACAGGAAATGCTACCTGTTGTTAAATAAGCTTCTTCGTACGATCGCATAAATATAAACACAACTTACTATCATCAGGCGGGAAGAGAGAATGGGCTCAGCAATTATCGAGAACAGACGTTGTGATTGTACAGTCATAACCTGAATGAAAGCAAGAATGCGGGTGATGTTTAAAATTTGTTTTAGATTACACATCCAAGTTAGCTTATTAGAATTTGGTGCTTGCTTCCATCAGGATTGCATTCACTATTACATAGATAATAACATTTCAGAAGGTTTCCAGTAGTACCTAAGTAATCTCACGTTGATTCAGCGACAGTTTTTTTTCCCAGTTCAATTCAGGATTTATGTGATAGGTTGCAACAAATCTCCGCCTTTAGTCAATCTTTTTTCACTTTAAGACTAAGTCAATAACGGCCGCAGTGTCACTATACTCCTTTGATGCTAAACAAGGAAATGAGAGTAACTTCTTATATCGTAAAAGACATCTCTGACGGCAGATGATTGTATGATGATATGGTAGCGTTACTTATGGAGTATCCCTACGAATTGAACATATTAGCGAGAGAATGCTGTTAAAGTGCCTGGGGGCGCCACCAGTAGTCCATAGTGGCGGCCTCAGCAGGAGGGACAACCCAGCCTGTTTCTCCGCCGCCTAGAGTGAATATAGGGGAAGCCTATCGCAGTAATCTTGTCTCTCGGTGAACTAAAATGCAGTCTCTGGCATAGACAAACACTATCTACGTTGACGTTTGGTTGGAGGAACTGACGTAGCAAGCAGAAGATGAAGAGAGTTCCCCCTGCCGATAAAGATTACCATGCTCGTCGATGGGCAGACGAGATAACACGGAAATTTTTAATCCTCAGAACATCAATTGGCTATACGGCTATACTGATTTGCAGTATTTGATTTCTCACTGTATGTTGGACTTGAGCATGGCTATTGATTAAATTATGTTCTGTACTACAAGTAATAAATATCATTGTTGGTTGTATCTCTGACTACATATTTTTATTTAGTGACGTTACACCATGAAGACGACGACAGTGACTGCAGCAGAAAGGGTAAACATAATATGTCCAATCAGAATGAATCGAAAGAAACATACACGTCTCGAAAACAGATGGAAGGAGTTTACTATCGCTCCGTAAGGTAAATCGCCCTTAATGATCTGACCGTTTACAGGACGTGAACTCCAAGTGAAGTGGAGGGGAGTAGAGGAGAGGGTATTACGAAGAAAAGCCATTTTCTTGGCAATGTCATCAAGAAAATGACGAGAAAAAGTAAAAATAAAAAAATAGTAAGTGTTTTTTGTTTTATTGAAAGTATGTGCTACGTTTTGTCCTTTTTATCTCCAGCTTTTAGACCCTATAGGTTCTCTTTCGATCTGCGTAACTTGTCAGTTGTAAAACCCGTGTCGAAAACAAGATATTAGTGTTTTACGAACTCCTAATTATGACGACAGTGTGACTTCAGCATCAAGCAGCAGTTTATTCGGAGAAATAATATCTGTGTATTCTTGGATGTTTCACATGCTACAAACATTCACATACATTCGTAGCAGAATAAAATACTGTTTCGGCACGCCGTTAGTTGCTAGTGGCGCTACAATTTACTCCTCTTATCCGTCCACCCTGTCATAATATTTTGAAAACGTAGTCTTCCCCGCGACATTAGAGTATTTACTTTAGAGCCCTCGGCATCCGTTGCCACCGCACGCCGTCACATTAGTGTCATCGCTCGTGAAGCCCAACCACACACTCCGGCCGCGAGCATAAAGATGCCACACGGATTTATCCCCCCTTCCTAATGGCAGTACAATAATAGAACATTTATTGCGGACTAGCATACATATCACGCTGTTGTAAACACGTGTGTGGATGTCCAGGAGAGGTCCTTTTTTATGTGAGTGTATGAAATGGTTTGATCAGTTGCCAGGTAGATGGATTAGATTTGCTCCAAATTGTGACATTATAGTTGTATATGTATCGATATACAAAAAATATAATTTCTTATTATGTTTATTTGTTGGTTGATAAAGGCAGCAAATATTGACATACGCATTGTTACATTCTGTGCGTAATAGGTTTTAATAACTGTGTCATCGGCGAAGGTAACACTAGCGTATAATTTTTATAACATTAAATGATGACAGAAATCATCATCTACAGAACATGCCTGGAATAATTGCTTTAGTGTTAGAAAACATTTGACACTTGAAGTGAGTACAAAAGTTATCAATGTATGAAAGCCGTTTTAAGGAGAATGAGTTTTTGTTAAAGTTTCTGCAGCTAAGCATCGTAAAGATACACTTGATTATTCTGTTACTTTTTCTCAAAAGTTTATATAGCACACCATTAATAACTCAAATAAATTTGTCAACGTGCATATATCAATGTAAAAAAAAATCATACCAGTAACTTTTATACGGTTTTTCCACTGCTGTTCTACCTAAGGCATACAAACATTTTTTTCTAGAGGAACCCTTACAACTCTATCATAACAGCAGAATAATTTAAGCAGCGCATATGAACAATCATAAATATATATATTATATTGTCAATAAATGTTTATACCCAGTGTACTGCCGACACTGCTTGTTTTAAATGACATTAGGAGAAGAAGTATTGCAATATGTGGTATATACACTTACCAGTTTAGCAGATATTCCAAGTATTCCCTGTATTCAAACACTAAATTCATGGACACAAACCAGAAATCATTTATCTCTAAAACAGCCGTTTCAATTTCTCATTTTTCTTAATAATTTGCAATTGTGAATCCATTTATATACAAAAATCTTATATATATACAGGGTGTTACAAAAAGGTACGGCCAAACTTTCAGGAAACATTCACACACAAACAAAGAAAATATGCTATGTGGACATGTGTCCGGAAACGCTTACTTTCCATGTTAGAGCTCATTTCATTACTTCTCTTCAAATCACATTAAACATGGAATGCAAACACACAGCAACAGAACGTACCAGCGTGACTTCAAACACTTTGTTACAGGAAATGTTCAAAATGTCCTCCGTTAGCGAGGATATATGCATCTACCCTCCGTCGCATGGAATCCCTGATGCGCTGATGCAGCCCTGGAGAATGGCGTATTGTATCACAGCCGTCCACAATACGAGCACGAAGAGTCTCTACATTAGGTACCGGGGTTGCGTAGACAAGGGCTTTCAAATGCCCCCATAAATGGCGGTGAATCGAGGAAGTACAGTACATACTAACGAAACTAAAATGAGCTCTAACATGGAAAGTAAGCGTTTCCGGACACATGTCCACATAACATATTTTCTTTGTTTGTGTGTGAGGAATGTTTCCTGAAAGTTTGGCCCTACCTTTTTGTAACACCCTATATATATATATATATATATATATATATATATATATATATAGATGTGTTTTTCCCCTATATTTCACTTTTCAGCCACCAATACATAGCACAGATCACTAGTGTTTGTGTGAGAAAGTAGCATGAAGTTTCCTATCATGTACAACGTTGGCCGAATGCCGATAGCTGTGGGGATGTGGAAGATATGATGATTAAAGTTGGTCAATGCAGGGCGTTTTCATATTTGGACAAAAAATTTGTGTCTCCTTATACTTCTCTTTCCTGTCACAAATACATAGGATAAACCATTGATGTTTGAGTGTGGTAGTAGCAGTGAATCTCCCATCGTGCACTCTGGTGGTTAAATGTCGGTAGCTGTGGGGGTGTGGACAGTATGGTCAGGTAGTCGAAAGTGGTCGGTTAAGGATATTTTCGTATTTCGAACAAAGACATGTGTTTCCGCATATGTCACTTTTCTGCCACAACTACATAGCATAGAACATTGGTGTTTGTGTGTGGTAATATCATCATGTCTCCTATCGTGAACAATGGTGGTTAGATGTCGGTAGCTATGGGTGTGTGGGAGAAATGATTGATAGTGGTCGACCTGCGGCACTTTCATATTTCTGCCAAAGACGCATTTGTCTTGGTGTATCACTTTTCAGCGAAAACTATCTAGCGCAGATCACTGGTGTTTGTGTGTGGAAGTAACACAGAGTCACCTTTCATTCACAACGTTGGTCGCATTACATTTACTGTGGGAGTGTGAGTGATATGGTGGTTGAAAGTGGCCGATCAAGGAAATTTTCGTATTTCGACGAATGACATGTGTCTCCGCATATGTCACTTTTCTGCCACAACTACGTAGCATAGACCATTGGTGTTTGTGTGTGGTAGTAGAATCGTGTCTCCTGTCGTGCACCATGATTGTTAGATGTCTGTAGCTATGGGGGTGTGGGAGATATGGGTGTTGAAAGTGGTCGACCTGAGGCACATTCAAATTTCTACCAAAAAAAGTATGTGTCCCTGTGTATCACTTTTCAGCCAAAATTATCAAGCGCAGATCACTGGTCTTTGTATGTGGTAGTAGCAGTGAGTCACCCATCGATCAAAAAGTTGGCCGAATTTCGGTAACTGTGGGAGTGTGGGAGATATGGTGGTTGAAAGTGGTCGATCAAGGATATTTTCTTATTTCGACCAAAGACATGTGTGTCCTTAATTTTTACTTTGCTTACTGAACTACATATCCCAGATGACTGGCGTTTTTGTGTGGTAATGGCATCGAGTCTTCCATCGTTCACTATGGTGGTTAGATGTCGATAGCTGACAATCCAAATTCTTTACAAACACGAACGAAGTCGTGGATATTAGCTAGTAGATAAAAGAAAAAAAACTTTAAAAACTGTTTAGCAAATTTTTTATATTCATCGTGATTCAATGATCTGTTAATTTGCTTGACACAGATTTTTTTTCACAATGCAGATACTTTACAGTATCATCGATAAACACTTTGTTTTTGGGGAACAATTGCATTCAAAGTAGATTTTTTTAAAATTTTTGACTATGCAAAGAGGAGTGGCGAAACACTTAAACAGAATTATCTTATATGCGTATCTTTTGTTTTTTAAAAAGGAAGTTCTAGTGAATTTAATTATTTTTCTAATTTTTGAGAATCAATATTTTACGAAAACTCTCCAAAACATCTGTCAAAATATTCGCCCAGCTAACCCTTTGAACCAGTGTCTTTTAGTTGACACATGTTTACGTGATTCAGAAAGCGGAAACTGAGGAGTTTCTTTGAAGCACAGACTAATAAAAACACGGGCGGCAGAACAAATTCAGCACGTGTTTGCGCACTAATTGAAACACGGTGATGACAGCACACACACCGAAAATACCAGCTGCGGAATGCGGGTCTGGCAGTGCATCAGAAGGACAGACGAGTCTGAGACAAGCAGGCCTTGCCACTAGGTGCTTGCAGTGTTCATGGTTAACACGCTGCTACAAAATGTTTGCCAGCATAATTTGTCCATGGATTTAAATAGTTAAAAATTTTTAGTAACAGTAAAAAATCGCTGAAAGTCATTGCTACTTTAAAACTGAATTATGAGCGCCAAAACACATGTCTTTTCACCTTCTCTTTTATACTACAATACAGTGAAATTCGTGGAAAACCTGATATTTTTGTCTTTCGAATCACCACATACTCGTTGGATTTAAAGTACAAATACTGTCTCGGTGAATGAGAGATTTTTGTAACATAACTGCACAGGGAGTAAGTAATACCATTCAAGTTTAAATTCCATTTATTCATCCAGTTT
Source organism: Vandiemenella viatica (assembly GCA_031002005.1). NCBI lineage: Eukaryota > Metazoa > Arthropoda > Insecta > Orthoptera > Morabidae > Vandiemenella > Vandiemenella viatica. The sequence goes on along the minus strand of JARYHS010013631.1, from coordinate 20,949,518 downwards.
GTGAAGCTTTTACTTGGATATATGCCGGTAACCATTTCTATTACAGCATCAATAATTTGGACGCTAATTTGTAGATGATATGAGTACTAAGATTGTTCTAATATTAGCAAACCACGTAAAAATTATTTAACAAACTTTGAGTCAGATATATACAACAAAGATCACAAATCAATCACCTAAATCTAATTAAAGTTAGCGAGTAAGTTCTGTTTTCATCAACTGAGCTTGTAGTTGAACGGCATGATCTGTGGAAGATCTGTTTCTTGGCAGTAGTTTGCTCCAGTGATATGATGTTCAAAACGAAAACCTGACTGTCTGTCACAATACTTAAATGTATTTTAACCCATTTTTCCCTCTCTTTTTCGGTTTTAGAAGTATAAATGCTTTCGTATTTGTTCTTGAACCTTTTCTCCACATCGCTATATTAATTTTTGCGCTCTCGCTTTCTTTCTAATTGTTTTATTTTAATATTTTCCTTTTGCATAAACTATAAGTTAAAAAAGAAAAATGACGAATACTTAGGTTTAAAATGAGTAAATGAAGCAGTTTTGGAAATAGCTGACCCTCCCGATGGCTGCTTTCAGTATTTTGTACAACAATTGATATCGCCAAAGATAAAAACACTGCGATGGCCACTTTTTTTCATTTATAACAGTTTCGAGAATTTATCAAAAATAACAGATTCATGCTTTGCCTTCAGTTAGTCAATTTTCCCCAAGAAATTATTCTATTTCTCGGGGTTCCGATTTTAAGTTCAGCTGTAGGCAGTCTTTACACAGTAATATTACTGAGCTAGGTTACACGTACAGTAGGTGGCCAAAATATTAGGTACAGAACACAGATTTTTGTTTTCTTTGATTTAACTGATTTTTTTATTAAATTAATGGTGTTTATTATATTATATAGCGTATGTATTTATTTTAAAAGTTTGAAATAAAACGATACATTATAAATGCAAAAATTAAGTTTTTATGGAAAAACATTATCTTTGGACATAAAGTTAATGTTAAGGTAAAATTAGTATTTGGTTATGCCTCATTTTGCTGTAATTACAGCCTCTAAGCGTCCGGGCATGCTCGCTATGCAAGCTTTGTCGTTGGAGTTCTGCGTTGTGATGCCATTCTCTGATGAGCGTTTCTATCAGCTGACACTTAGTGGTTATCACTTCTTTGCTAATTGCTCGTTTTCTATAGGGTTCATGCCTGGTGAATTACCCCGCCAAAGCAAAACAGCAATGTTACTCTTGGCCAGAAATTTTTCCAGCTGTGGAAGCAGCAGAGTTTCTAATATTCGTTTGTACTGATCCTGCCTCATCATCCCTTCCACGATGTACAGGCGCCACACACCCCTGGCTGAGATTTCTGACGTCACCATGACACTGACTGGGTGGATTTGCTCTCCTGGGCGTCGTCGGTCAAACGAAGTTTTATCGACCAAAATCTGAAACGTCGACTCGTCGGAAAAGCACACCTGAAAAATATTCCACTAATCCCAAAATATTCGTAATTCATGAATTGCGCCACTCCCGAAAGTTGCACTTACTTTGCTCCAGTCCGTAACAGTCATATTCCGATGTTGTCTGGCCCATAGCAGTTGCTTTTCCTTCATGGCTTCGGTGAGAAATGGCTTTTCGACAGAACGACGACCATTCTGGTTCTCTTATTCTAATCGCCTACGCACTGTGTTTTCGGATACTTCTATTCCTTCTTCGTTCATCATCGTCGTTAAATGCGCCACACTCATTTTTCGGTTTTCGAGGTAGATGTTCCTTATTTTTCGATCAGTGTGAGGAATTCCTTTACGGTTAGCCTCCAATGGCTTTTTATCATTCAATTTGACATTATCGGATTGACTATTGACTTTGAAACACCATCAATAGACGTTATGGCTCTCTGAGAATGTTCATAGTGGACTAATAATGTTTTAATTTCTCTATATTTTCTCGAAGATGTGTCAGAAACCTTGCACATGTTAAAAACCAACAATTTTGAGGCTACCGTCAAATGTATCGATAAACTTTAATTCCTGCACCAAAAAATAGCAAAAAGTTGGGTAATAAGCTACGTATACTTATCTTATGAATATCAAAGACAATAACAAGCAAAAAAGTTATTTAATATTATTTTTAACTCCTCACGAAAACAGCTTTTCACGACAGCTTATCATCTAAGAAGAACTTACCGCCATTATTGATAAATGACGCGGAATAACAATGTTGCCACTAAAAAAAAAAAACTTAATAAACTAAACTTTAACGTAGTAAACAACATATAAAAACTGGATCAGGGAATCATGATTATCTTCAGATCTATGTTTGATTCTTACTAAGTTCTCATAAATATGTATTCTGCTGGTCAGTATTTTCCCTGTACGCACTAATTTGTCCCAACTTTCTGTTATTTACTTCTTTACATTACTTCCCCTGTTTTATATTCGCAAGAAGTCAAAACAAATGAGTATAGACATTAGTGTACAAGTGCCTGAATTTTATAGTCACTGAAATATGAGCCTCTGGTTTGAGATGTCCCCTCTCATGCAGGTAGCGTGGTGCTGCATGTAACGCACGCCCCGACATCCGGCCGTGGCTGTGTCGGAACAGAACCTGCCTGCAGACTTCAAAGGCGCCGCCGACGAGACAGCATCTATTTCCAGAGACCCGCGCACTTGTCACGCGGCAATAAATATCTCGTCCTCTTAACAAATTATACGTATTTTCGTTAAATAAATCCGACGTCCTGCACCAGATATAAGGAGGATCGGCGAGCCCGATCGCAGCCAAGACACACTTCCCGCGCCTTTGATCGGCGTGAGCTACATCACGCGGCCAGCTCTATAAACGTTCCTCACATCCGTACTGCGAGCTGTTAGCTTTGTACCGGCCCACAGGTCCGAACATAAAATCGAATATCTCGAATAATTCTCCCGAAATTTTCAGGATTGTTCAATGAATCTGTCCTACGCCTATGCATACACAAACATATTTTGATCTACTAACGTATGTATATTACGTTATACCATTTCGTAGGCAAAGAATTATCAGATATATAATGGATATACAGGATGGGAGGTTAATATTCAGGAAAGCAGTGGAAAAGATGTAAGAACGGGGACTTTCGCGACGTATGGCAGCAATTAAATCTTCACCGCCGGATTGTGTTGTAAAAACAAGATATTTTTACGAATAGCTCCGCCGGCTTCTTCTTATGTGAAAGCATCTGTTGTGTTCAGCAGGACGAAAGTCTCTTGGTTTGTCACCCTCCTAGTTTCATTTTTATAAATTCTGAGAATTTAATATTTTTCAGCAAGTGCTGCTTCTCAGAGATAATTTTCCCACTTTTATAAAACAACTTTATCGTCAACGTATGTGATAAAGTAGACAAAGCGATCCATAATCCCATTCTGGCTGCCGCAAAGGGGAAGAGTTTTTTCTTTTTTATGGCTCTATGCCTTGATGACGTTGACGCCATTATAGGTGGGAAAAGACTGCAGGCAATAAACGGAATGGAATTTCCCATGGCCATGTAAAGGAACTATCCCGACATTCACTCGGAGAGATTTCGTGAAATCATGGAAAATAGAAATCTCGATGGATAGAAGGGGATTCAAACCCCCTTCGTCCCGAACGGAGAGGAGGTGACGATACTTTCAGAAAAATAAACCCACAAATATACCAATTCCTCCTTTATATACAATAGTATCATTTGCTTTTACTAATTACATCTAATATCTCAATTTTGCATCGTCACTGAATTTGATTAAACAAGATAAAACTGTTTCGCATAAAGAAATCTTCATTTTGCGGTCTTGAATTGGTATACGAGACGATTGGCTGTTCAGGAATCCGTGACTCAAGAAGTTCAGCACACTGAATTAAAGTGTGGAGCAGAGCCGGCTTTAAGGTGCGCGCGTTGTCGCTGGCATTGTTTAACAGACAGTGCGTCTGTTCCGAGAAGGCAGGAAGTGAGCCGGACACCTCTTGACACGTGCAAGAATCCTCGGGCAGTGGCAAGCTCACGGGCTGCCTCTCCAAATTTATGTACCACAACACCTGTTTCCGCAGCCACTTACCAGGAAATGCAGAATAACACACCTCACTAACTGACTGCTTCTGTACCTGACCTGAAACTTGTAATCGTAAAGTCATCTCTTCGGCTTTTATTACTTAGGGTCACAATAGGGTCATGGGAAGGGAACGGAATCCGGTCATGGCATTTTGAATAAACCATCCCGGCAGTTGCCTGCAGTGATTTCAAATCAAATCCGATTTCTGGAAGGCAGGATAGGGATTCGAACGAGCGTCATGCAGAATGTCAGGCCTGACCGCTATTCCTCGCCCACTAAGCTCTGTTTAGCCTACGTATAATATATTTAATTTCATATTAACTGCAGTAGAACACATTCCAGCTTATTTTTTTCAATTTATTCCAATTGTCTATTTATTTATTTATCAATCTTGTTTCATGGATCCCTGCTGAGGAAGGACCTCTGGGATGTGAAACATGTCATGGTTAATACACATACATACAATATGAGTCATAACTATAGTGAAAACAATTATATGTTACAAACACAAATAAAGAGAATAAAAATAATCATTAATTTTTTACAACTGAGTTTTGCAAAAGGTTTTATTGAATACAATTAATTATTTTGTTCAAATTCTTGATTGGAGTAGAAGGAGTTGCCAATAAGATAATTTCTCAGTTTTCCTTTAAATATTTCTTTATTATCTGCAAACTGTTTTACACTCCTGGGAAGTTTATTAAACAGATGTATCCCAGAATAATTAACTCCTCTTTGTACTAATGACAGAGATGTTCGTGTTTTGTGCAAGTTATTTCAGTTTCTTGTATTGAAATTGTGTACCTGTGAATTAGATGTAAACAGTTTAAAATGTCCTATGACAAAGCACATGAGAGAATATGTATACTGAGAAGTCACTGTAACAATATTGAGTTTTTTAAAAAGTTGTCTACAAGAAGTTCTGGGTTTTACACTACACAGCATCCTAATAGCTCTTTACTGTGCTATGAAAACTTTTTTATTTTGTGAAGAGTTTCCCCTAAAAATTATACCACATTACATCACTGAATGGAAATATGAGGCGTACAATTTTTTAGTTAATTCTAGAATCACATTCAAGATATTTTTAATTGAAATTATACTCCGGAAAAGCCTAAGTTTCTATTATTAATATGTTACTAGTAATTTCTAATAATCTTTAGGTTCATTTCAATACTATTTAAATTATCATACATTGTTAATAGGCAAAGTAAGAATGTTCTATTTTGTTTCTCGTATATTTTGTCTTTGAGGCTTTCGAATGTATTTCTAGATTATTCTATTCTAATAGATATGCTGTGAATTTGGTGCACAACCAAGAAACTGTACGCAAGCCTGCTGGTTGTTAAACAGTACAGCATTTATACAAGCACATGTTTAATGGTAAGCCTGCACCGGTATTAGAGAAGGAATAATTTCTCCATTATTTGGCAAAAATTTTGTTGACAAGAAGTATTAATGTAAATAAACTTTCTAAATGCGTTAGCAGAAAAAAAATTATTCTTCAGAGAAGTGTTAAAAAAAAAAAAACAAAAAATAGAGAAGCTGTAACCTGCCGCACCTAGTTAACTACATGGATTAAGATGAAGGCTTTGATGAAAGCATAAACAGACTAAAGATAACAAGGCAATTCCAGAAGATCAAGTTCCAAGGTGAACAATACTTCAATCAGTTAACAGAACGGAGGCTTAGTCACTTTTCAACACAAATCTAAAACACATACACGGAAAGTTAATGTTTTAAATTCTCAGTCGCATTTTCTGACAAGAATCAATAAAACCGCAGTATCAATATAGAAGTAATATAAACAAAATATCCTGAAATCATGAGACTGAAAAAAATTCGAATTCCCAATGACGAAATTGTTTATTTCGTGAGAAGAAATTCTTTATTTTTTTTCTATTCTTCTGCCACGTAACAAGTTACTATTACACAATCCTATGTAGATATATTGTCGTTTAAAGAGTTATAACCTGCTAGTACAAGTCACACTTTATCAGATTCCGTGATACAGGAAAGCAGACGTCGCTACTTTTACTCCGTGTGCTTCTGATAATTAATACTCAAAAAACGAAACATCGGGGACTATTAGAAGAATGAGGTTACATTCTTTTAACGGAGACGTAGATTCTTTGGCTCTGTCATTGATATTTGTAACTATATTTACACATTTCTAACAAATCAAGAAGGTTTTTTTTATTATCTTTGTCACTGGTACTTCAAAAAGAGATGTTTACAAATTTTATCCTAATAACTTGTTTTCTCGCCTTTATAGCTGTAGGTAAATGTTAAATCAGGATTATTACTCAATGCCTTTGTTTTGAGGTTTCTTATTGTTAATGACGAAAATAACTTTTGTAAGGATTCAAGGCTAAAATTCCATTCTTACTATACGAATCTAGAGCATAATATTTAGTTTTAAATACTAGTAATAGCAGAAGTATAGGACAACCAATTACATGTAAAGCGCCATAATATTGCGAAAAAGTATAAAATTATAAAGTTTTCGGGTTTACATTGTCAGTTACAAGTAATTTTTCTTTTTCTCGTTCGTTATTCACTTCTTCACTGAAATGTTACTGAATAATATGAAGAAATTCCAACAATCTTTCATCTCAGTTCTTAAGGCTTTTCACCTCGACAACGTTGTGGTCATTAGAGATTGAGGACAACAAACAGAAAAGAATTGGGCCCTGACATTTTAAAGAGAACCTCCCAGCTTTTTCTTGGAGTGATTCCGTAAACCAAGAAAAATCTAACTCTAAGTGGCCGGACGGAAATTCGAACCGGCGTCCTTGCGAATACAAGGATTGAATTTAAGAAATAACCTCTTAAATCTGAATAGTTAATGGGACCAGGGATTTTTAATAGTTGTGTTTGATCATATGAGCATCGTCGGGACGTTCCATGGTTCGGATTCCACGTTAAACTCTAGTTGCAGCCACTACAGGGGCGGAATGCACGGCAAGTCGAAACTCTGTCGCCAGGTCGCAAGACTGCACGAAACTAATTTTGTTGTTTATCATGCAACTAATGAGGAAACAGTGGTTTAATGCTTCAGGCTGACCCCAGTTACTAGAGCAGTATTAGTTACTCATAGTTTCAATTGTAATTCAGTCAGTTCAATTCTATTTTATGTATATCCATATAACAGCAATTAACAGCAGTATTTTCCTTTCTATACATATGCAACGAGCCTTGAGATAGGTGCTGTAGCGTAACATAATGGAGATATTATTAAAGCTGTCTGTCTCTCCACCTGCTCATTCATCTTAACACTTCCTATGAAGTCACTCTTATGTTTCAGAAGTTTGTCCGCCTCCCTATCTCGCCCACACCGTTTCGAGCACCGGAAGACACACATGGCTGCCAACTGACAAATAAAGCGCGTCCCTCGTTCATCATTGACGAAGGAGCGGAGCGCGTGCCACTTAAAAAGCCGCGCAGACAGTCGTCACTAAAATAACGGCGACGAACCACGAGGGCTGTCCAAACCGACGTGACGGTGAAGGTAGTCACTCTAAATCAAGCCGGCAAATGAAGCTCATAAAACACCATTCATAAACGAAAAAATCGTATTGTTTCCTATAAACCGCAATTATATATACTATCTGCACCCGCGACTTCATCCACGCAGAATTTGAGATTTGTGTTGTTAATTCACATATAATCTATGAAAGAAATTTTGAATATTGTCAGTAACTTCGTTCATGCAGGGTGTTAAGGTACGGACTTCCCTTTTAAACAGTTTACGCCACAATTATCACAACGTCAGTGGGACAAAGAAACTAATACGATGAGCAGATTGCGTTATATATATATATATATATATAATATATAATTTGTGGAAACATTTATCCCTAATTTCTCAGGTTTTCAGCTTAACATGGAACATATCTTATTTATCCTACCGAATGCTAAGGACACTGAAATAATTTCTTGGCAACCAACAAAAATTTATTCCAAGTATGAGCAAAATCATCCAGATAGAATCACGGTCAACAAAATATAATTGCATCTCGCAATGGAATAAAGAAGTTCTACTACAGCACCACGTAACGGTGTGAAACGTAACTAAAGACCCTGAATATTTCAAGTAATTACTGTTTAATCACGTATAGGGTTTTATACGCAAATTATAACAGAGCCGCTCCACCCGTTTCGCCGTTAGCATTGCTTGATAACCATAAAAATCCCAAATCCTATTTCTAATTATTCCTGACAGAAAGTATCCATCAAATCCGCTTATTAAATGATTTTGCGTATGTTTTTGACGCTAGAATTTGTAACAATATCAAACGACACAACTCAATTTTATTCGATTTTTGCCTCACACCCACCATGAATTTCACTAATTGTATATTTTATTAACTCTTACTATGTGACTTTAGCGACACCGACCGAAAGCCAAGCACCCTATAACCGAACACCACGACAAGTGTAACATCTCACACAGTTTTTCCGTTTTACTATTTTTAAAGACGCCTTGGAATGTCTAGTTTGTGGGAGGAGAATAAGAGGTAGAAGGAGGTGCAAAATTACAGACAAAGTTAAAGAAAACGGCAACTACGTGGACCTTAAGAGAAAGGCAGAAGACAGAAGAGCATGGAGAGCAACTAAGATAAAACCTGCCGTAGGGCAGAAAACTGATGGCGACTATTTTTAATGCTCTGATTTAATAAATTATAACCTCACCATAACAGACGCCAACAGCATTAATTTTTTTACCAAGCATTCAAGATACAAAAAAGTTCTGTTTACTACACGTTAGGTAATCTCTGGTGCAGTGACCATAACTGATATCGTATAACAACCCATTTAGAAAATATTTCTTTTAAATTCTGATCCGTGGATATACTTCCTTTCGTAATTAAAAATACTTATTTTCTCACGTCAGGTATAAAATACTTCCAGACGTTAGTTCTGCTTAACAATGTGAATTCGAACCAATGATGTTCAATATCATTATGTTTGTTTCTTAGCAATTTGTTAATCGTGGCCAAGAGAACCTAACTGTAAATATAGGAATTTGCTTCGACGTCACCTGTCAGAATGAATTATATAAAAAAATATTTCGCACCACCTCAATAATATTTCGACTGAATAAGGCCTGAATTGGTCCAGTGGTTTGTTCATGATGATGCGGTTTACGCACATCTAGAATTATATATATATATATATATATATATATATATATATATATATATATTCGTTGAGGCCAACTAGGACCACGTTAAGCCTTTGTGCATTTGGCAGCGAGTTTCTTCTTCTTTTGGTCCCAGAACTCCTTCATTCGTTTTGAATGCGCCTGTTTGCGCTCCTCTGTCCAGAGTGTACCGCGTCTTCCATTGGATTGTTCGTCTCGGCTTGTCCCACTTGTCATTAACTTCTTCCGAAACATATCTCTGTTTAAAGCATCTTCTGGTTCTAGCCCCATCAAATGGAGATCTTCTTTAATATTTACGAACCAGGGCATTACAGTTTTGGGTCTGGAATCAAATAAGTTAAAGTTTTTTTTGTTAGTCTGTTCTCCTCCATCCGTTTGGGGTGGCCATAGAATCGAGCCCGTCTTTTGCGGATTGTTTCAGTGATTTTCTCAATTTTGCTGTAGACTTCTTTGTTGGATTTCTTTTGATGGACGCCATTCTTAAAGTTGGAACCCAGAATTCCTCTAATAATTTTTCTCTCTTTTTCTCCAGTTCTCCCAGAAGTCCTTTATCGGCATTCAGGAACAAGGTTTCAGCTGCATACAAAACTACTGGTTTCAAAACTGTTTCATAATGACGTATTTTAGTATTTTGTGAAAGATATTTTTTATTATAGACCTCTCGCGAAGTTTGGTAGGCTATTTCTAGTTTGCGAATCCTTTCCCGAATATCTTCTTTGTCCAAACCATTTTTCATAATGATCTCACCAAGGTACTTAAATTTTTCCACTTGATTAATGTCCCCGTATTTGGTTTGAAGTTTTGGTTGAGCATCCTTGATGTTAGTCATTAATTTTGTTTTCTCAAAAGATATCTGTAAACCGGTTTGATCAGCAATTTCCTTCAGCAAATCAATTTGGATCCTAGCAGTTTCGAAGTCATCTGATACGATAGTGATGTCATCGGCAAAAGCCAGAGTGTCTATTGTGATCCCTTTAGATTTAGTTCCTATTCTTGATGGGCTGCAGTCAATTTCCTTTAATTTTGCTCGCCAGGTCCGAATGATCTTTTCGAGAACACAGTTAAAAAGTAGTGGAGACAGACCGTCACCTTGCCTGACTCCAGTTGTGACTTCAAAAGGATCTGACAGACATCCTAAAAACTTAACTTTTGATTTTGTGTTTGTCAGTGTGGATCTAATTATTGCCAATAATTTTAGGTCAACTCCAAATTCATTAAGGATGTTCAAAAGCACTTCCCGATCTATCGAGTCATAAGCTTTCTTAAAGTCCACAAAAACTGACACATATTGTTTTGATCTGAGCGTGTAGTATCTGATGATCGTCTTGAGGTTGTGGATCTGTTCCGCTGTTGAACGATTTTTTCTGAAGCCTCCTTGGTATTCACCTATTTGGTGCCCAACTTGGGATTCTAATCTCTCCAGGATGGCAAGTGAGAGAATTTTATATGTTACCGGAAGCAAGGAAATTCCTCTGTAGTTGTCAACAATCTTCCTACTGCCTTTTTTGGGCAACGGGTGGATTAAAGCTGTTTTCCAATCTTCGGGTACAATTTCCTCATCCCAAATTTCTTCTATTTGCTTTTGCAAGATTTCTATTGATTCTTCGGGGGCATATTTCCATAGTTCTGCAGTTATGGAGTCTTCTCCAGGTGCCTTATTGTTTTTAAGTCTAGCGATGTGGCGCTTGATTTCATTTTTGTCGGGTGGTAAGGATACCGGGTATCTGAATAAGGGTTCCTCTGTCTTAATAGGATTTACGGGCTTATCACAGTTAAGTAGACTTTCGAAATAGTCAGAAAGGATCCTACAGTTTTCTTCATTTGATGTGGCCAGTGTGCCATCTTTCCTTTGAAAGCACAGCGACGGTGGTTTGTATCCTGCGAGTTTTCTTTTGAATGTTTTGTAGTAATCTCTAATTTCGTTTTTCTTAAAATTCTGTTCTATGTTTACAATAAGAGATTTTTCATAACTACGTTTCTCGGCTCGGATCACTCTAGCTGCTTGGGCCCGTTGGGTTTTGTAGGTTTCCCAGTCGGTTTCTGATTTAGTTGAGTAGTATTTTTTCCATGATTGTAGTCTTTGTTTGAGTACAGATTCACAGTTGTCATTCCACCAGGCGTGTTTTTTCTTTCTTTTTATTTCTGCGAGTTCCTTTTCTGTCTCAATCAGGTGACTTTTTGTGTTGTTAAAGTTGCAATCAATGGGTCTGGCCTTCTCCTGAAACTCCTTGATTTTTTGCTTGAGTTTATCATTGTCGAAACGTATGATCTGTTTGGGTGTTTTCTTATTGTTTGCAGGAATGGGTTTGAATTTGATTATTGACATATAATGATCTGAGTCTACATTTATGCCCTTTTTTACTTTAACGTTCATAATCTCAGGGCTATTTTTCCTGGAGATAGCAACGTGATCTATATATGTATATTACGCTGGGATATATATTTTTTTTTTGCAAATAGGTTTCTTTTTAGCATCACTTTGTTCCAGAGATCAAATCTTAGCTGCCATACTCAGTCTCCCAGGAGATCTCGTTACCTAGGAGAGTGTTTTTGAATGGGTCGGTTTTCCTTTGCTGTCAGTAGTGTAGTAAATTTCATGAAATGTTGCTGTGTGTAAAATGTAGTTCCTTATTCGTTCTGTTCTTGACGTGATTAAGCCATGCTCCACATAATTCAGACACCAATGCGGCCGCCTAGTTTGAAGTCTCTATCCGATGATCAAATCACCACCAATACGTCGTATAATTTATCTCCACACTCACTCAGGGATGGTTTGAAACTTAATCCGGGTATTTTATAAACAATGTGGTGATTGGAAGTCTTACGCTACCTTCTCCCCGATTACTCTGGCCAGTTTCAGGATTATTAATTTTTTTTTCAACCACAGTTGCTCGGACCAGCTAATACTCTGCCTAGTGCCAAGCACTATTATGGTGTTATACAGAGCTCAGCCTTGAGGTGTGTTGATCGTCCAAATATTTTCTTAAACCTCAGCATGGATAATTCCAAACTACAGTGAACAGTGTCGACGTACTGTGCTGTTATATGAACCACTGCTGGATAACTGTTCCATAAGTTCATGTAATAATAATTTAGGATGGTGCTTAAATAGTTTCAAAGATGAGCATTTTTACTATGAGCTGAACAATGAAACAGCCCCAAAGCCTAATTAATTAACTGTTTAGTGAATATCGAAAAATAAAACTATGTAAGAGAGTTTTATGAACTAAGTTCACGATTCGACTACTGAGAAATGAAATGCAAAGGAGTAGCATCGCGAACCCTCCAAAGTCCGTGAAACCTGTTTAAAGGACATCTTCATTTTGTAAATCACATCTATACAATGCTATCGACATCGCATACTGTAAAGACCAGGTTTTAGACTTTTCGACTTATGATTAAACGTACTTTCTGAATATTAAAATAACAGTGAAAACTAAGGCAAAGTTTGTCAACTATTTACATTGGCTTATTAGCAGTTTGGGGAATTTCGGTATTAAGAAACGATAAAGAATTGTAAATTTCATGGACAAAATTATGGTAAAATTGTTTTGGAGCGATGAAAATTAGTCGGTTATTAAACGTGGGGGATATATTATATGGACAATTGTCTTTATCACGAATATTAGTAATTAGAATGGTTTCCCGCAAAGTCCACATTTTCTGTTAACTGTTCTAAAACTTGAACTGACAAACGCTTTAAAGCACGTTGCAGAATATTTTTTACGGAATATGGATAAGTAAATCATTTTCACTACTACAAACGGTAAAAATTTAAAGAACTAATAGTTAGACACTGAAAGCATTGGAAATTGTACTGGCGAAATCCATACAGCTGGAATAGCAACTGCCTTCTAGATTTTTCTTTACGAAATCTTGACTGATCATTTTCGAAGAAGCAAACTATTAGCTGGGAGGTATTTCGCATCTAAACCCCAAAATATGAAAAACACATCAAATTTGAGAAAATGAATCATATTTCATCAGCAAAACGTTCCGGTCACAGTTCTCTTACAGCACAATATGTTGTTGTTGAACAACTACAAAATAAATTATTCCTTACTTTAATTAGTTTCAAGAACGAAGATCTGAATAGAATAATGAAAGGAGTGATTGATAAAGCAATCTTTGTTTCGAAGAGTTACCCTTTCTCTGTAGCTTGGATAGAAAACATAGCGCATCGTTGTAAGGTGAAAGAGTTTAAGGTAAGTTCGTTGGAAATAAAATTATATTTCATACACATTTCACAGCATATCGAAGGTTTAGTTTTCCTAATGCTCTGGCCTCGCATTCGGTAGGACGTGGGTTCGAATCCCCGTCCGGCTATTCAGATTTGTTTTTTCCTCGTTTTCCGAAAATCACTCCCGGTGAATGACAGGATAGTTTCAGCCTCTAATGACCTCGACGTCGACGAGACGTAAAGCCGTAGAAATATAAAATAGTTTTACTTTACCAACAGCAGTGTATTGGAACGTGTTACATGCTGTATTGGTACGATGGCCTTACTGTTGGTAGTATAGTGACCTCAGTATCTAGTGTTTCGTGGAGTGAAGTCCCAGCGTATAAGCTCTGCACGCAGACACGCCTATCTTGCGGAGCCATCAGACAACAGGGAGGACGGCGGAAGATAAGCCGTGGCCGCGCATTAATATCACATCAATAGTTTCAATTAGCGTCAGTTAATGACAAATGTTGGCCGGCCTGGACTATAAATCAAGAAGGGCGCGGATAAGCGATGCCGGTGCGCCATCTGCCCCGAGTGAGTGGTCACTCCAGATGGGCATCACCATCTGTTAGGGCAACGGACGACCTACGTCAGTGGCATTACACGAGCACCTGACGGGAAAGCTACATGTTCTGCTTACCTCTGCAACTAGGCTCCAATATGACAACTACTTGTTGTTTCCTTGGGTCCCTAGCATATGAGACGGAAGAGAAAGGACCCTTTATTTCTTCCTAGCCAATTTATGAACTTTAAATCACCACGCGCGTTTCAGTAGCGAATTGGTGATCCTATTCTTATGTGGATAGGTAAGTATTGCCATCCATCCGCGAAACGTGTAATTTGGATTTTGTATAATAAGTGTATTCTTTGATTTTCAAATGTATAGTTCATGAAGTGGAAATTGGTGACCGTCCCAGAATTTGCTTCCATGATTCCATTAAATCCGTAATCATGTGTCTGGTACTAAATAAGGTTTTTTTAAAAAAAGGAAAACATATAAGTCTATATATGCTAACATCTTAAAATGCTTGAAAGTAGTTGCTGCAAAATATATTTTTAATGATAACTCAGTATTGTAATATATTTTTTGGGGACTAAATAATGTTTTTATTTTGTTTATTTATAATTGTTGATATATAATTTGGCACAAGTGCTAGTGTTTGCTGCTAAATTATGTTTTGAATGGTGGCTGAATAATGTATTATAACTGTTTGTAAGTTTTGATGCGAAGTAATTATCTTTTGATAACTCGTCAAAATTGGCGAAAGCCAAAGACAGTAAAATAAATAAAATCGTGGTCAATACGGCTGGATATATTGGGGCCAGGGATTTGAACCCCAGCCCGTTATACCTTCTCGATCCGGTGCGGAGACTCCTAAACGCGCACAGCCACTTTCAATTTTTATAAATTTAATTTTAACTTCATTAATTTAATGTTTTTACTCTTTTTCCAAGAGTAGTTTTACAACATTGATATAAGTGTTTAATTTCCATCTGAAAAATAAAAGGACGAGTGTTAGATAGAGGTAGTATAAAACACGCGAAAAGCGAATAAAACCAAAAATTACGTTCGAATCATCATGGGTGGAGGAATTATGTGCAAAAAGATAATAATAAGTGATCGACGCTAGAAGGTCTGTAGTAAGATGCAGAACTCGGACCAAAAGAAAATCGATCAAGTGATACACAGGCGAACGCTTATGCTAATCCAGAAAGGTAGTCAACAGGTGTGGAGCGAAGGCATAGTTGCATCCTAAACTCATAGTAACAAACCTGTTGAAGAAGGACCAAACACGTTAAAAATATCCCACCTATGAGAGTGTTACTTACTTATCGAAGGTAGTGACCATAAAGAGGTACGCTGCCACATAGGAATATAGGAACATATTCTAATCGTGTAGAGATTTTCCTCCCATTTTTGGTGTTATTGTTTACGATTATAACAACAGTTTCTTAGCTCTGTGTAACAGGACAATACGGGGATGTTTCTTATACGATCCCCATATCTTTTAACTTGAAAGACAACGACGGAGCTGTGAGTCTTAACGTCCGAAACTTTTAATTAAAATGATCTGCTGTGAAGTTTGTGATTCCACACAGCATTTCGTACATAGTCCAGTTTAAATGAATTGTACAGCAGGTCTGTTATTCTACTGATGAAGTACCGAATGTGGGACCTGCGGGGGCTCCAACCAGGTTACCTTGTTTCGGATTACTCTGTTAGTAACTAGCAACACTGGTAAGAAATCGTGTTCTAGGGGGAAGCTAACATTTTTAGCATTTTATTAATGATTTGTATTAATATTTCTTAAACGTTATTCCTTCAGTAGATCGTATCATTATAGTAGTCTATCTACCAGTTATACTTGCTACTTTTTACGCCTTGACTTATGAGACTAAAAAGTGTGGGAGGGGTTAATTGTAGGAGACCACGTACCACAGTTCTTCCGACAGATTTTTAAAGTTGTGTCTGTATATGAAATTTATAAGGAGATCTAACACAAACCGACTGCGAGATAAATAAAGCCTGAGTGACCAATATAACACTACGGAGAATTACAAATGCTATCCGTCTGTCAGTCACCGTTCGATTAGTTTTCAAACTTCCAACTCAAAATATGTTATTTAACACAAAAAAGAGCTTATGTCCTTCCTAATGATACATAGTACTGCCTTGAAAAATTTCATCAAGATCACTAACAGTTTAGTAATGAAAACTTAACAAAGAGGCTGTCTAAATCTGATATTACGCAGATGAGTTAGTGAAGTTATCAGCCAAATTATCCGCTAAAGTAACGATACACGCTGGTGGATCTATTCACAGGGACCTCATAGTCAGACGACCACTGAAGTAAGGATGATCATTCGCCTTCAGAGAGAGAGACTCTGTTAGAAGAAAGTGGCTTGGCTACCGGCCGAGTCCTTTTGAGACGCAGCTCACCGGCGTAATTGTTTCCGAAAGTAAGGAGACGGGTGTGGCGCCTCGTTAATTAGCCGGCTCTCATATGGTAATCGCTGATGAAAGTTTAATTTGGCGGCGGCTGGCTGTTGTAATTAGGGCGCCTTGCTCGCGGGCTTTGTCGCGCGCCACGGCGTCTCCGGCTAATTATCCTGCTTGTAAGGAGTGTTAAAACATAAAACGACAAGATTAAGACTATTAGCCGCTCCAAGTTAGACTCAATTTGCATGGAGCTAGTAGGTAGGTGGCTCTCGTCGCCCTGTGATACGTACACCGTGTAATCCGGGGCCTAATCTCGCCTCGCGCAGCGCTCCGCCCGCCTTGCCGAGTCTGCGAAACACAAGGCGAGCGCTCTGTGTCTTGCAGTTAAACCCGCCCGCCGCCGTCGGAGACGACACAGGTTCCTCTGCGACTGCCTGATAAACCGCACGCTTGTTCAACGAAAAATTCATAATAACATGGTAAACATCCCAGCTTTCCTAAATTGAAACAAAATAAAACATATTGTAACAGCCCTCAAACTTAAAATTAAATGTAATTGTATTTTGTGAATCATTTGTAGCAGGCTGGAGTTTGGTTGAATATGATCTGCTAGATTTGTTTTGCACATTCCTGTAAATCAATGTATATAGACTTTGTTTTATGAAAAGAAATTATTTAAAGGCCATTTAATATGTTTAAGAACAGAATTGTACAAGATAATTGCTTAAATGTTCGTAATTCGAACTATTAATGCAAGTTACGATGTCTAAAGGATAATTTGCTATAGTTTAAAATGGTTTCTGTGAATAATTTTGTGTTTAAGTATCTTTAATTTCCATATCTGACCATTTTGTAATGATGTTAAATGATTATGTATTAATTCTGATTGTTTCTTAATATGTTTCAATTGTTTAAGTATTGTTAATGTTCGAGAATTATCTGGCGGAAGCTTTTGAAGTGTTCTAGAAATTTCTATAGAGTTTATATAAAGCGATCATCCGAGACAGAGAAACAGTTAGTTTAAAGTTTTCACCGACTCATTTTACGACGGCCAAGTTCTGCATTGTCTGTGGAAGAAGTGTTGTATGCAATCGCTACATTGTGTGTATTCATGTAAACAGTATCGTTGACGTCGTGTTTTCTATGAAATTAAAAATAAATGTTAAATTGAACTGTATGGTGGACTTATTATTTATCTTATTAATTAAACCACCAACAATCTTATAATATCCTATTTTACCCACGTCGCCTCGGATTATTAATTAATCGAAACTTTATCAAAATGCTACCAGTATTTGGCGTGAATAGCGTTCAGAGAAAAATTATACTAAATTTATTATTTTTTTCGACTTCACATCAATAAATGAAATATATGCCGTTGACCCTTAGGCAAGGGATTAGGACACATCTAGACGAATATTCTCTCACTCCAGAAGCAAAGAAGAAGCGAAGACGGACTGTTCAATAATCGGAGCTTCATAAGAATCATCAGTATTATTTGGTAAATTTATAAGTTTTTCCTATCAGTAGGATTTTATCCACGTTACCATGCGCTGTAAATTAACCGAAACCCAAAAGACACCTGACCAGTAGTTTTTGCCTGAATAGACTTCAATGAAGAATTATCTTAAACTTATGATTTTAAAACGTCGCAATGAAATTGAAACATGTCCTGTTTTACCCTTGAGCCCAGGGGCTGTGTGTTAATAATAATTCCATCAATGCGCAAACAGTAGTTTCGTGTTCAACGAAAAATTATCTAAAATGTTCAGATTTTTTCAAACCCTATTTTATCTCCAGGATCACGCACTGAAGGTTAATTGAAATCCCATCAAAATCCAACCGAATTTCGAGTGAATAATGCCCATCGGAAAACTGTCATAATTTGTTTAAATTTCTCAGCTTTTGCATGTCATATCAACATGGAACATACCTTATTTTACTCAACAGGAAATGGGCTGTAGGCCTTCATCATACGAAACCCCTTCAAACACCAACCATTGTTTTTCTGTTAATCCGGTTCATTCGATTCTTAAAGAAGGTTAAGTTATTTTCTGTCCCTTATTAACAGTATCAAGAATCCTTTTAAAAAAATATGTACTGTTTTTTCCCTTGTTACCTTACATTGCAAGTACTAACAAGGAATATGTTAATATCGATGATGTTATTATGGAGATTTTACTTACTAAAGAAATTATATTTTACTGTCAGTGGTGACCATCACTAATTAACAATGAAATATGACCTCAGAATTAATGTGAGGGAGTTTAAATCTGAAGAAAATATTAACAAGGACGGTTTTATTATTATTATTCTCGTGTCAAAAACATCAAAATACAAGGACGGTTAACATTACTTTATTACAATCCTTTCATTGGCATTGTGATTGTTCGGTAAAAAATAATCATTTAAACTATTGAAGTTGCCTCTGGCGATTGGGTTTCAGTTGTTTCATATTTACAAAAGTCTTTATTGGTTGTGGCAAATTTTCACCTACATGCCAAATGGACATGTGGTTCAGACCGAAGATCGAAAAAGGTAACCTCTGTTGTCTTGATCGGCGTCGACAGTAGCAGTGGCGCTGGCGTTGGTAATGGAGTCGCTTCGTACGAAGAGCACGGAAAGAACAACGTTCTGCAACAGAGCAGTAAGGCATTAGATTTTTCTCATCCGAAGGAGAGCTGATTGATTGCCACCAACAATCACTTGTTGTGTACTTGTGTACGAGTCAGCTCTATGCAAATGAAAAAACTGGATGTCTTGAGTTGGCAGATGTGTCTCTCTTGAAACTAGCACTAGACTTATTAGTTGAAATCAGCTCACCAAGCCTGTGTGACGGGAACGGCGATTGGTTTTCTCCAAACCGTCTCTCACATAACAGCCTTCCTTATGTTACCACAAGTCGAATTTATTTTTATTTAGCGTTTGATGCTATATGACATTTATAAAATGGAACTCAACAACAATCATACTATAATTACGAACTAGTATACATACACATTCATACAAGGTAATTCAGCCGACAGTGCCAGTAACTGGCAGGTGACGAGGACGCTACATCAGGATCGCCACCCATGACCTCTATAACCTGATGTCGGGATGCTCCATCCGTGCCATCGCCTCCGACGTTGTCGAATTTAAAGTTTCGAGATTTCCAGGGAAGGCACGGAGTCTGCAGTACTGCATAACGTGCAACATGGTTTGTGTGACCTCACCACAGTCGCGGTACTTCGAATCTGCCCGTCCCCAGGTGTGGAGAGTTGAAGTAATTTTTCCCTTGCAGCATCTAATACGATTTAATTTACACACAGGTGGAATGATCTTTGCCTTTTGACCTGAACTTGTAGTCGCGGTTACCGCTATTTCTGTCGCTAACTTTCGAGGGTTACTTTGTCGTGCTTAAAATGTTTGCGCCGCTGGTATCTCCAAGATGGCAGCTCTGACGAACTGAGATAACATGCTTAATGATCCTGTCGATGCATTGCTGTTCACTTTTCTGCGAACAATATACGAATAGGTCTTCACAGGAGACCCACATTCAACATACGATGAAGGTTTTGAATCTTTATAATATTAAACGTCGTAAAACAAGTGGAGGCATCATTCACTGTCAAACATGCAGCTGTAATTTTGTTAGATTTAACCAGATTTCTGACAAAAGATTCATTGCTTCATGAATTTTAATACAGAATAACTAAAGTACAATCACATTGAGATACATTAAAAAAATATGAATATATTGTCTGTTATTCTAGTTCCCATCATTAAAAAGATTTAGAGAGGTTGTTCCAGAGATATTACCATAAAATTTTGCCGTTAAACGTTTTTTGGATGCGTTGGGGCGGTGTAATTCGAAATGAAGTTAAAAATTTACTTAAATGGAATACATTTAATGCATACGTAATAGAGTTAATGAACTGTATGATTTTAATTGTGTAAGTTAGAAAGCCATCATGTTGAATGCTGGATAAGGCTATGAGAAGTATGAACACTATTGTTTACAAATTAGGTCCGTATATCTGGAGACACGACTGCTGGCTCGCTCGCCGAAACCAGACCTCTCTGCTTTTGTGGCGCTTCCTTCACCTTCTCATTCAGTCTGCCAACGCGGTTTTAGGCTTGTTCGGTTCCTTGCACTCTCCTCTACAGGCTCAATTCTTTTTACCGAGCGTGGTGGTGTAACGGTTAGCGCTCTGGCCTCGCATTCGGGAGGACGCCGGTTCGAATCACCGTCCGGGCATCCAGATTCGGGTTTGCCATGGTTTCCCAAATCACTCCAGGCAAATGCCGGGATGCTTCCTTCAAAAGGCCATGTTCGAATTCGTTCCCATTCCTTTCCCCCAACCTTTCCCGTCTCTAAAGACCTCGCTGTTAACAGACGTTAAGCAGTAAAATAATAATAATAATAAATTCATTTTTCGTTGCTTGCGATGCATCTTACTCTTGTATGTTGATTTTTTACAATTTTCAATTATCTATCGGTTATAACATTTGAACGACAAACTATAGTTTCTTTCTGTTCAAATCACTTAACGAAACTTGATAAGTTCTCTACATAGTTAAATTCGCTGTCACCTTGGTCAGGCAAATGTAGAGGTTGCGGCGAAAATTTCATAACGAAATCGTTCAGTATCTACTGTGGATCTACGGTTGGAAAGGGCGTGCAGTTGTCAATCACCACGCGGATGACTATACCACTCAGTTTTCATTCAGTGTACTAGTATATCCATGTAAAACTGCAATAAAATGCGGTCGTGATAATATAAACATATATAAGCATAACTATTGTGATAAGACGAAACTAAAAACTGATAACCGAGTCACCTGGGATCTTGCATCCTGGAAGGCGCGGTTTCGATGCTCGGTATATTTTTAATGGTTTTCCAAAGTCACACCACGTGAATTCGAAGTGACTCCTTCATAAGCCCTTACGAATTACTTTCCGTACCTCGCCCAAATTACTCTCCTGCCTCTAATGACCTCCACATTGACGACCAGTAAAGCTTGATATTTCCTGCATATCTATATATATACAGGAAAGTATGTATGTTTGTTTGTTTGTTCTTCATAAAAATCCACAGTTTTCAACCGATTTTGATGAAACTTTGCGAACTTATCCTTTGAAACGAGTAGAAAAATACTGTCTACATTTGGTTGAAAAATTTTTTCTGTAAATAATACATGTTGTCTCATAATTTTGAAAAATTACTGAACGGCGATTGACATAATCGTAGGATATGTAGTTCTCTGTACTACCATTTCATGTAGCCGTCTGATAGCTCAGTGGTTAAAGCCCTTGCTTACTGCTGTTTGGATCGTGGTCTCCGATTCAAATCTCCATGGAGGCAAAGATTTTTAAAAATTGTTTTTGATCGTAAGAGTGACGCCGGGACCGTAGATTGTTCGGATTGAATGTTAAACTGTAGATATCACAACTTTAATGGTGTAATGAGAGGCAAATCGTAGGTACTCTTGCAATGTTGTAGGTGTACACCTTTTTACGTTATATTGATCCCTCAGCGGTTGTTCGCAGTCAGTATGTGTGTGATTGCAGTAATAACACTATAAATGCGGATGTAAGTCTCTGTCTTTTTGTTACGTTTTGACGATTAAATGGCTATACCGATATTGATGGAATTTGTCAAGGAAAGTATTTGTAGGAAGGGCACAGAACATTTTTTTCTGTGTGATTAACAGTTGTAGTCACGAAATTTTGAGAACTTATCGAATGATGACAGAGATACGGATATGTGTGTTAGTCTGTTATGTTACGTCAGTTGCTCAAGCTATGCTTCTCGCGCATTATGTTAGTGTATAATTTGTTAATAAATTTCGTTGCAGTTCGCATCGAGCCGCCGTCGCGTGCGGTTGCTCGATACTTTCCTCAAGCGAGGTTCAGTGAGTGTATCAGTGAAAACTTAGCTTGTGGTTTACGATAGTGAAAATGGAATCGACGATACGGAAGAATACACTGAAATTTGCGTTCGACGCGAAGGAGACAAGACCACGTGCATATGACTTCCATGAATGGCTGTATGAAAAATTCGACTTGACAGACGCAGATGTATACGGAATCCAAATGGACTTCTTGACTTATGCAGTATACGTTAAAATGACAAATGACAACTTGTGCAATACTATCGTAGAGAAAACTGGAGGGAAAGCCGACTACCAGAACCCAGATGGAACCGTAAGTACCGTATATATAAGCCACGCAGGGCTGGGGCTACGATCAGTAAGAGTTTTTAATGTACCATTTGAAATTAGTAATGCTAGTGTAACGGCAGCAATCCGAAACTATGGTGAAATAATAACGGCGACCGACGAAAAATGGAGCCCTAAGTTCAGATTCCAAGCAAACAACGGCATACGGTGTGTGAAAATTGATTTAAAAAAACATATACCTTCCTATATAATGATACAGGGTTTCAAAGCATTAATAATATATGAGGGACAACCGCGCACATGCTCTGTTTGCAATGAACCAGGACATCTAAGATCTGAGTGTACAAAACGCCGACCATTACAACTTCCAAGAGTAAAATTGTCAACATCAGAAACTATAACAGCAAATGCTACAATCGCGGAAGCGAGTAAGGAAAGTAGCAACACAGCGTCTTATGCAGAAGCCACGGCACAAGTCAACAGTGTAAACATAGGCCACACTGTAACATCAGCATGTGAGCCACACACAGAAACGTTGGAAAACACGGAAAACATGGAGATCGATGTAGAGGACAACTCGGAACAGCTCGGCGGTAAACAGGAAACACAAGCCGAAAAATCTGGACAAGAAGAAGAAGAAAACGAAGAACAAGAACCGGAACAGAAATTACATGAAAAAGAAATAGAAGAAGAGAGTATCCCAGAACATGTCATACACATAGAAACATTTACAAATAAAACAACTCACCAGGCAGAAGAAGATTCCGAAACAAAACAACGGATTGAAATGCACAGCTCAACGATCAATAACAAAGCCGAGAAAGAAATAAGCGAGAAGAGAATAACAAGACAATCTAGCAGAAGTGCAAATAAGGATGGTGCCAATACCGCAAGTCAATACATAGCAAAAAAACGCCGAGCTCTCAGTGAACGACTCGAAAACAACGGCAAACCAGTAAAAAGAATAGCAGAGAAAGTAGAACGAACAACAAATAACGCCAAATCAAGACAAGAAGAAGAAGAAGAAGAAACAACCAAAGTGAGAATTGAAGGACAAGACACACCAAAATACGTAAACGATCAGAAGATAAGAGAAGAAGATAAACCAAAACTCCTCAGTAAAGACAGCTGGTACGAGGAAGTAATGGAGGGATCTGATGAGACGTAAAATAACCAATGACAAGCAATCAAAGTTATAGCATTGCAACTATAAATATGAACAGAGTAATTACGCCATTCAAAATAAAATGCCTAGCGGATTATATTAAACAAAACAGTATTGACATCGCAATGTTACAAGAAGTGACTTTTACGGAACTAAACATCCCTGGATACGATGGAATAATCAACTACTCCAAAGAAACCAACACGGGAACGGCCCTCGTGATTAGAGAGGGAATTGAGACGGTTAGTACAGAAACATTAACAAACGGCAGGGCCATTGCAACTACAATAAATAACACGCGAATAATCAATGTTTACGCCCCCTCTGGCAATAATAATCGAGCCCAAAGAGCACACTTCTACAAAACAGAGCTACCCTATCTCCTGCGAAATACCACAGGTGCAATAATAATGGGAGGTGACTTTAATTGTGTACTAAGCCAAAAAGATCAAACCCCAAATTTCAATGGGTGCAGGGAGCTGACTAACCTCATTCGAGGGATGGACTTTCACGACGCTTGGGAATGCATTCACGGAAATGCCAAAGCCTACACATATGTCTCAAACAACTCGGCAAGCCGACTCGACAGGATCTACGTAACGGAGACTCTCCGAACCAAAACAACCAGTGCAAACATTTTTCCTCTAAGCTTTTCAGATCACAACAGTATGCAATGTACTGTCAACATGCAGAGGCAGCCAGTTAGCAGAGGCAAAGGATTCTGGAAATGTAACATCTCTATGCTTGAAGACCCGGCGCTAGACGAAGAAATCAAAAGTGTCTGGGACGAATGTCTAAAAAACTGTAAAAAATATAAAAGCACACTATCTTGGTGGGTTGAACATGTGAAACCGAAACTAAAACGAACCTTAATCTCCTGGGGGACACAAAAGAACTATTGGATGAAGGGCACAATTGAGTATTATTACAGATGCATCAAGGAATTATACCAAGAGCCCACCATAACTGTCGATACTAATATAAAAATAAAAAAATACAAAGCCAAGATCCTATCATTACAAAATATGCAAGCAAACAAACTTCTGACAACTTCAAAACCGACTGACGTCGCAACCAAAGAAACGGCAGCCTTGTACCACCTTATAAGGAGCACAAAAAGGAGTAAAAAAACTTTAATAACCAATATAATTAAAGAAAATGGTGAAAACATCAAGGACGGAAGAGATATAATTAAAGAAATTACCACGCATTATAAAAATATTTTTAAGTCAACTCCAACTAGTACGGCGGCAATCTCCGATTTAATATCCAACTCAAGTAACACAGCAAGTGTGGAAGAATCAGCAACTCTAACAAGAATTTTTGACCAGGATGAAATTCATACATCGATAAACAAAGCAGCAAGAGGGAAATCCCCAGGACCGGATGGGTTACCCATAGAATTTTATATTCATTACTGGCCCATGCTAAGAAATAAGTTAACAGAGATTCTAAACGACTTATGGACAGAGGATAATCTTCCCACCGCCTTCACAGAGGGCATCATAGTGCTAGTACCCAAAGGCAACCAGATCAAAAAAATCAATGAAATACGACCAATAACTTTGTTAAATTCAGACTTTAAAATACTAACGAGAATCCTCAAAACTAGACTGGAACCCCTCATGGAGAAAATCTTAGGACCTCATCAAACCAGTGCTATTCCCGGACGTAGCATCTTAAATACTGTGTGCGAATACCGTGATATTATCAGCATAAACGCAGAAAAACAAACGCCATCAGCTCTACTATTCCTCGATTTTGAAAAAGCTTTTGACCGAATTGAACATAATTACCTCTTAAAAATCATGGAACATAAAGGATTTGGCTCCCCATTCGTGGAAGTAATAAAGAAAATAATTACAAACACACATTCAAAACTTCTTATAAACGGACACCTGTCAGCGCCCGTCAAGATAGAAAGATCGATAAGACAAGGATGCCCGCTATCAATGATCCTGTACGCACTGGCAACGGAACCCCTGCTTGAGAAATGTCACCAAAATTTAACAGGCATTAATCTAAACGGATACAAATTTACATGCAGAGGATACGCAGACGACATTTGTATAGCCGAAACTTCAGCGGAGGACATCCAAAAAACGTGGGAAATAATCACAACGTTCACGGAAGCAACAGGCGCAAAACTTAACCCAAAGAAAACTGCACTGCTCCAAATAAGTGGAGCAGAGATCCCACCTCCAACAGACATCTGGTACGAGCAAGTAGAAGAACATAAGACATTAGGCATTGTTTTTCAAAAGAACATTATGAAAACAATAACTAAAAACTGGCTCATAACACTACCAAAAATTAGGGCTGTTATAAACATGCACTGTGATAGAGATCTGGATGCAATACAGAAGGCTAAAATCGTACAAGTATCTTTATTGAGTAAAATGGTCTACATCGCCCAAGTACTGCCGATACCCGACACAATTGCAGATCGGATACAGAATCTGCTCGGGTGGTTCGCAAGCAGGGGTAAGATCTTCAAAACAGCGTTCAAAACAATGACTCTACCCCTAGGAAAAGGAGGCATAGGAATGATAAGCGTACGCGAAAGATGCTGCGCATTATTCCTCAAAAGAACCATAACGACAGCGGAAAATGACCCAAACGGCCCAACAAATAACTTGATTAAAGAAACAAAACCAGTCACTGAGGAAATACCTTTCAACATGGCCGCGATAAAGTTCAACTTACCACATATGAGAAAATTTCACCTAGAAACAACTTATGCAAAAACCAAAGGATGCACCCTGTACAACAAGACAACAAAAGAAATCTACAAAATAATCAACACATCTAACCACAGAAATAAAATCGAAATTAAAAATCCACAATACAACTGGAGCAACATCTGGAAAAATATAACGAATAAAACTCTAAACACTAAAACACAATCCTTGTGGTATGACGTCGTAAATGAAAAAATCTCAACCAACAGAAGACTTTACGAAATACATCTATCCCCGAATGACAGATGCAGAAATTGCGGAAATACTGACACCCTGATACACAGAATAACGTGTAACCAAAACCAGAAAATATGGAATTGGGCAAGAAGAAGAATAGCCTTCCTTGACAGAACATCACCTTTAACCGTGAGCATCCAGGAAATACTGAAACCTGAGAAAAAGAGATATCCTGAAACGAAACACAACACGGTACAATGGATACTAGGCAATACCCTAACTTATATGCTACAAACGGAAAAGAGTACTTACGACGAATATATAGCATATATGAATACTATATATTACGAAATTATCCAAACTCAAAATTATAAAAAAGACTTCGCACGGATGCTCGATATAATAATGACAGAATCATTCCAATGATCACAATTTAACCAAATAAAACTGTTTATAAACCCCGCCTAGACCCAAAGAGAGACTTTTTGAATCAAAGGCACGAGGGGAACCTAACTGTACCAAATATTCAAATCATAAAGAACCTCAAAAAACAAAACATCCAACTGATGGAAAATACCACTAATAAATACAAATCAGGAAAAGAGAACATTGAAACCCAAATTTTATTATAAAAAGGTTTAGAGCCAGGCAAAGAGCCAACCACTGGCGAGCGAAAGGCAGGGCTGAAGGGGAGGAAGGAGGCCCAAAAAAAAAAAAAAAAAAAAAAAAAAAAAAAAAAAAAAAAAAAAAAAAAAAAAAAAAAAAAAAAAAAAGTGGTTAAAGCCCTTGCTTACTGCTGTTTGGATCGTGGTCTCCGATTCAAATCTCCATGGAGGCAAAGATTTTTAAAAATTGTTTTTGATCGTAAGAGTGACGCCGGGACCGTAGATTGTTCGGATTGAATGTTAAACTGTAGATATCACAACTTTAGGGGTGTAATGAGAGGCAAATCGTAGGTACTCTTGCAATGTTGTAGGTGTACACCTTTTTACGTTATATTGATCCCTCAGCGGTTGTTCGCAGTCAGTATGTGTGTGATCTGCAGTAATAACACTATAAATGCGGATGTAAGTCTCTGTCTTTTTGTTACGTTTTGACGATTAAATGGCTATACCGATATTGATGGAATTTGTCAAGGAAAGTATTTGTAGGAAGGGCACAGAACATTTTTTTCTGTGTGATTAACAGTTGTAGTCACGAAATTTTGAGAACTTATCGAATGATGACAGAGATACGGATATGTGTGTTAGTCTGTTATGTTACGTCAGTTGCTCAAGCTATGCTTCTCGCGCATTATGTTAGTGTATAATTTGTTAATAAATTTCGTTTAGAGAACGTATTATTTAGTATAGATGACGATTTTCTCTGTACTATTACTTTGTGTCTGCTTAAATGTTTCTGGCACCAATTTATTTTGCCTTCTTTTTTGACATGCCTTGCGGGCGTAAACTGGCCCAAGCTGTAGCTCTAGCAAAGCACCAGCAGCTAAAGTTATTAGAACCCAAGAATCGAATGCTCATGTTGAAGAAAGAAGAAAAGACCAAGCTGAAAAAAAGTTAACACCCTTCCCTCCCCCACTTCCCCCCCCACTTCCCCCCCCCCCCCCCCCCCACATCCCCGCATCTTCGTTTGTTTTTCTTTTTTAAATATGTTGGAATTTGATTCTCTTCAAGGGACAGGTTCGAAGATAGAATGATATAGTGATGGCTTTCCTGTCATATTATACCGACTCGGTGTTGTTTGGGACCAATCCTTCGCTACCAACAAATTTCTATATTCAATTCTGGCAAAGAAATTCTTAGTCCACGCTTACGAAGTAGTGGGTATCAGCTAGACCTAAATAAAAATGGAGGAAAAGTTGCGTTTCTTCTGTCTTCGGCTAGTATAGACATCGATTATGGTTATGAAGTGTGGAAATAAAATCGCTTCATTGCACTCCAGCGGAGTTAACAACCGCAGTGAGATGTGTTGCTTGATTCTGAGAATGCTCAACAGGCTGCAGATTCATCGTAGTGACACGCGCTGTTAATCAAGTGTAACCTTCGACACAAACAACTGAGGTCAATTCCATTCGTGATAATTTCGTCAATTATTTGTTTGTCTTTATTCGCCGTATCAAGATCATCTTTGATTGATGGTCTCCTGCACAGAAGCTAGTATATAAAATACATGTTTCGAGCTTTTGGAATGTCCTGTCGCACCTCATCATCATATTCAGATTACATTTCATCCTTGATTTGGTGGGTGTTGTTATCGTAAAAACAGAGCTTGAATGTTGGGCATCATTCAGGTTCCTGACATCTGCCAGCTCCTGGAACTTAACACGTTGGCGAAGGACTCTTTAATTCAAAGCATCGCGTCGTCTAGCATGGATAATAACATCGATCAAATTACACCCAGAAACATGCGTACCTACGAATGGTGAAAATTAAATTTAAAGACACTCCCACTTATTGGTATTTCAAAGGTGAAGAGTTAAGCGTTCAGGAACACTATTATTATTACTAACTGCGATGAATTTCATACACATGTCTTGTGTCCATAAAATTCTCTAACTATTTGATATGTATGGTGTAGTGCAACCCTCGATAGCTGACAAGAGTACCTGACTCCTTAATTTATATGCAGATGAAAACTTTCCCACTGAATTGTATTTTTTGGTTGAAGCGTTCACTTAATTCATCCCATTCATCACACAATACCAATGAGTGGCCAGTGCATGTATGTAAATAATCCACTTTACCCTATTTTCAGTGATTATTGTATATAACATAACCAGTTACCGAAAATGTTCCACTGAAATTTACGAATACAAATTTATATGGCATCCTTTGAACACCCGAGAACTTCTCTATTTGATATCCATAATGTGATTTTGATACCACCTCATAATACTTAGTCAAGGAACTGATCAAGAATTTCTAAAAACAATGTGTTCCCCTACTTCTCTTACCTTTTAAATAAATGTGTGATTTTGAAATCTTTAGTTATGAGGTCCTACATGATACATACCCAACTGAACTTTTTATCAGATCATATTCCGACATAATTATGTTGTATACATTCCGCCACCACCTACCAGATTAATATACAAACATTAAAAATCTCTCCTTACCTGACGGTGCACCTAATAACCTAACGATTTCTGTATAAATCATCTTTTCCAGCTGACCCACCCATTTACGAGTTTCGTACTGAAATTAAATAACAACAATTTCTAAAAAGATGGCTTGATTAATATCAATACGTCGAATCCATCATAATAATGTATATGTTTTACTTTAATTTTCTGCATAGGCTTCTGCAAGAAGCGAGATTTAAAAATTACTTGCGCTACGAAATTTTTCAGTTGCCCGAAGACAATGACGCCATGAGTTCTGTATTTTGTCTTGTTGGGATGGCCTCACCTTTACCCCTTCAGAAAATCGAAAAATGCTGTGGGGATGGTACTGGGGCATAGATGGTGATAACGTTTCTTTAGGAAGAGTAGGGCTGAATGGATGATCACCGGGATTAACCCTCTTCCTTCTTTTTCCATTCATTCACAACACAAACAATACTGTACACTGAATACAAACACATGAGAATCATCCACACAAACAATAACACAAGGCAATTGGTTGCCACACCAGTTGAATTTCTCTACACACTGCCTTGTAGGAGTAACTCTCTCCGTGTTTGCGATCACTTCCTGCGTTGACTTTGTCCTGCTGCAAGTTTTAATGCAATTTCTTTCTTCCTTACTGACGTCATCACCTCCATTTGGGATTCACAACAAGCACTTCATGGGAGACCTCTAAAATGTTTCCGTGTCTGAAATGTTTGACACGTTTGCTAACATTGGTAGCTCATTAGCGCACTTCTCTATATGCACGCAGAAATATGTGGTGAATTTAGGCCTTGGAGATTTCCTCTTCTACGAAAAATTCAATGGCAACACTTTGAAACGAATAACCACTGTCGACCAAACTGTATCTACAACCTGCGATAATACAAGCTTGTGAAGTAACAATAAGCAGACAAGTTTTACCAATTCTGTAGGTTGAGACGATTCTCTTGTTTTTTCTTTATTGATGGCTTTTAATTTATAAAAAATTGCTGCTCATTAATTTCTGTATAACCGTTGTAGATATTCTACCTTTATTGCTGCTTAGCTGTTCACAACTCTCTGCCGATTTAATCCTGACAAACAGCATTACGTCATCTGCAAACAACATAAATTCCAAATTAAATCCAATAACTTAACTAATAATAACTAAAAGAGTAAATAATAATGGTTCAAATAATCCACAGCTGTTGTGTCTTCATTAACCCCTGAAATCTTATTCCTATTAAGATACACTCTGCTCCACCCCAGTGTTTATATTTTTATTCGCAGCTGACTGTATTAATTGCTTTAAAGAGATGTGCTGTTATAGTATGGAGTAGGTCTCAGAAGTCGATTTAATTTGAAATATCTTACACATTGCCCACTGAGTTTTAAACGAATAAATTCTCCTAAACGAATACAGCTGATTTACAAAGCACTCACATTCCTCTCA
The DNA here is from genome assembly GCA_031002005.1 of Vandiemenella viatica. Taxonomy (NCBI): domain Eukaryota; kingdom Metazoa; phylum Arthropoda; class Insecta; order Orthoptera; family Morabidae; genus Vandiemenella; species Vandiemenella viatica. The sequence goes on along the minus strand of JARYHS010013631.1, from coordinate 20,918,334 downwards.
GATGTACTTGCAATTCAAGCATTTCATTCACTTGTGTTGAATGAATCAGCCTATAGTAATTGAAACTATGTTTATCCAATTCGGGATACGACATAGTATTCGTACTGTTTGAACCCCGTACATGACAGTATAACATTGCCTTGATTGCTTAAATGCTGACACCCTTTTGATGAACCAAATAAAAAGTTAAAGCAATAAGTTTGTTTCCGAACAGACGGAAAATGGTTCCACTATATCTACTGAAGTGATACATTTGTAAGTTACCTTCAAAGTAATCATCAAAATAACGATAGTTAATAAGTTTCTTCCATGTCTAGTTGATCTATTTCACCATATTTATTACAAAAATTTAAATATGAACATCAAAAGGAACTATACTCGATCAGAGAAGTTTGCAGAGTTGTTTGAGGACTATCGTTTACAGGCTCACGACTGAAAGGATGGCAAGCCAGGATCATATTACAGTTTGATTCCACCATCGTTAGCACCCGCTTTAACTAAAGCATTAATAGATAAAGTCCTAGTACGCTATTTTCTGCGAATAACTTTACAAAATCACACTACAATATCTGTTAATATATCTATAATAGTTGCTGCTACTGCTGAGTAGGATAAGTCTTCTCTAGTTACATCTCTCCCTTCATTGCACGACGCATGTTAGCTGCAGCTGAATTACTGGATATATGTGTATGTCACTGGCGCAATCACTCCTAGGTACAGTTCAATCGGTTTGGTTATTATACTTACTTAAAGTTCACCATGACGGTGATACTGATAAGTGGAAGATCCCGTAACTGTTAACAATTTATCTTCTTACAACAGGATTCCTATTATTTGTCTTGAATACCGAAGGGGTGTGTGAATATCAAACTTGTAAGACACCGGTCTGTCTGGTTATATGACAACTGTCATCGGCGAGCATTGTTGAGTTTTGTCCTGCTTTCCAGAGAGTGATTGTATGGTTTGTGTGTCCTCTGAATTTGAATTTCATCAGGATAATACAGATCGATTGGCGGTACATGAAAGACGCATTGTGCGAGGCAATTCCCACTAAAAAAATAGTCGTACCGTCCTTACATAGTTTTTTTGGTATTATTTTATTTTTATTACAACCCATAGGTATTTGATTTGATATACTTCAGACAAACGTTGATGTTTGCGTGTGAAGTTTTTCGAGTATTGTATACCCCTATGTTTCACGAAAAGACGTCATTTCATATTCAGATATAAGAATTTCATATACGGTTAGACTACGACAGAAGAAGGAAGTGTGATATCTAGAAATGTTATCTTTTTCTATGCAAGAACCTTCTTAATTATCAACAGGTTTAACAGGTGGGAACGTTTTAAGTAATATTCTGCTGTTTCATTAAATGATCCCTACCCCTACCCAATGGAAGGCTTCACACGTTTTCTGATTTTAAACTAATTAGCTGGTAATAGGAAGATCGGTTTTGAGTTAGTGGAACTATATTATACAGGGGTAGCGCAATAAATATTGCGTTTCCTATTCATTATCTATTAGTTCCTAAGCACTGTTGTCAACTGAAAGTTTCTATTCCACAATTGTTGCAGAACCGTAGTGAAGATACAGGATACCACATGATACTACTCTTGTTTACGAACCTCTCGCATGAAAAATGTTGAGTTCTGCTCCCAATAGAATATTTTTTTTTTTTTAACGTAAATTGTACGACAGTATCGCATGTGCCATCAGAATCAGAGCTGCTGCAGTGAACTGAGGCCTTTTACATTTTATAAAACGCTACTATCGATTAACGATGTATTAAAAATTCTGTTATTTAATCAGTTTCTTAATGGCAAATAACTGGGTGAAAGACAATACTGATGTTCAGGTATACTTCCTATGTAACTCAACCTGCATCTATTGCAACATTAGGTGTGTTTTTTTCCTATTAACAGTATTCGCATTTTTGTCTAAGGGGAGAACACCACGTATTGCATGTTAGCATACGGAAGAAAATTTCTTATCCAACCACCAGTTTACGGTGCATGACAAATATATGCAAAAACTGTGGAGAGAGATCATGGCGTGTCTTTCCGTTCCAGATCTTGTAAGGAGTGTTAAATAGCATCTGTCAGCGTAACCTGATCGCAGCACTGTAAAACAGATTCTGAAATAATTACACGGCTTCATACGCCATTTAGATAATAACAAAATTAAACCTCGTTATTACTGAGATTTTATCATAAACATTCTGCAGTAGCTACCGGGGCTGCATCATTTACACTTTTTACATTCGCAGTCTGTGTGACACAAAGAGCCTTTCCGTGTACAACACGAGCTCTCTGTAGCTAATTTACATGGATATAACGTCTGCCGAAACGAATAAGACCAAGAGTGTAATTAAGACTGTATTTGCATACAGTTGCGTGCGTGTCGGCTACGCTTGAAACAGGTCGAAGAAGCGCTCTCGCGGCGTAGCAGCGTAGACTGTGTTACACTGCAAACAAGGTGAAGTGTTAGATACTGGTTCCAGTCTGTTCTGCGAGTTCGACTCTGGAAAACAAATGAGCCACTAACCCTGCAAACACGGATTCGTTTTTTATTGCGCAATACTTTATTTTATAGCACGTTAAGTTTTCATTGGTTGTTCAGCGGGACCCTAAATTTCTAGACAAATTTAACGGTCCTCGCAGTCATAAGCCAGAAACACAGGTTTAGTGACAACTGTCAAGCTGTGTCAGGCAGGCGTGACTGTGATATCGCTGCCACAGGGGAGTCGTTCTTCTAAAACGTACGTATCCAGACCTTAGACGTACCTTTCTAAAATTAATCACTATGACTATCTTATAGACTTTCATTAAGCAAAAAAACAGATCAGCAGCAGCAGCAATAACAACAACAACATACGTTTTGAAGATAGATAATAGTGGTCCACAAACGTCATGCCTGAGACCCTGCTTAATTAATTTATTTATTTAGCATCTGGATACACGCTTGGGCTACGTTGAGGTCAGATAGGACAGGTCTGTGTGCAAGGAACTGGAAGGAATTCGACTATGGCGTTTTGAAGGAATCATCCCGGCCTTCACCTGATGTGATCTTGAGAAACCATAGAAAAGCCAAATCTGGATCACCGGACGGGGATTGAAAGCTGCGTTATCCCTAATGCAAGGCGAGAGCGTTACCGCTCACGCGCCAAGCTTGTCCCTAGATTGAAAATGGGTGCGTAAGTATGAATATTCCGTTTCAATTTCTCGGAATAAAACTCGGACAGTTCACCTGTTGCATAAAGACCGTCCCGTTTGCTCAGGAGGTTGCGGCTCAACGACAGGAAGTGATTTGAGCATCGGTGGTGGGAGAAATTTTTGCTGTTTCGGGCTTGGCAGAGGTAATGGTGCACGGTTTCTAGTGACAAGCTGATTTACGAAATTTTGGGTTAAATCTCAAAACCATGCACAGAGATTGTAGAGTGAATGCACACAACATTGATGAGAGTGATTCGTCAGATGGATAGCAACTACTTCCGGGTGGCCCCTGTGTGTCCTTTCGTAGAGTCAGCCTGAAAAGTCGGCACTGGGAGTCACCCTGTACCTTCCTTGACTGTTGTGTACACTATACAAACAACACACTATACTTAACAGGAGTCATCACAATCATCTACATGCATACAACAGTACTTATACACACAGATTAAAATGTTGCAGTCCTACTTCTGCAACCAGGCCTCCAATATCACAAAATCAGTCATATTTTACAGCCACGATAGAAACGGAATTCACGGCAAATTCACTAGACCAAGTGGTGGTGTAACGGTTAGCGTTCTCACCTCGCATTTGGGAGGGCGGTGGTTCAAATCCCCGTCCGGGCATTCAGATATGGGTTTTCCATGGTTTCCCAAATCACTCCATGCAAATGCCGGGATGCTTCCTTCAAAAGGCCATGGCTGAATTCCTTCCCATTCCTTGCCACCCATCCTTCCCTGTCTCTAAAGACCTCGCTGTTAAGAGACGTTAAGCAGTTAAAAAAAAAAGTTGCTATACCGAACGAATCATGTAGAACTTTTTTTAATTTTTTTATTTATTGGAATTTGGGTTGCGCACCCATACAGCCATGTACAGGTTACATGGATACTACAATGTTATGAGACAGCCCATATATGTAATAAATCATCAACTTTTTAAGATCTTAAAACAATGTCTTCCACTTCAGGGACGGTACTTTAAAGGCAGATGCACAACGACACCTCTCCACTACTTTACACATTACTATATAAATACCAGATGTTGCACTGTCGTATGGTAGAATTCAACAGACACAAGTGTTGCGACAACTAATTTCAAATGACTACAAATGATTTACCAAAAAATAACGTCACCAGCAACTCCATTATTACGATTTCTATTTCAGTATTAGACAATTAAAACGAAACTGCTTTTACTCTCTCATAGTAGGGCCTAACAATTTTACAAACAGACCAAAACAAAATCTGTGGTCTCACGGGATTAGAAACATCAAAATTGATAGTAATTTATAATTAAAGAAACCATTATGCAAATATGGAATAAATTTAAATAGGAGGGGGTTTGACAGCATGAGAGACAATCATGTATATATCCCGCGTTTTTTGTGCGCCCGGAACGAAAATAAACCACTTGTTTTGGCATCTGTATACACATTTCTAACCTCAAATGAACAAATAAAATATAATGGTAATAATATATTAATAGCCGGCCTCGGTAGCGTAGGGGCTAGAGTGCTAGCTCCACGTACCGATGGTCGCCGGTTCGAGTCCGGCCGAGGGCATGGGTGTTTAGGTTAAGTTTGTGTTGTGTGTGTCCCGTGCTGTTCTACAAATTGAGCGTTCTCATAAAAATTCGGAAATATTCCATTAACATTGACGATATATAAAAATACATTGAGTGCTGGCTGAATGGCTACAGGCCGATTGCCAAGAAGTGAAGGAAAAAAAAAATATTAATATATGATTTACTAACTCTAACTTTGTTTTGAATCGGTAGATGGCGTTTCGTAAAGCAAACGTTGTGCACGAGTATTATACATTTTTCTGCAGCTTGATCATTTATAATTTTTTGTTTCTACTTGGCCGCTTGATCGTCACTCATATTTAAACTCAATATTACTACCACTGATTTAAAATTTAAGCACTTCAGACAATGTTCTTTTTAAAACAAAATGGTCTAGAGAACGGTCGGTGGCGGATAGGGGGTATGACGGCATAAGAAGCGTCATGCCGTTTGCCGTCACGGCATATGAGTCGGTCTCAGGGCCGCATTTAAGCATAGGCTATAGGAGCCCCGCACCACAAAGAGGGAAAGACGGCCCTCACCACAACCTACCACAGCCTGGGCAGGTAGTAGAGCTAAAAAAAAGGTCGCCCATAAATTTTTTAGGTCGAATTTCGAATATTTCGAAATTTAATCATCCAGCCACTGGTGACAGGGGGCCCGCACCACATGTATAGCCTAGGGGCCCACAGAGCCTAAATGCGGCCCTGGTTGGTCTTACCCACAAGCAGTGCCAATAGATGTTTCACAAAACAAAAAGTTTTTCATTCCTCCCCCTAAGTATTCAACAAGGCCAAAATTTCTAAGGAAAATAAAGAAATATAGATAAGTCAAAGAAAATATAGATAATTCATTTCTTTTTCACTCTCTTCAAACGAGTTTCATAGCCCGTTCCGAATACATTCGTCACGGATGCTCGTTAAGCGACGTCTCTAGAAGAGACACTGCATCTTATAAAGGCACCGTCTGTTATACCCGTAGCTGCGTAGGAACGTAATAGTCTAGCTGGCTACGACTTCACGGAAATTATTATCACCTGCAACGATTTTACTAACGTCGGAAGGATGTATGTATAACGTACAGACTCTTAAGCCCTCCTACTTGAGAACCATTCGTAATTTCTTCGGAAGATTAAATTGCAGGTGCATGCCACGTGGTGAGATAAATTGGGTTTCCTTGCTTGAACTAACTCATAGCTTGGCGCGTATTGCTCAAAATTAGCATATTGCAACAAACGGTGTATTTCTATCGCTGCCCGTTTAGTTTTTATTGATTTTTTCAAATAAACCGGTCATTTTTGAAACACCCTGTAATTGGTGTTAGCCCCAACGACGAAATTCTGTCACCATGTTGTTTGGTTCTCCTAAGCTTCTGGAGAAGATATGGTAGTGTTTGTGCACCCTCTCGCAAATTCTACTTTATATTTTGAATTATTTTGTTTCAAACATTTTGCAATTTTTTTTTGATATATCAATTAATATTGAAAAATCTTCCTTGGTTGAACAGAATCGTATACATTAATTTCTTCTATGTTTCAATTTGAATCTATATTTTTCTATTCGATTTCTCTGAAGGAAAAAACAGTGCATACGCAGTTACTAAATTCAGTACATTATAAATCACGTGAAGGTGTCGCGTCAGTTAACTGTCGACTAGAGTGCAAACGCTGTCTAGGCTCGCTCAGTTTATCGCTGCCAGCGCGACCTCTGCCGGCCAAATGGCAGAATACAGTACAGAGGACTCAGCCGGAACGTAAGCTCGAGCCTGACAGTAGGCTGAGGTAGTTATTCTTGTGCTGCGTGAGCATACAGCGACGCTGGTACTCGTTCGGTACGATTAAATGAAAATTAAAGAATGTGGGGTGCGTTATTGTTATTTTCTAAGTGCTGTTGTATTACTATTTAAGATTGTATAGGCTACGTTTGCTTCAAGAAAAGATCGACAGATTTTAACATATTGTGGCGATTGTTGAGATATCCAAATATGCTCTCTGCAGAATAAAGAACAGCTGTAATGACCACGTTAGATTGATGTGTACTGATATGGGAGGTGTATATTAGTCTTCTTATGCAACTTAATTGTGTATCTACAGATAGGGATGTGGCATTCAATTCGGTTGATTTGAAGTGAATGCTACATCCCTGTCTATAGATACAAAAAATTCATATTTAAAGATTGGTAAGAAGCCTAGTATACACCTCCCATTATCAGTACACATCATTCTAACGTGGTACGCCTCTTGTCCTCCAAATTTAACATCTGAAACATGAATTTCTAAAATACAGGAGATCGAATGCTACTACAGAAAAGACGGACTATGTTCAACGTTATCTAGATTATTTATGCACTAACGATGATGATTAAGAGTACAATCTATTTACTAGGTGGATATTTAGAGCAAAAAGCACCGTTATGGGTTTAAAACCGTGTTAAACGGTACAAGCGCTGCAAGCGAACGGCTTTTCAGGAGAGCAGGTTTCATCATTTCAGAAAAGCGGAACAATTTTTCTCTTGATCATATGGTTGAACTTTCCGTTGTTTACTGTCACGTATGAGAGTGATATCAGTTACGTCATTAAAGTGAGTTCAATGACGTACGTTGATGTAAATCCTTACAAGACGTCACATATATTTAAAGCATCTGTATAAATCATAATGCACTAAATGTGGAATCAGGGTACACTTTAAGTATGTCAGTAGCTGCAGATAACTTATTTACATTATAGTTATATTATTTTCATTACACTGTGTTCTGATTTCATGGTTTGTAAAACTCTTGTTACGTATTACAGACATACACGTTACACTTTTATCTGCGGCAGCTAAGTTGATAGAACATATCCAAAATATTGATAGTAGTCACTGATATACTGTATTTTTTAGAGTGCCCTGCAGTACAATCTTGTCCGTTTTCTCTGATCTCCACCCCTGTTGCGCGGCAGGCGCGAGGGAGACACTATGCGCCATTTCAGCATTCCCTAGCCGGCGCTACTAAGCACTGAATTTTTGCCGGTTTCACCATAAGGTACTAGCCAGCATGATTGCAAAGGCGGATGTGTGTAATTTTCAAGTGCCAGACTTTTGTTATTAATATAAGGTGTGAGAGCATACAAATCCGTCCAATTTGAACCGTTCGTTTACTTGATTTAGCTTAAGCAGAAGATGCCCTAGGATTCTTTCAAGAAGCCGGCTTTCTTTTCATTTAGTCTCACACCCAACATGCATTCGTCTCAAACATCAAAAAATACACAACACAATACATTCGCATAAAGGAAATTCTATCCCTGTTTAGCTCTTTATAGAAAATAAGGCATCCGGATATAACTATCATTAACTTCTGCCTATGGTCAGGAACATTACTACCTCTCATGTCTTCCAAGCTTTCAGGACCTTAACTTTCAAGTTCGTTGTTTATTCCATTTCGACACTATATTTTTTAATAATACACATACATTTAACAATTTACCTAGAGTTGTGGATGAGTAGTAACGCTCTGCCCTATTATTCGGGTGGACGCTGGTTCGAATCCCCGTCCGGGAAACCAGATTTTGGTATTCCATGGTTTCCCCAAATCACTCCAGGAGAATGCCACGACGCTTCCTTCAAAAGCCCATGGTCGAATATCCATGGTCCCGATCCTTGTCCCCAATCTATGCCCGCCTCTAATGACCTCGATGTCAACAAAACGTAGAGCCATAAGCAAAACAAAACAAAAAAATCTACAATTTATGTCTACTGCATCAATATTTTCTCCAATAAAATTGAACGTTTATTTGCTACTGATTTGTATCTATTCTCATATTTTAATTTGATTCCTCCCTTTAAGAATTGTGGTAAGCGCAATACTCAGCAGTTATCACGTAAAGTAAACGACAAATATTGTGAGTAAATTTGGGTATTCTATTCCTACTTTTTAAGTGATAGTGGCATATAATCGTTTAGGAAGTGATTAACTATTTAATTACTAATATTAATAAGAAAAACCAAACGATTTTAACTGTCTAGTGAAAAATTTGAATATTTTTTAATAAATTTTTACAATTAGTTAATAACACAGTTATTAATAATTAAAAATACGCTATAAACTTGAAAAACTATAAGAAAAATCTGGAATCTATTTTTATTTGTTTTGGAGAAATAGGAGTATAAATTCTGATTTTAGCCTCTTTCTACTCTTTTTATGATACCATGTCGAATCCATGGAAACACTCTTGGAAAGATAAACGAGGATGGTTTCCCGTTGCCTACCCCAATGTGGAATCTTAGGAGTTATTTAAGTGTGGGTGACTGTGACAGTGTGAGAGTGTTATTTGTGTTTTATGTATTGAGAGATGAAGAAGAGAGAGCGTGAAACCCGGTACCGCTCCATTCAAACCAACTCTTTCTAAATACACCTTTGTGCCACCGGGATGCCCCATCCGACGTAAGAATCACCAACAGTGCCGCATGTCCTCACTTTGTACACAGGTTTGGGAATTAGCCCAGGACTTTGGTGCACAATCTGGTGATTAGGAATTGGGTACCACCCCCTCTCCTACCATGCCGGCCAAGTCCTGATGAAAATTTCTTCCACCACTAGGTCTCGAGTCATCTAATCCCACATCATCGTTGCCGCAGCCAACTGAACTAATGGGGCGGGCGAGTTCATTTCAGGCTAAATTAATATTTTTGGCTTGGTGTTTGTAAGGTGAATGAAAATTACCTTAATCTAATACTTTAAAAAGTAAAAAATCTTCTTTTAAATATTGCCACCCAAACGATTTTACATAGGATATTTCTTGAATCGTATCACAATCAAATAAGAAATAGCTGAGTCCTAAGGTAAACTCTTTTTATTTTCAGGTTTTATGGTCGTATCAATTCTAGAGGATATTTCGATTTCTTAACTTTGACTAATTGATGTGACTGCACATGTAGACTAACTGGTTGTAAATTTATGCCAAGTTCCCTTATTTTCTGTTAAGCAAAAATTCCGGGAGTTATAACTCAATTTTCTCTGAGGCTGTTTGGTAAATCATGAACTCTAAACTACGTGTTTTCTTCGACTTTTCGAGCTCATTCGGATATCCAGCTGTCTTACAGAAGCCACCGTTTTAAAGTCCTTATCTATGAATATCACGAACACCATTGATAGAAACATGTTCCGTTGAGGATCACTTGATTCCAGTGTTCGCTGCACCTGTTAAAGAGACGCTACGAAGTAAAGGTTCTCTTGTCGCTTGAGCTCTGCCCAATCTCTCAGCTATATCGACAAGTATTCCCTCTGTACGGAGTTGCCATTCGCCGTTTTATTGGTCCTGCACTGCGCCAATGTATTTATTGCCGATCGCTCGCAGTGTACAGCTTAGGAGGAGGTGGTCACGGGGCGTGGGATGGCTACTCGACTGCAGCTAGATGGCCGCCGAAACGCCGCGATGCAAATAAGGCTGTGGCGACGTGCCCCACGGACTGGCTCCTAATATATGACCACGTGCCAGCTATAAGTCTCCGATGCCTGATTGCGTGGACCGATTTCCCTGCGACCACTTGTTAACAAGTGAGGGGAAGACTGCTATCGGGAGAGTTCGACGCACGAACAAGCCATGAACTGTATTCCTTGTCATGTCAAAAAATAAATAACACACGCTCCGTAGTTGTTGGTATTTTTCTCCCGTTTATAGTTATGCGGAGATGGAACATACTTGAAGAAGCGGTTGTTGATTATACGGAATGGGTCATCAGTCTTTGTGGAAATGCTGACTGCGTTGTGGAGCTTTTAAGGGAATATTAATTTAAACATTCGTCACAGGGAAAGAATTATACCACATTTACCTAAACGCAGGCGGAAAATTGTATCATCTGTTCTATTCTTTACGTAAGAAACCATTTTACTACTTGGTCTATAAGGTTGTTGTGCCCTCAACTTGGTGATAAGTATCTTTAAAGCAACAGTGATGCCGGAGAGATATTATGAGAGAACGTGGCACAAAGAGGAAACAATAATTGATTTTCAGTTGGTGGATCAATTCTAGTATGATGTCGTATTTGTAGGACAGTACCAAATAACAATATTTATCAATGAATATTAACGGAAGTTCACAGTACGATATTGAGGTTTTCAGGGTGAATAAAAAAATCATAAACTATTATTTATGATTTACTGAAAAGTAAGAGTTTTTGCATTGTTTGTAAATAAATCTTGAGATATTAAACCTATTATACAGGTTAGTTGCTGAACTTCCTCACGGCTATCTGGGAAAACCGGAACATTACATTCGCTTACCATGTGACGAATGACCTGATGCGGGGCTTCACACATTCCTGCGACAGTTGTTATCATTTAGTCAGCATATCTCTGATAGGCATTCCTATTTTTCTATTCTGTTGAGCAATGGCATGGTTCTAAGTGGCAGATGCTATTTGTTAACAATTTGCCTCCTGAGATGATGGAATGTTCTTGCACATCTTTTGCTACCTTTAGTAATTACAACAATAGTATTATGAAAAAGAATATTTATTGCAAACTTCTGGAAAATAGACGAATTTTTTCATCAATTCTTTCACAGAAAGTAAAATAATCAACAGATGCATTACAGATTGTACTGCTAAAAATTATATATTTTATTTTTGTATTTTTGTTTTTTTTAGAGCCTTACGACTCGCCGAAGTCATAACACGAAGGAAAGGATAGCGGGCAACGAATGTAAAGGAATTAGGCAATGGAATTTTGATGGAACTATTCCGGCACTCACTTTGGGTGATTTGTGAAAACCATGAAAAATCTAAATTTGGATGGCAAGATGGGTATTCGAACCGCCAACCGCGGGTTCTAGCGTTAGGCATTTACCTATCAGGTTAGAGAGAAAAAAAATGCTCCACACTTGGGTAATGCAACATAAAAGAGTGATTTTTTTTTTTTTTTTTTTTTTTTTTTTTTTTTAATGAATGTTTCATTTTATACGGTTAATAGCAGATTATCTATTATGGATGGAGACGGACCGGATCCCACGAAAAATCCTTAAATACCGTCCCAAAAGCAGGAGAGAATTAGGAAGACCATCAAGAAGATGGATGGAGACCGTTACAGGCTGTCAGGCATAATACTGGTTAGGAATAAGAAAAAGGCAACTAACAGAAAAATTGTTTGCGATTAAAAGGTTTGCTACTTGTCCATATGTTGCGAAAGAAGAAGACAGAAGCAGGGAGCGTGCACATACTATGTGGCTCGGTCCAGGGAGGGGGGGGGGGGTTGGCTGGAAGGCTACGCTGGGCTACGTGGGGGAGAGGGGGGGTTCCGAGTCAGGCCACGTAGCTTTCCTTTCATAACATTTTTCACAGTTAAAATGAGGAACAGAACTCACAACAGCATGTGGATATTTATTTCCCTGAGTTAATTATTTCCGTATGTAATTTACAATAGTCTGACAAGAGAAAAAAGTACAAAATGTCTCTGGAATCAAAAGGGAATAAAGCTACGTGCTATGGGGGGGAAGGGGGGTTACAGGAGGCCAAAATGTAGCTCCGTGGTTTATGCACGCTCCCAAAGCTTAAACGAAACCATCTATACCCGAGTTCAAAGTCAGCCTGACAATGACTTTGCCGCGTGAGCAGCTGATCTGGTTTGATCTCGTTAGTATGACTCTAGTATCGAGAGAGCGCACGGTCGATGTGCTGGATGTTGGGTCTCGACAGTGGCATGGTCCGTCGCGTTTCCTACCTGCCGTTGGCCGCTAGCGCCAACTGTCACTGCGATGAGAGCGCCGGGAATGCCGGCACGGACGGGTTGGTTGATGCGGGCTATCGGCTTTCAGGGACAAATGGACGCGAGAACCGGCGAGAACAAAGGCTTGTAACTGTACCGCCGCCGCGCGGGTCGTAATGGATGTGCCGCCTTTGCCTAGCGCTCCTTGTAAGAATGCAGACGTCCCTTAATTGTGGGCGGATGCCCCCAACACACAAGCATGGCGCCGACCACAAAAACGTCACCACCGCCCGGAGGGTCATTAATTGGGGAGGGGTGGGAGGGAAATTTGGAGGTATGGTACAAAAACCATCTCCTCACGCCGTCAACAAGTTTAGAGCTCTGTTTCCACAGCGACAATAACGAAGAGGTCGCCTATTAACAGCAGTTTGCAGACCATGGCACATGAACCTGCGAATTAATTGTGAGATGACATTCCATTTGATACAGAAACAGAGTAATGGTCAACGATTCTGGGTTTGTGGTTATGATAGCAAAAATTATACTGCGGAGACCTCTTGGGTAAGAAAGAAGTTTTAAGGCAGTGGCTTCCCAGACCATTAAAAATATTAAAACTTCCCTATATTTTACGTACTTCAAATATGCTTAGATAGCTGTGTTCTCGGTAAGGAAAGCTGCCATGAATTACAAGTCCTTACATTAATATAAATTATGATTACCGCCACTTTCTAACTTAGTTACGATTTTCAGATGACATTATTTACTGGCTTTAAAGAGGAGTGTTTAGTCTACATTAAAATTTAATGAATTGTAATGGAACGCATGCTCTGATGGTAATTTCGCTAGCCTTTTATTTACTCTCTTCTCATTTTTTTTTTATCATCTTATACACTTTGGGTGTAAAATTCCCCCATCAGACTGCTTAGTGCTTTAGATAGTTGTTAACCTATGACAAAACCAGACAATGCGGATAATTAGCGGATGTATTAAGACCACTCCACTGTACTGGCTACCTGTTTTGTGCAACATCGAACCGCCTGCAATAAGACGACACAATCTCCTAATTGCCCAGTATAATAAGATCTGTGATAACTTGGATCTGCCCATCCATGACGACATGGATAATATGTTTGTGAGACTTAAATCGAGAAATCCAAGTGTAAAAAACTGTCAAACAGATTATATCTGATAATTTTAATGGGAGAGAAGCTTGGAAATTGGAGTGGATAGCCTGAGCCCCACCAGAATGGCACTCCCTGTTCGACAGTCAACAGGCACTAAAGGGACTCGCAAGACCTGGGTAGCTCTTAACAGAGTTAGGACTGGTCATGAAAGATCTGCTTCATCTTTGTATACATGGGGAATGAGAGATTCACCGAGATGCGACTGTGGTAAGGAAAAACAAACCATCCGTCACGTGACATTTGACTGCCCACTTCGAGCATTCAGGGGATCACCAATAGATTTTATTAACATTTCAAATGAAGCTTTAGATTGGCTACACCATGTTAATTTTGAATTTTAATTGTAATTTAATGTTAAATTGTATTATTTTTGTGCAATGGCCACAAGCTAAATAAATAAATAAATAAACCTATGACAAGATAATGTGTTACCTTTGAAATGACTTTTCTGTTAGTTTCTGTGCAAACTTTAAACCGGTCGCAGAACTTCATGACATTTTGGCATTCTGCTTGCGTGGTAACTTCGATAATTTCAACGGATACACCTATCATACATCTCAAGAAATTATCTTACCGGTAAATATTCGTAGAAAATTTTCTATCATATTCTTTTAAACAAAAGTGAAGCTGAAATAACACAGGCTGCAGCTTTTGTTTGCAACAGTACAGAGTTGGCTGATCAATTTCAGTATACCTTCAGTCTTCAGGTTTGAATGATAACATTGCAGTAACGAAATTTAGGCAAGGAACACCAAAATCTAAACTGCAGAACAAGAATTAAAATGACAAACATAGAGTACCGACCTACGTGACACTCGATCGCCCACCATTAAGACCACACGAGTTTTTAATTTTCATGATTCTGAATCATTAGTAAGCAAATTATCATTCCCAAGAAATGTTCGACGCGCCCTAAAGCCACGCCCCTGCCAAGAAATGTTGCATTTATTATCATTACCCGACAACAACAAACAATAATCTTAGTCTGAACGTCTTCTTTCTAGAATCCTTAAAATTATGTTATGAAACAATCTACAATTGATGACAACCAAGAGGTTACAGGTATATGGGACGCGGGTTTTGGTGAGATCACACAGAATTTTTCAAAACTGAAAAATATGTATTAACATTGTAATGTTATAGCAGTTGTTTGTTTGTTGGTGGTTACATCTGTCTCCAACCCTTTCACTTATTTGTATTTGCTGAATATTTCACGCGGAACACCAAATGTGTCTCGGATCACTTCTGTTACAACATCAACAGTGCTTATGAGATATTTTCTTTTAAGCAATATGAAAGGAGTGATTAAATGCGCATATAACGTGAAGTATGATTGAGAAAGAGAATCGTCGTTATCGCTAATATATAATATAAACTTTTAAACTTGACTGGATCTAGAAAGCCTAGGACTCACACCTTAACGTTCCTATTCCGTAACGAGCAAAACGAAGCGATCAGCTGCTATTCAGAAGCCTACGTTACCGCATTTTGATATGACTTTTAAAAATTGTTAACTAACATGATACTGAAAATAGCACAAAGATAACAGAAGTGAACGTTAAATTAATAAAATCTAGGCTGAGGAAATCACATGTAAAAGAAAAAATGTGGTATTACTGTTTTTTGTTAAAATTTCTGATTTATAATTACGAGGTTACTGTCACGGTATTTGTGAAAAGCCAACAACGAGTTTAAATGGAATGAAATAAAGTTTTAATATCTCGTTATTGCTACATGTTGGGAATCGAAAAAATAATCAGAATGTCACTTTAGAACAAACGTTTTGGGATACTACTCATTATGCTGACAATTGCCTTCGATATTATCGCTTCAATTACGGGTATTAGCAGTGAAACACAGATAAAAATAGGCAATACCATGAATAAAAGATAAGGTGAGATATATTAAAATTAGAAATAAAAGATAACGTGTCGAAAATTTGGTGATTTGTGAAGTAAAATTACAGCTAATGGATAATACTATTATAAATCTGTAAGCAAGCTGCGTGTCTCTCTTTGTTTGAACAAGCACCGCGATACTACTACCGAAGTAATTTGGATGGTGTTTTCAAATTTTTAGAGATAATGGTCCGAATTAAAACCAGCGCAAATAGCAAATGATTTATATGTACCAAGGGATGGAGGAAATAATTAAATACATTTCTAGACATAAAATTAAGAGATACGGATCGCACTGTAATTCAGGTGTTCACTCCTTACACAAAAAACTAAAAATAATATCACACTACTTAACTTGGAATTCTGTTTAATATTTGGACTATTTAGTTCCCAGTTTTTTTTTGAATGCAGTACATAAACGGAATACCTGATTAAGACGTAATCATCATTACTAATATTTCATTTACTGTAAAAATGATGCATTTGAGGAGTTTGACCAAAGACGAATATGCTAATCTCTGTATTGTTTATATTTTATTTGTCTTTGACATATATACTCTCGGTTTCATGAATTTTGATAAGTATAATTAAACGGAAATCGTTACTCAAACCACTACATAATATATTAACTCTTCAATAAGAGTAACAGAATTGTAATATTTATGGTAAGTAATTTTGTGCTTAGTATCGATAGTACAGGGTTTTCACTATACCGTATCACCGCAATTTGATAATGATAAACAATTATATCGCTTACCGGTATCCCTCGAGACATCGCAAGTCAAAATCAGTTATATGTACAGTTCCTTGTGCCTTTGGTGACGTATTTAATCTGCTCCAGGGCGCATTTCAACCTAGCCACAAGAATAAACTTTACATAGCGATACAACAATGTATTATTGCGCGTGTTTTAGTACTCTTGCAGTTCAAACAGAAGTTGTATTATAATATTAATTGTTATGATTTAAGCCACGCATGCTTTGAATCCTGAAATAGACAATGTTGTCATTATCAAAAATGTATTTAGGGATATATTTCATATGTTTAGATGTTTGATTTTGAAGCGGCAATATCAGTATAGATTGTGGTTAGGTCGAAATGCGGACTGAACCAGAATATTCTTGGAACAACAAAAGGCATGAGGCATTTAATTTTTATTAATAATTAATAAGCTGTTTTAATGTGTACCACGTTAGTGATGACGAGTAATCCCCAAAACATACCAGTCGCTGTGCATGTCCAGCCTACATTTCCGTGTAGCAATGGCGACATATTTTTTCTGGTATAGGCCGCGTTTCAATCTAACCACTTCAATTTTGAGATACGATGAAGAAAGACGGCTCGATATTCGGGTGGATGCATACAAGATATAAGCAAGAAATACATGTTATTAACCACCGCATGAGAATATACGCGTATAGTATACAAAAACTTGCCAGTAATGTTAGATTCGTTGTTGTAAATTCTATCGTTGGTGTCAAAGTATTTCTATAAATGGCCGTTGAATGTACTGTGAAAACTATCGCAGACGGTAACTTTCGTGATGCCTTATGTTTAAAGTATTTTTTTTTTTTCATTAATAGGTATTTTCTATCCTCTGGAAAATGTCCCAAATTTCTGATCAAGAGGACAACTGATTCTCGGTACGTTCTTATTGGACCGTTAGTGATAATGTTTCATGTGGCTTTAATTTCTTATTTTCTATATATTATATTGTGTTAAAGTATTAAAAATACTTTAGAATTATTGTATGAAAACCGAATCTAAGGCAGTAATTAAATGAAAGGAAAATCTTTAAATGAAATCTATATTTTTTATTTCTCCAACTTAATATTTGATACTAAGAAAACTTAGAGTTTTTCTATACACCCCAATACCCGCGCGTGCAAAGCAGCGGGTAAATGCTAGTGTATATATATATATATATATAACTGAGCTGTTTTACCTAAAACCACATTTTTTTTAATGTAAGTTTAAACGCAGAACCTTGACACAATTCTCAGAAGAAATCACCTATATGGAACTTCATGGTTGTCAAAAGATTTTAAGGATTCTAGAAAGAAAGAAAATCGATTCATCCGAAATATGGTACTGCAGATAGATGCAGGAAGTTAAGTACACGAATAATGACTGAACTGCAAATATTGTATAAATTGATGCTTAAGAAATGATTTCGAAAACTTATGTTATACAATGGACAATCAGACTGGTTTAAAATGTTTAGTACAAAATAAAGATTAGAATTCTGAAATAAGGCAGATTTTAAAGGATTTTTGAGTCAAAAAGATCATCCATCATATGATGGAGAGAGGTACAAGATTGCTCCACACTAATACAAAAAAGTGCCTGACTACTTTTGAGCCTCTTTAGTAACTTTTGTTTGTCTCAATTTACCTATATACTGCATTAAATTGTAAGTTATTAACGAAACTATTTAAAATGAAAAAGGAAAACCAGAATAAGGGAACAGAAAAACAAACCAAAATATTTCCAGAGCTGGAAAATGTAGTAAAGGGCCAAAAAAGAAATTTCTATCAATTTTTGTGATTACATTCAATATTTTGTTTGTACTTGTGAAAATCTGATTTCTTTTTAGTTGGTCGTACCCCTCGTACATACACGGAATAAAGTCACAATAGTTCCAGTAGGTTACAACACAATAATTCCTTCAAACATTTGAACCGAAATTCTACAGTATTTATGTATTTTGCCGTTAATCTACAATCTACTTCTTTTGATCTAATATGCCAAAGTGACTACTGTTTTCTAGTTTAGTCACATTCCCAAAAACGGTAATATGGGAAAGTTTACCTGGTATCTTAGGTGTTGTGGGAGAACTTAAATAACTAGAAGCTTTGCTTTGTAGCAGGAATATATTTTTCTTTTTTATAGTATCCATCCTTCCCCTTCGTTTACTATGATCGTGTTCTCAATTAAATGAATTTTAATTCAGTTGCATGTTAGTTAGATTAAGATCTAATTTAGTTTAATCTTAGTGTCGACTTGAGTCAAGAATATTGTTCAATAACATAGTTATAAAGATGAGCCTTTTCAATCATTTAGTGATATATTCTAAAAAAAATGTAACAAAATTAACTTATAACCATACTTTGGAATAACGCTGTTGCTTTATGAAATGTGTAATACGTTGATCAAACTCTTACTCAACTGCAATACATATAGTGAGCAGTGATTGGTAATGAACATATTCTGGACATGTCTTGGAATTAATAAGTGCGGAAATAGCTTTGTTGAAGTGTTTAACGTTGGATACGTTTTAATGTATTCATGGACCGAACAGTCAAACTAAGGAACTGTAGATTAATATATAAACAGAAAACTCAGGACGTGGGTTGCAGTGGTATGCTGAGGCCAAAAGGTAAGCTCGGGAGAGAGAAGAAATGGACAATTGCGTCAAACCTGTTCGGTTACTGATAACAGAAAAAAAAAACCACAATGAGCTACAAGATCCGTTATAACTGTTGTCACGGTTGGCAGCTATTGCTTCTCGTACCTAAATATTAAGCATCTGCATAAAAAACAGCGTGGAAGTGGTTGAATTATGTTTGATCTGTGCACTAATACAAAAAATTTACGATATTAGCTTCTATACCCCTGACAATTTATGGTTCTAATCGGCATTCAATGTATTTTTTTTTTTTTACTTATGGCTTTACGCCTCGTTGACATCGAGGTCATTAGAGGCGGGATTGGACTGGGGACAAGGAACTGGAAGGAATTTGGCCATGGCCATTTTGAAGGAAACATTCCGGCATTCGCCTGGAGTGATTTGGGGAAACCATGGAAAACACAAATCTGGATGCCCGGACGGGGATTCGAACCGCCGTCCTCCCGAATGCGAGGCCAGATCGTTAAACGCTCATCCACCATGCTCGGTCTGTTTTGCTGAAACCTACTAATTAGTTTTTACGTTACGCGCACACATACGAAAAAAGATTTAAAAATGCTTCTTTATCACCGTGAACTAACTTGCTGATCGATATATACATATAATGTATCCTATATATTAGCTGATGACATTTTCCTGTGCGAAGTTTCGTTGAAATGTGTTGATTAATTTTTTGCTAGATGCTCAAGCAAGTAGATTTAAACAAAACAAAATCTGTTTTGTCCTCAGTTTCATCGGCAATTATGTTATTACTCTGGCTAAAAGGTATTTTGTATGTTATCCGGCAATACACAATATAACTATGTGTAGTTTCTTGTAAATCCGTTCATTAGTTTTTCATAATGCGTGAAAATTACGGTTTTGGAACCTGTATCATCTCAGCATTGTAACTTATCAGGGTATAAAGTATTCTACAGCCTGTTCCATGACATCATCTATCACTATGTGCAGCTTCATTTAAATTAGTTATCAGTGATGCGCAAACAGACACATTGACAGATAAAATTTCAAAATTTTATTTTTTTGGGCATCCCTGTTGTCAGCAGAGTACATCACATTACCCTTCTTGAAACGGTACAGTTTTCAGCTCAGTATAATTTTCTTATATTTATGGAGCGGTCAGTATTTTCAAGACCACCCAAATATAATATTGAGTAGCACACTTTAAATTGCTAGATGTGTTCAAATTTGAATTTTGATTCATTATTTATTCGAAAAGGAAAATTAAACCAAGAACTTTATCTATTCTAATTTTCATTAACGCCTCTATCAATCAAGCCTGTCACTGAATGTGCACAATCTTAAGTATCCATTGTTAAGAAAATTCTTCGCTCTGGCCTTACATTCGCGAGGACGTGGTTTCGAATGCCTTGCCAGGCTATCCAAATTTCCGTTTTCTCAAGTCACTCCAGGCGAATGCCGAGATGGCTTCCCATCATTTGCCTCTTGTTGTTTCCCACCTCAAATGATCTCGACGTCGACGAAGCGTTAAGCCAGAAGCAAAAAAAATCTTTGGACATTGAAAATGCTGTTGGCTCTATTTGAAAGTTGTATTTTGTGTATAGACGCTTACGTCTTATAATGTTCGCTGATCGTTTCGTGTTTCCTTTTGTGAGAAATTTTGCGGCAATGGATTATTCGATACCTACGCTCTCTAGAAATAAAATTACGCGCTGATTTCCGAGCTACTGAAATAAGTTAATACTTATAAGATCTTATGATTATCGCAGCTGACACTTTATATTGATTGAAATGCCTAACAGGTTTTACTGCTGTGTCACCCTTTATTACTTTTTACCACAGACAAAATGGCTAAAATGATCGCATAACAGCCCGCGCTCTAGGAGGATATGTAACTTACTGACCATGTTCATAATGACAGAAAAACAATGGCTCCAAGTTTTAACACAAAATGCAAATGGTGTATCATTAGTTGTTTACAGATTCAAGCATTGAAAAAGACCTAAGTAGGTATTGAGTAGTCTGCAGCAGGAGAAACGAATATCGCAGCAGAAAAACCTGTAAATCATATTTACAAACATAGATTAGTATATTATTTGTTTATGGGTATCAGACAGTGCTACCAACTGCCATTTAACTTTCTTTTTATTTCATAAGCGAGATATTTTCCTTTTCGATATTTGTGTTAATGAATACGGAAAATTGCCGTGGTTTTGTAGTGCATATCGGTGTTTCTGAAATTAGCTCCTTATTTTGTTTTGTCTGCCCTGAGAGGAGGGCTCGTGCCAATCCTCTGGTCGGTGTCACGTAGTTGCTCGGCTAATCACGGCCTGGTCCGCCTCGTGGGAAATTACAGGCGCTTCCGCCCCCGCACTTAGCTTAATGTCGCCAGCTCTTAATAAAGCCCACACCCTCACGTCATATCACCGCCGCCTCCTGCAGGCTCGGCTTTCTCTCACCGACACCTTATTACTTCAAGCACACACAGTGCAAGGAATGCTAACATTTGTGCTCATGAGGTTCCACTGCAACTGGCATAACGAAACTGAACAACCTTTATAACTGCAAGAATTTAATTCAGTAATAAAGTCGTGGTTTTCACTGAACTATTCCGACAAATACTTAATGTGAGTAGGATGATAAAAAAATTAGGGGTAACACTAAAGGAACGGATATTCCATTGAATGATTGCAAGCAGCGTCCATATGTATGAATTGACGCTAATTCGGTCGTAGGTAGAGCTAATTCTAGGCTGCGATTCATAGGTTGAATCTTGAAAAATTGTAATGTACAAAGGAAGGAGATCTCTTGTGTGTCCACATTTGGACTACTGTTGTGCCTTTTGGTATCCGTTTCGTAAGGGGTTGATTGACAGAATAGATTGTTGTTGCTTTACGCCTCGTAGACGGCTAGGGTCATTAGAGACTGGATGGGCCGGGGTCAAGGAACGGCAAGGAATTCAGCCATGACCTTTTTGCAGGAAGCATCCCGGCATTCGCCTGGAGTGATTTGGGGAAATCATGGAAAACCCAGATCTGGATGTCCGGACGGGGATTCAAATCCACGTCCTCCTGAATGCGAGGCCAGAACGTTAACCGATCACCCACCACGCACAGTATAGAGAAAGTACAGAGTAGAGCCGGTCGAATCGTACCTGTTGCTACAGTCCTTACGAAAGCGTCACAGGACTGATTAGTAGATTGGGCTGGGAGTCTCTGGTGGATGGACGACGCACGTTTCGCTTGAGCTTATTGGTAAACATGCGTACACGAACTTTCACTTACGAGTGTAGTGAAATACTTCGTCCACCAACTTATTTGAGTCGCGATGATAGGAAAGATAAGATTAGAGAAATTTGGTGCTGCACTGATGCTTATATGAACCCTTTTCTTCCTTCGTACCATTTTGAAATGCACATCCAAGAGATTAATTATGATGCTAAGCAACACCTGCCACCCACAATTTTGTGAATTCCAGAGTATATATGTAGACGTAGATGAATTCTTGAATCTCCGGAAGACCTAATAAATGTAGACGGCCTCCGTTTCTGATAAATCTGTTAGTTGTTAATGTGCATTATTAACTAAGAAAGAATAACCCATTCATGGAACTTCAGTAGCAGTTGTGAAGAGTTTCTTACGGTATTTTTTTTTTTTTGATTTGGTAATGTTCTACATATTTAATTTGCTATTCACATAGCATTACAGTAGTAACTTCAACTGAATTAATGACGACGGAAGTATAGAACCAATCAAATTAAAAAGAAATTAGGAATCCCGAAAACTTTTGCTATCCATGTAATATCAGTTTTATTACTGGTCCAGGCACAACATGATGCGTATGGAACTTCTTTCACCCGCATTAATTAATACCTTCAGTAACATGGCACTTATGATAGCAGTTTAATTGGTTTGTAAATCTCATTTCAGAGTGAATTATGCTGTAACAAAATGTGTCAGTGGGGATTCTGGTCAACTTAACCACAGCCTTCACTAATATTGCTTTCGAAAATCATAGCTTCTTTTACCCTCATATAAATAACGACGGGCATCACATGTGGTGGTAGTAGGAATTTATTCAGGAAAAGCTTGTAAGGAAAAATGAATAACGATCGGGTCTACCGGAGATCGCATTCCGCCAAAATAACAGTAATGACGTCATTATATAACCAGTAATTCCGTTGTAATACAGTCTGTAGACTACCAATATTTTCAAGCAGAAATTAGGTTGTAATATATCCTGGACCGGCATAAGACAGTTAAATAAACTTCGGAAAATATTTCTAAAGGATTCTTGCGTTTCACCACGGCTATTCCTGGCGGAATCGCGATCTCCTTCTCTGAGTTTTTAATAACCTTCATTGTTTATTATCTTCTGCCATCTTAGGTTATTTTTAGGTTATTTTTTAACCAAGTTCTTATAACTGATGCAGGTAATATAACGTAAACATAGAATACTATTCTCCTTACATGAATTTTTGCATCTGGTTGTCGTAGATAAATAAAAAGCAACATGTAAATTTAAACGAACATACTAATTGTAACTTTGTGACATATGATTACCTCGCATTAATTTTTTCCCTGCTCTCCGTATATCTAATATCTCTGCTCACTGTTATTTTGCGGCAATGATATCGTTGTTGAATTGCGAGTGTCACATCGCTTATAGAGTAAATAGTCATATCCTTGACCTAATAAAAAAAAGTTACAGTATCTTAAATTTCATTTAAAAGCTAACACATGTATCAAAAACTAGGGATATCATATATAATGGTAGTTGGAAAATTCCTAGGTTTTGGTTTAACCTAATCCTTATAACTGATACAGATAAAATAGCGCAAATATTGAATCCCCTTCTCCTTAGATGAATTTCTGCCTCTAGTTGTAAATAAACGAAATGCAAGATGATGGATCGAATGTAATATGGTGGCTGTTAATTGGCGAGTGAAAGCTGGCACGTGACCGTTCTCTGGCCAATAGCTATAGTAGCTATAGACGACGTACGCAGACTCCAGATTAGCATTTTTTATAATAGGATTCGTGTGTCATATCCGGCATCCTGGTTTAATGGTTACGGTGCAGCAGGTTGCTGTGTGGTAATTGGGACCCGAGCACCACTTCCTCTCCAATAATGCCAACTTCTGAGAAATGAAAATACATCTCAACGGCAAGGCCCGTACCAGCTGAACTCATGATGAATACAGACATCGTCTCACGGTGTCTCAGTAACCTCAGCCAAAAGAGCGAGTTCTTATTTTCTTAGTAATTTTTTACTACTTTTCTTCTTAGAATTTACTTTTTATCGATGATTAGATAATTGAAGCTTAAAGTTATGGTCGATTTGCATGGAACTGGATGGAAAGCAGCAGACACCAGGAAAAAAATACACAGAAAGTTGGGTTTCACAGATCGGTCTCGACCAGTGTACAGAACATCCTGGAAAAAGGTTAGATCTGGTTAAAGAAACACTGGGTTCAAATTAGTTTCCCTCCATATTGTAATACATTCTATTTACTCATGTATCTTTTTCTTTCAAATCTTATTAACAACGTAGTGTAATAAAAGTTATGACGATTAAGTATTTGTCTTAAATCAAAACCTTTTACTATTAAAAACTCTTAATATGCTTCTTCTAAAACAGTTTAACCAAATATATTTGTAAAGAATTCATAATATCTCGGCGTAGAGTCTTGTTGCATTAGATGACAGATACAAACAGGTTGAACGAACCTTATTTTACAAGGTACACGCAATGGTTTTCGAATTCATTCGTCCTCGTTAACTGGAATATAACGGAGGTTATGTCCATTGCAGACTACATTTCAACAACACAATTGACAAAACAAATGTCTTCTCTTCGAATACAGTTGCTGCTGTCTACCAAAATAAAACGATAAACCTAACACATGAATGTTCAAAAATTGTGATGAACTTGCACGAACATCATCTTTTATCCCACAAAAATAACTGAATAATATCCATATAGGTAGCAAGAATACATCCAAAAACCTCCTCCTACTTTCTGATGTTACTATTAACTCAAAACTGACGACACTCGACGACAGATATTCTCAATATCCATGTAAAAAGTTTTCGGGGGTGGAAATCAAATGTCAAAAATTAATACTTTTAATAAAATTCCCGGACACACAAAACGAGGATTTTTTTTTTAATCGGTGATAGAAGCTAAAGAAATAACATTACCTGACGTTCATAATATAAGCTAGTGTTGTTTGAGTCTACAGGGAGATTACAGAATTGTTTCGATACTGCCTGTTGGAATCTGATTTACTACATCGCACATTTGTGTAAGCGTAATCACCCTGTTACCCACCAGTGTAGTTGCGAGGTTTAAAGAGCCACTGCACTGGATCGGTAAGATACAACTGGCCCGGGTTCAAACCCCGCGTACCACCAGTCCTGATTATGGTTATTAGGCGGTTTCCCGATTTCTCTTAGGTGAACTTTACAACGGTCCTAAACTATCGCCTCATAAAAAACACATGTCACACAAAACACAGGTTGCACGTTTTGCAGACAGATTACAATACTAAAATACCGAGATTGAAGGATACTTTATAATCTTTATTAGAATGAAGTAGCTATAATATATAATGTAGAGAATCATGAGAGACATGCATCAGTTAAAGAAGGTGCGAGACAAGGTTGTAGTCTATCCCTATTAATATTCAACTTGTATGTAGAAGAATCAATAAAGGAAGTGAAAGAAAGATTTGAATGTGTCATAAATGTTGAAGGAAAAAAATCAGTATGCTATGATTTGATGATGACATTGTCTTGTTAGCAGAACAGGTTGAGAATATTGAGAAGTTATTGAATATCGTGAACAAACTACTTAGGGAAAATTTTGGACTAAATAAAGTGATGAAAAGTAGCAGGAATGATAACAATACTAGTAGATTAAATATAAAAATGCGATAGCAGAAGTTATTGAATTTTGCTACATAGGAAGTAAAATTACAACTGTTGGCCGAAGCAGGAATGATGTTAAAAGAAGAATAGCAGTAGTAAAAGAGCCTTCATGAAAAACAGAAATCTTTTAGTTTAAAATATTGATCTAGGACTCAGAAAGAACTTTTTAAAATTCTATCGTGGAGCTCCGCACTTTATGGCAGTGAAATTTGGACTTAGGAAAACCAGACAGAAGGAAAATTGAAGCATTTCATATGTGGTGCTGTAGAAGGATGCTAAAAAGTAAGTGCACAGATAATGTACGAAATGAACGACTTTTGGAAATGATGGGCGAGGAAAGAAGTTTGTTGAAAAGTCTTACAGAGACAGGATGGTAGGTCATATTTTGATACATGTAGGATTGGTTAACTTGTTAGTGGAGGAAACAGTCGAAGGTAAGAACTGCAGACGAAGACAGAGATTAGAATACATGAAGCAGATAATTGGGGACGTGGGTTGTAAGGGGTAGGTTGAGATGAAAAGGCTAGCACAAGATAGAAGGGATGGAGGATTTCATCAAACCAGTCAAGAGACTGATGACAGCAAAAAAAGACAATACTTAACTCCCCCATTAGAATAGGATCACCGATCTGTTATTTAAGCAGGTTTGATCATTAAATTTTAGGAATTCATGTGGTTTCCATGAGACTAAAGCGGTCACATCAATCGTATTCGAAATTAACGGGGAAAAAATTACATACTTACACACTGGCTATCAAAAAATCCAGAACGGGAGGAGGAAACGGGTTGAAAGGGTATATGATGTTATTTCAGTGATTACAAAATCAAGTCAAATTTACAAAGAACATAGCAGTATCAGCGCTCTTATCAGTATGAAGTCACGCTCCCTGTCATATCCGAATACCCCACAAATTTGGATATTCCGTGATTCGACCAACCGGCCGAACGAGGATCCACAATCAGGTCTCTTTCAAACTGTGTCAGGAGCTGATAACGACATCAAACCATGCAGTATAATCATCTTGCAACGATCAACACCATAGCGCATTTGATCCCACCAATGTTATAGAAAAGCCCAATGTTTGATTATGGTTCAAGTAGCAATAAAAAAATCCAAAACATCTTTTAAGACCTAAACGTAATCCATGGGAAAATCTTCAAACATCTGAAAATTTTCTGAGACAGTGGTTTAAGTCAATTGTTAATCCCATATACTGAGCCACAAGTATTAGTATCGGCTATTAAACAACATTTTAGTCCTAATAAAACACGTAAGCTATCTCGTTAGCACGCACCTACAGCACTCATGAGCACTTAGCAG
This sequence comes from Vandiemenella viatica, assembly GCA_031002005.1. Taxonomy (NCBI): domain Eukaryota; kingdom Metazoa; phylum Arthropoda; class Insecta; order Orthoptera; family Morabidae; genus Vandiemenella; species Vandiemenella viatica. The sequence goes on along the minus strand of JARYHS010013631.1, from coordinate 20,891,175 downwards.
TTATCTTCCGTGAAAGCCATTGTACTACCCAGTATCTTCATTTGAAACACACTCTTACTGCCGGAGAACATTTAGAAAGTGCAGTATAACCTTCAAGTACACGCGTTGTTTCTGGTAACGTACAGTCACGTGTGGGGTCTAGAAGTACCCCAACCGTGTTTAGGTGTGCTTACAAGTAATTACTGGAAATAACTTGCATATTTTTATATTTACATAATAAAAGATAACGTATTTATTATTTCAGTCGTTTATTGTGCTTATATTAATCAGTCTTATCCGAAACTTAAAGCCATTCACAAAAACATGCCATTTTGGTTTTCTGTTTGTATAGTTCAGGGAAAATGACATAAAAATCAACAAATATTGACTTCTAATTAAACTTCTTTTTTATTATGTACAGAAGTGGAGCATAAAATCAAATTAAAATTATAAAAAGAGAAAAAACTAACAATACAAAAAAATGACACTTCATTATGTGCCTACAAAATCAGTCGTTTCCTTTGGATTCACAGGACAAACAAAAATTGATTGTCTTTGAATGAGGCTTACAAATACATTGTTTGCAAACGTTACATGTTAGAGAGCTCTTCTTATCTTTCGACCTTGGGCAAATATAACACCTTCGCTTTTTAGAAGCACTAGGGGCAGGCTCATCTTCATTAGGAGTTGAAAACATTTGTTCTCTGCCAACCAATTTGCACATGATTTCCCGTATATCCTTGGCCAACTTTGAGTTATTTTCTAATCTCCTGCAAACGTATGGCTTTACAAGACTCATTGCAGTGGACTTTATGTATTCTCTTCTGCTGACTTTTTTATTTGGATTAGAACCAACCCAAAGAACATATCCATTAGCAAGAGAAATATTCAGCATTGCAGCAAAGATTGCGTTTGGCCATCTTCTTGTTCTACGTGAGCAAGAGTAATTTGAGCATTTCAAATCCAAGGCATCAACTCCTCCCTTAGTCGCATTGTAAAAGTCTATAATTTCGGGTTTCTTCGATTGTTGATTTACAGACACTTCGTGATGCATGGAAGATAGTAAAACTACACTTTTATTCCTCTTTGGAACGAATGATACCAAGGTCTTGTCCCGAACAAATCCAAATAAAGATGATTCAGTGGGTCTTGTTTTATCAGGCAAAAACTGACGAGGAATTTCTCGTTTGTTTTTTCGTACAGTGCCCACGTATGTTAGCCCTCGTTTCAGTAATTCGTCTACTAACTCAACAGACGTAAACCAACTGTCTCCAGTGATATTCCTATTAGTTCCATAAAATGGCTCTGCAAGTTTTAGCACATCCTGTGTTGGCACTGCGAAAGGGATATTTCTTTGCGTAAGCGGTTTTCCTGAGTATATAAACGCATTACATAAGTAATGAGTTTTCGCATCGCAAATACACTGTATTTTCAGGCCATATTTTCCAGGTTTACTTTTGATAAACATTCTAAATGAGCACCTTCCTCGAAATTTTACCAACATTTCATCAACACATAAATATTCTGAACAAGAATAGTTCGCACTACAATTGCTAAGAAACTTTTCAAATATTCCTCGTATCAAAGCCAGTTTATCTGTAGATTTTCTTTCTTCTCGTGTGCTGATGTCATCAAAGGTTACATTGAAATGAATGAATAAAAATCTGTTTATCCCCATTACACCTCGAAAAATGTCTCTTCCAGTAAAATCAGTCGCCCATAACGATCTAACATTTTCATGATTTGACTTGAATATCGACGTAAACAGAAGTAACCCAAGGTAAGCTCATAACTCACAGCAGTCAATGTTGTTGCCATAATACGGCCGTAATAATGGAGGTGAATATTTGTCCTCAAGTTTTTTGTTGGTACAGTGCACGATAGTCTCAATCACATCATCGGTAAATAATAGTTCCCAACTCTCTACAGGTGACATTTCACGTTTACTAGCAGCAGGTCCTCTCAGTCCCGTGCGTTCTCGTACCATATTGTGCTGTCGTACACGAGATGAATGTGGGGCAGATTTACTCCATTTGAATCTGTTCTTACCGTAAAAATAGTTCCCTGAGCTTTCTTCGTCTTCATCACTAGTAGATGAGCCTTCACTTAGCTCCATCTCTGAACCAGAAACATGTTCACTGTGTATCGAATCATGTTCACTGATGTCATCAACATCTTCGTCTGGGTCATTTAGTTCTGTGTCTTCATATTCTGAGTCGGTGCCTTCTTCCAACAGTCGTGCAATATCCTCATCACGAAGAAAGCGAGTCATTGTTGTAAAAAATATACTGAAATAAGAGGAAATTTCTATAATAGCATTTTGCAAATAAATACAACGTAAAAGCACGCGTGGGGTCTACAGGTACCCCAACAATGAAAAACAGGCACTTACTGTTGCGAGAGCGCGGCGCACGTCCACCTACTGCAAGCGGCAGCGGCACACTGAGAATACCTACAATGACGAGTCTGTAGTGCGCCAACAATGGAAATTATAAACAAAAAATTTCGCGTGGGGTCTGCTGGGACCCCACCTGTGTAGTTAAAGGATAAGTTAGAACCAGTTTTAAGTGATTGCGAAGCAACAAGCCGGCTTGTTACAGAGATACGACGCCTCTTACCAACACTTACCGCTTGTACCTCTGATAAAGGCCTCCAGGTTGGCATGTACCATATTTTGTCAACTGTCATTACCGTAGAACAATCGAAATTTAAACCTACGGTAGCCTCCAAAGCACTGAGAAACTCTCTGGATAATGGAATCTTGAAACGAGGTGGTGTTACAGCCTTCAAACCTTAACTTTAAATGGAACTGTTGTTTATGAAGTATTTTTACCAAACTAGAGTTTGACTGAATATGATTTTTGTATGATAGTCTTGCAATTTACTGTAAATCAGTGTAAATGGACTTTGTCTGATGAAAACATATTATGTAAGTATCATTTAATATGTTTAAGACCAGAACTATGCCAGAGAATTGCTTAAATGTTTGTAATTCAAGTATGAAGGTAAGCTACGATGTTTAAATGACGATTTGCTACAGTTAAAAATGATTTTTGTGGATAATTGTGATTAATTATCTTTAATTTTCATTTCTAAGCATTTTGTAATTATTGTAAATAATTATGTATTAATTTTTATTGTTTTTAATATGTTTTCAATTGTTTAAGTATTGTTAATGTTCGAGAAATAGCTATCGGAAGCCTCTGTATTATATAAAGCGACCAGCAGACATTCAGAGACAGTTTTTCTACAGAGTTTTTACAGAGACAGTTTACGTCGGCCAAGGACAGTGTTGAACGAAAAGTTTTGGTAGTATTGTCTTTGGAAGAAGTGTCGAATGTAATCGTTGGAGTTTTGTGTTTATATGTGAACTGTATTTTGAAGTCTGATGGCTACTAGCAATAAAACAAGTTAAAATTTGAAACTGGATCGTGGATGAGTTATTTATTATATGAATTAAACCACGAGGCACCTAATAGTGGGGTACTAAACAATTTTCACAAAAATCTTTAAAGTCTGTGAGATTTTACCACATAAATTCTCAGTCTTAAATTATTAAAATATAGTTGTTATGTAGTAACTGCATGTGTAAACTATTTGTTCTGTTTCGTCTTCTCGCAACCCAGGAAAAGGGTGTATCGCATGAAGCAAGATGAGGTATGTATTCTCATTTCTAATCTTTCTCAGGATATGGACAAATGTGAACCGACACATCAGCATAAACTCTAACACACGGGAACTGTTCTCATTTCACACATGCTTGACAGGTAATCCATTTTTCACCAAGTTCCCATTACAGATCCTGGCAGTAAAGATCATCATCTTTCGCATTGTCAGAGCGTAAGTGCCTCTGTTTTTGTAAACGATTTTTTCCACTTCTTCCTAATAATGAGTTTTTAGTGCTGTGTAAGTGGCTTTATCTTATTCCAATATTTAATTACTAAAGTGACAGCTCAGGGTCACCATTTATTACACTTTAGAACGCAAAGTAATATGGTCATTTGCGCAATGAATTTAGTTTAAAGCCCACTAGGGAGCTTTTGTAATCATTTTAATTTTTGAATTATACTTAGAGCAACCTTACATCTGCGTTGCAGTTTGTGTTCTATTGTTTCCAGTTAAGTTGGCCGGTTTTCTTTTTATATTTGCATGTATATACGGTTTTGTATTTTCATCAGCAATGTAGCTGATAGCTGTTGTGACATGTAGCTGCCAGATTGGCATGTGCATTGTTTCATCTAGTGTAAAATGAAGACAGTGATTCTGCAGCGGATGAAGTGGCTTATATTATATCTGCTAGCTTTTACCGAAACTTGGCCATAGAGGAGGATTGGAAGGTTGACACTCTTGATACCTAAAGTTTAGTTTTTTGTGGCCGCATTAGTGCATAATCCTTGTTTTCGTCGTTACGTATTAGGCCTCGTATCCACTTGAGCACGCTCATGTGAATGAGCCGCTCATTCTTTCGAGTTCGCTCCTTTGAGCGTGCTCAAGAAATAGGAAATTTTGGTCGAACGAGCCTGTTGCCAATGCTCAGAAAATGCTCGTTTTTGACACACAATGTCAAAGAATAAAAGTACCAAGGTGGTGGATTGGAGAAAGCGACGAAATTATCTTAGTAATTAAATTCGTGAATTGACTTTTGAAGGAAATATTGAGACTTTCCATGAGAATGTCAAGGATCGATTTCGAACATTACCTGCGTTTAGTTGAACCTCATATTAAAAAGCACTGCACGCGTATGCGTGAGGCTACACCCATCAAGAAATAAATTAATGATAATTTTAAGATTCCTGCCTTTGGGATATTCCTATACAAACCTGCAAAATACCCTGCAGCGTCAGCCGTTTTGTGCCGGTAATCTGTGACAGTATTGTTCAGTCGCTCCAAAATTATATTTAGTTTGGTACCGGTATCTATTTATTATATTTATAGACTTTTACTATCAATATATATTCAAAATTGTTTTCTTTACGTCATCAATACCATGGTTTAATACCTCGCTGATTTCACGCCATGCATCCTCTCATTTACTTAGATTACAAATACTGTTCGTATGAGCTTACTCATAATAACTTCTTTGTTGCATACCGATTAATTGTTGTCAAGCAAGTGTCGTTGTCCCGCATGCTCGCGGTCATTATAATAAACACCAAACCCCCGTACACACCGAGCGGCGAACACACACTGGCTCACCTTTGAGTATTCTAAAATACCGACAAACTAGCGGCTCGCACTGAGCGCGCTCGCTGTCGTCCACCCTTGATCCAATCGCTTCACTGAGCGGCTCCATCGCCTGAGCGTTCTTAAGTTGATACGAGGCCTTATGCTACTGGACTAATTAAACGCCTATTGTGGCTCAAGTATAACCTAGTGCACTTTGTAGTATATATCCATACTCTGATGTGGTGGCTTCGGTCTTATATGATTTGTAATGTTTGTTGAAGGAGAGTTGGCGAAAGTGGAGTATCACCTGCAAGTTTTAATATTTTTGCGAATGGTGCTATAGACATCTCGCTTGTAATAGTATTGAACAACAAGAGTTGGCTTAGTGGAAGCGTCTCACCCTGTTAGTGGACCGACGATAGCGTTGGTTACCGCTTATTCCTGGACCGAAGCAGGGAGCCGAGGAAGAGGCGTCGAGGTGCGGACGTAAACAGGATGTCGTGTCGGCGGGAATGGAAGGAAAACAGCGCCGGCCGAACAGGTGTCGAGCGTCGTGCATTGTAAGCAGCGCCGCTTACACCCTCAGCACACCCTGTCGACACAGTCACAACCTACCCACTCCGTCTCAACGCCATGTGATTTAAATAAGCAAAAAGCAATAACTGAATGTGATAATATACAGAAGAATCGAGGGAAAAAAGGACGAGATAATTACCTTAAGATCAGATTGTATTTAGTAGAAAATCTGGAACATCAGAAACAATTCTAGATTTTAGATTAATACTAGAAGGGAAGGTCAAGAAAAACACTGATACATTTATGGCATTTATAGTTTTAGAAAAAGCCTTTGATTTTCAAAATTTTAAAGAAGTCAGGTCTCAATTATTGACACAGTAAAATAATTAACAACAATATCAGGATTAGGTGGCTCTGATAAAAGTAGAGTATCAGGAGAGAACAAGCATCAGCGACAAGTAGTGTGAGACTGGGTTGTAATCTATCCCCATTAAAATTCAATGAGTACCTTGCGATTTACTGACGAAATTGTCCTGTTAGCGGACAGTAATATGGATGCTGAGACATTAATGAACGGTATAAACATGATACTGAGATACTAAATAAAAACCAAAGCATGAAGAGTGACATGAAATGTTCAAGAAATGACAGCATCAACAATACACTAAATATAATAATAGTATCAGCTACAGTAAAAAAGTTAGAGAATAGTCGCGTTCAGGATTATATCTGTTGGCCGAACTAAGAAAACGTCAAACGTAAAACAAAAGAATTATTCTTGAAAAAGATAAATGTTGACCTTGGATTGAGAAATAACTTTTAAAAACTTTTATTTATGGATCGTAGCTGGAGGTAATTATATTTTAAGTGTCTCTTGGAATATGTAAATTAAGATTTTCTCCCTTTAGAAAGTATTTGGATAATTCGAAAGTAGTATAGTTTCTCTATTTTGGTACCAGTGACTACAGCAACGGAATAAAGTTAGTGTCACTACCATACACGAACTAAGTAAACTTGTACTAAAAGTATCTTCTTTTATGTCACTTCTAAAGCTGAAAATGATGAAGACTACGGGAATCAGGAAGCCTGGGTTCCTTGTGTTCTTCTGGTCCTCTATGATAACTTGAGTGCGTTGAGAATTAATTGCGTTTTTTTAACATGTAGCAGGCAGTACGACGGGATGACATCCTAGCTACCATAAACAGAAAGCATCACCTTACCAACTGCCTGCTCATCTGTTTAGTTTTTTTGGGATTCAGAAGTGGATCAAACATTCATCTACAGAGAACAGTCAGCTATGAAAGCTATTTTTCCACAGCTCACTGTGGCGTAACATTTCTAGTGCTGCTTCTAACCAAGTGTTCTTATCTAGGGAATAAATAATCAAGGCACCAATCATGCCGTCAATCTATAAGGTGCAGCTGGTGATGTATGATACCCGAGATAGACTGATAGCTAGCACAGATTATGAATCATAGTTTTAGCGGCTTATTGTACGTCTACATACTTGTCAGAAGTTCTGCTGGATTGTTACGTGAAAATTGAGCTTCATCAACACGTTATTGAGTAAATGAGTAATAATATGATAACCACACGACTGCGGCCAAAATGTCGCTCACTTTTAACAAGACGACTTGGTAGAACCGTCGAGAACCGTACAGACAATAGTCTATTAATTAAAACCATGGGCCTTTAAGTGATACCGAATTTTTCCTGTCTTCCTGTATCAATTTATCCGATTTTCTACCAAATGGGTATTATCTGTGAAGGAAGGTTTCGCTCCTCAAAGGTCATCAAAAATTGTCACATTGTTACTTTAAAATCACCGGATTGACGGGGATTCAATTCCTCCCCATCTTTCATCTTATAATGAATTCTATTTCCAGATATTTTTTAGAAACAGAAAATAGAATAAGCTCAGTGCAGTTGCGTCATCTTTCATTCACCTGCTGAAGAAAAAAATGAATAAATATCAAAATAATTTAGCTTGTAGAAAGACAGCAGTGTAAGATTCACATTTCTAAATGGAAGAATTAGGAGTTTTTGGAGTTCATTTTGCTGAAAATCTTATCACTAACTTGTTGGGTTAAAATCCAAGAATTCACCTAACCCATTGGGAAAAACTGCCTGACTACTGCAATCAGGATAAATGACGTTCCATGGTAGAAAGTTATATATGTAGGTGCATTACCCCACCGATAGGCAAAGCATAGGCCACAAAAAGAAATTAATGTAATAAGTGAGGATGGCTTCTCTGAACAGGGAAGTAGTGTTCCAATGATGCGACCTGAGACTTCTCTCACCTCCTCAGTCGTCTCACAACAGAGCCAGTGCAGGATGAGTCGGATCTGGTTAGCGGAAAGATTTCCAGTCGGTTCTGGCAGCTGAGCCCCTGTCACAGACGCTATTTGCAATAGCCAGTAACGAAAATAGGGCGCAGTTCGTAAGACTCTGTTGTGGCCGACTGGACGGTGCTCTCGTTGATTTACGACTGTTCACCGGTCGTCTGATTGTAATTTAAATTGAATAAACCGCTTAACAAATGACTGTTCCACACAAAGAGCCCATTGTATGAAGACAGCTCGTCCAGCCGGCGGTCAATTCTATGTAAATCTTCTCGCGTAGTCTCTGTGACGCAGAGGTGGGATGGAGATGTTTCCGCAATTACGTGCACAGTAAATGTCCACGTTTGGCCATCCGATCAGTGGGTAGCAGTCCAACGCCGACCATTGCAAAGTACCTCGGAGTAAGCAGTGGCGGGGCTAAAGGTGCATCGGAACAAAATAATAAACTTCAATGTCTTATTTGTAAGGAAAAACAGAAAGACAACATAAATTTTTAAAGATCATTTATGATCGGTTACTTCTATTTTCTTCACCGATCTATAGTAAGGTTTTAGTGGTTTTATGGTTAGTTGTAAGCTGCAATACAACGGAGAGTCTTGCGAAAGACTGTCCCTTTTGTTAGGCATCTGAATCAGAGAAAACACCTGTCTCATTACCACTGAACTTTCAAAGGAAACTGGAGACCTGGTGCAGTCTTTCTCGATCTAGTATCCGCTATTTCTCTTGTCTATGTTTTTCATAAAAGGTAACAAAAATCATTCAGAGAAAACAAATATTTAATTCTATTTTCTCAGGTTCCTATGAACAGAAAGTTCCATACTTCTCTACACAGTAATTTCAGCAAACAAGAAACTTAATAATGTTCAATTACAGGGACCTATTTTCACACTTCTTCTCCTTTACCTCAATACACGTATTTTATCAGAAAAAGTCTATGTAACATGTATAAGCTGAAGATTGGGTCATTTAAACCAAATTCAATTACTTTCGCAAATAAAAGGAAATAGTAACCACCTAAGAAAATTACCTTCGATACGGTCATTTGAGATTAAGTCCATCTAAAATAGGTTTTATTTAATCAATTTAGGAGCAACGAAGATCGTCAGATTTAGTGTCAGTGCCCCATGCTTGTAGCGTCTACAACCATTCTGCGTTCAAGGTCTGTTAATTTATGTCTTGCGGGAATAATATCGTCAGAAAACCTTTCACACGACTTACGAGGATACAAATAAATTTCCGACGCTTCACGTCACAAAAATACAGTGCTATCGCCATGTTGCTATTTTCATTTTCCTATCACATAACTTTTGGCACTTCTGTTTATGTCTTACGTATTAAGCGGCTGCACGCACAAACGCCTTTTTAATGTACTTTATCAACGTGCTCGGGAGTAGGTATCATTTTTTGAAGAGTAGGGTATCATGGTTATAAAATGCGGTAGGTACTGCACATTTTCGGGTACTCTTTTCGCCTTGTGTGATCAAACTAGATATTCTTTTTTAGGGTTGAGCGCTGAAGAAATAACATCAAAGATTTATGATAAAGCGTTTGATTACCAGGCGTTACAACACAGTCTTAGTTTTTATTACCAGTTCCTACATAAGAAGAACTCTGTCTGAAAAAATAGACACTTGATTTCCTGACACTATAATACCAATATTCAACCAGTTTCTATTTTTAACTGCGTAATAATTCAACATGATACGAGTTAATCGAATAGAATTCTGGCTTTTGTTGGAAATGAAATCACACACAAACTAACGTCGAAGAGGTAGGCATCAGGAAAAGCAGAATATGCTCTCATAATATTTTAGTATGTATCAATAGATTTAGCTAAAACGCTCAAGGGGAATTTTGATTCCTGTCACACACGCTACATCATTTCATCGTACGACACTATTTTTAGACAAATCTTCAAATCTGTTGTCAGTAGTTGATACTATGTACTACACTCTGGTAGGTGTTATATGATCTATTGGCTTTGATAGAAGCAGTCGTCCTATCCTAAATTGATGAACAATACCGTCATTGAACTCCACTGACTGGATCATACAAAATTGTATTTCTTGAAACCCAGATGAAAGTGGGTCCTAATATTTCAGTATGAAATCCAAATGTAACGTTCTGTGGTATATTTTCGGTTGGAAAGTTTTACCTTCTGTTCCATTAATACTTTGACTCTGCCATGGAAAGTCCGTACAGGATGTACCGTTCAGGAACACACACACACACACACACACACAAAGAAAATATCTCCTTCGGCGTTTTATGTGTTTCTAACTAAAATGGCAACATTCATAGTCTCCATTTTCGACGTTCAAGTTATTTAATAAACAAACGGTAGAAAAGAAAATCTTAAACAAATCTTTCGGAAGTAAAAAAGAAATAGGTTGATTTTCCACATCTATTTTTTCGAACTGTAAAGATTACCGTTGTTAAAATAATACAACAGATAAACAGATGACTTGTTTGTGGTTGCTAGGGCTTTACGTCATATACGTACTCTGGAATTGTAATTAAATTAAAAAGCAAGATATCCCAAAATGTGCTGCAAGGAATTTCAGAGAACTGCGGAAACGAAATTTGAATATCTGAATGATTGTTTGAATCCTGAATGCAAAGCAAGCTGGCAATCTGTTTGAATTGTAGCCTACGTATCACAAAGGGCACTAAGTAATGAAGAAAAAAACATTGATAAGGAAGTTCAGCCGCGTTTCATAAATTGTGTTAACATCTGGCGGTGTCTCGATATTACTGCTAGCTTGACAAACCCGGTGTCAGGTGTCCAATAAAATGGAGCGAGCATTGCCGCTTATTATCTGCCCGCAGTCTGTTTCATTGACCGACCGACTGACGGCTTATTCAGATCCTCATCATTAGTTTCGAGTTGATTAACACAACGGGGCCGACATATGACGCCAAAGTGACAGGAAGCTACTTCAGCTGTGACACACATAGCTTCATCAGTAGCAAAATCCCTGATACCAGGGTCCCTAGAGATCCATTTAATAGCAGCATGTAGGTAGCAGACAAGTGGACAGACAAAGTACGAAATGAACGAGTTTTTGAAATGATGGGTGGTGAAAGAAGTTTGTGGAAGAAGCTTATAGAAAGAAGAGACAGGCTGGATTGGGTAATTTGTTAGTGGAGGGAACAGTCGAAGCTAAGAACTGTAGAGGAAGACAGAGAATAGAATATATGAAGCAGATAATTGAAGAAGTGGGTTGTAAGGGGTATGTTGAGAAGAAGAGGTTAGCCCTAGATAGTAGGGGATAGAGGATTCATCAAACCAGTCGAAAGACTGATAACAGCAAAACTATGTTGTAGGTGGAGAGTGTTTTATGTTGAGTACTTGAATAAATGCTGCAGATTACTGGAGAAAGAATTTAACCAGAAATAACAGCAAAATGCGATTCTTGTTTAGTACACAGAAATTTGCATATCAGAATAATCAGTTTAGCAAGGAAAGTGGGTACCTATGTACCACATCTAGAGTCATGTTGGAGCCTTCAGTAACATCAAATGCAAAAGCCTTATTTGTTTGCTGATGTGGCCCAAAGAGCATGCGCTTTTAATAATCAATAATTATATTTCGACTTGAATGTTTTGATAATAATTCGCTATCAAGTAAGGTTCGGTAGAAGAAATAATCTCTGATTTTAACTGCTTACTGCAAATGCCACATTATAAAATGAGTAGCAGCCACGTGAGCAAAGCTATCTGAATCTCTTCTTTTATACCTATATTTCTGTCTTTATATATTGCCTCGTTCGGTATCTTAACCCATGGTATGATTCTATTTTACATTTTCCGTGCATTTCTTCGAAATCAATCGTTCGACTCTCAGTACAGCGTTTGGCTTTCTCGTACACAGAAGGTATTATTAGTTCCTTCTATTACAATTACCGTTAATTATACACTTTTTCGAGAACGGAAAACCTTTCTAAATATTTTGGAAATCAAATTCATTACAGTGAAGTTGCTACGCAATAAGCGCAGCAAGCGTTTCGAAAAAAATTGTAATAACTTTAAAGGCATGTTGGATGTACACATTAACTTAACCAAAAAAATTATTCAGAGTAGTAATCTGCAGTTACACGGTTTTATTCTGATCGTTCCTGAGGTAATTAGTTACTAACAACCAATATTAAGAGAAGTTCCACCAACTGCATTCACACAATTCCAATAAAAATTGCTTATTTTTCTTAGTTTCTGTTATAAGCTAAGTTACTACGAAAGAGGACAATACTGCTTCTAAAATTCGAACCTAAAAGAATATTGAAATAATTGTAATGTGAATTCGTTATTACTACATTTTCAAACGCCTATTAAATCTTTCGATATTGGAGTGTCTGTATATACACATATTCACAGCAGAGATAGAGATTGCGTTTGGTGTTTAAAATAAGTGGAATGTTATCGTTGAATAAAGGGACATTTAATCTCTACAACGAGCTTCTCTGAGAAGTGAAAAAAAAATCTACGACAATAGCGAGAAATAAGAAAATTTCACCGTTGGCTGAACCCTCATCTCGAGACAGCTGTCACGGAGGTGTGAAATGGGAGCTATAAATTTACTTTTCGGTGTGTTGGCAGGACTGCATAGCGGAACTAAGCGACGTGTCAATAGCGGGGAGCAAGGGACCGCGACCGAGCCCTTCGGAGATTGTGTTCCTGTGTACAGCCGTCACGTAGTTTGTCAGGTACCGTTACTGCTGGCAAGAAATATTCAGATCTTCTGTTAAGTAGAACTATTCCGGTAGACAATACCTCCACCATAACAAGTGGTGTAAAGCGTTGGGTAATAGATCATGCAGAATACGTTAGCCTTTTTTATGCTGCTGGCTTTACGCATCATCGACGTCTAGATCATTAGAGCCGATAGAAGTTCGGAGTCAAGAATAGACAAGTAATTCGAGCTTGCCCTTTTGAAAGAATCACACCAGCATTTGTCTGGAGTGATTTAAAGAAACCATGGAAAACCGAAATCTGAATGGTTGGACGGGGTTTCCCAAAATCATTCCATGCGAATGCCAGTATGGTTTCTTCGAAAATACTATGGCCAAATTCTTGCCGTTTCTTGTGCGCAATTTTCTCCCATCTTTAATGATCACGACAACTGTGACCAGTAAGGCTCTATAAATTGTTTTATCTTATGCCAGCAATCCAAAATATTGATATCGTTGCTATCAGTGATGCTTGAAACATGTCCTGTTCCATTTTAAAGACTTTTATATTGGCTGTAGGGATACTCATAGCAAAACACCAGACTACGGTTTAAAGAAACTGTGAGGGGTCTCATCCTCGTACAAACCAATTTCCAAGTACTGTATACTCGGGCTGATTGAGTTTCTGATGCTCTGTAAAAAAGAGATACTAAAACTACAAAGCTGCTGGTCAGGGGCCCTTCAGAGGAAACCGCGTCGAACATACGCAGTCTTTTGGAATTTTTCACAAGTTTTCTCACATAGTCTTGAGTGTCTGGTTATTTGTCAGCGTGTAAAACATTTCCTTCGGAATCCGGCTAACGCTGAGGAATGTATTCGTGCAGAGCTAGCTTAGAATAAAATGAAGGATATGACCACGACTGTGTTAACCTTTAAGGATCACCAGAAGTCGCTGAGGAATAGAAGTGTAGTTTTTTCATAATGACTGTTCATCCCAATGCGTACCTTGTCATAAATTACAGTTAGCTTGTTTAAGGAGATGGTAGACGTTATTAATATGCACGTTTAAATTTATTCCCAAAATATATTTGATATCCATTGGTTCTCAAAACAAACAAGTTTGTCATAGGTAGTTGTAATTAACCACACAGTGGCATAAGAGACAAGGTTACATAGAAAAAAACTGAATAGTTCCATAAGTTAATCGAAAAAACAATGTCACCATGTGAGCACATATATTTAAGACAACCTGAAGTTACGATTAAATCTTCACGGGTGAACCGCTAGAATGTGTTGTAAAAGCAGTTATTAGCTATTAGCAGCAGACAATTACAGATGGTTTCGCACCTGAAGAAGGCTAGCCGTCGTCATATTGTGTTTTTACAGACTTTATATTAGCTTTATCTGTATACATCTGTATGTATGTATGTACTAATGCAGCGGTTCCCAAACTTTTCGCGACCCACCTGATATGAGTGTCTATCTAATATCAGAATGGGAACCGTTGAATGACCTCGATACACTATCGACTGTCCTATCATATTCTATTTTCGTACAAAGGATATACTGTCAACAAAAATATTATAGCCCGGGAGGCGGCTACACAGACCATAACATCAAGTTGATTGCTGAAATTCCACGATCTGAAGTAACTCAATCAGCATATTAAAATGCAACTGGTCTGCCAAGTCGCAATTTGGTGGAAACCACATGCAGACTCAATTTTAATGGTTGATTTGTAGGTTTATAATTGTGTTTTACTGCACCCAAATGTATAAAAATATGGAAAACTGGGAGCAAGAAAACACAATGGTAAACTTACCAGTCAACCACTAAAATGAGATTTGTAGGTGTTTTCCACCAAGATATGACTGCACATCAGTGGCATTTTAATTTGCAGATCAAGTTTTAACTAATCCTGGAATTTCAGCTGTCAACTCGATGAGGTGATGCTTTGTGCAGCCTTTGATACAAAGATAATGAAAAATACGTTTAATCGTTACCGGCTGAATGTTTAAGAAAACTTTTTTTCTCACGAAGTTTTAATTTAAGCTAATAGCTTTCATGATTATTGCACTTGTAGAATATCGGGTTATATTTTTTAAATAGATTTAATAAAAGATATATTTTTGTGTCAAAAACCACGATTGTTCCGTGACCCACCAAAACACATGCCCCGACCCACCAAAACACACGCCCCGACCCACCAATGGGTCGCGACCCATAGTTTGGGAACAGCTGTACTAATGTAATGGAATGTTCCAATTCAATTTTCACCCACTTCCATATGTCCGAATTGTTTGAAATTTTGCACAAATATTAAGATCTGGTGACAATACAATAATTTCAGAGCAACGTCCTACTATTCTCATAACTTTGACAGTAACAATAGAAACCCGTTTGCATGACTGAAATCTTCTAATTGTATTTTAACCCAATTCCAGATGCCCGAATTGTTTGAAATTTTGCACATGTATTGAGAACCGGTGACAATACAATAATTTCATAGCTGTGTCTTACTATTCTCATTATTTAGACAATAACAATAGAAAAGCGGTTGATTGCAATGAAATATTTCATTTCTATGTTCACCCACCTTCTGACGTCCGAATTGTTTGAAATTTTAAACACGTATTAAGATACTCTCCACTTGTACATAATGACTCTACGTTCACGGACAGTTAGCGATAAAAAAATTAAAATTAGTTATATCTAGCACCCCACACTTTTTTAAAACAAAAATTAAAGTTAACTTTTTAATGTGTGACTTTATTCTTATTTTAAGCTTATTTAAAAATGTTATACTGAATTGTGAGACTGAATTTAAAGATTATTTTTAACCTTTTTAGTTCACATTGCAACGAAAGTGTGTATTTTAGTTTTTTAAATTAATTTTTTACAACTTAATTCAGTGGTATACCGATGAAAATTTCACTGTAACCACATGCCTGGTAAGTCTCCTTTCTTACAACATGGATTTACTCGTATGTTTTACATATTACAAACTCACCTCTTAATAAAGGCCTTAATGCAATGAGTCAAAGATCTGTTCTTTGACGGATGTTTAAAAAAAAAAAACAATGAAAATACGATGTTTATGGTTAATAACTGTCTTTTTTTTTTCAAATATGGCCTTTGGTTCCTGCGACCATTTAGCCAGCTGCAATTTATATAGAACTATATATTGTATCAGGATTTTCTCATGTAAATTTTGGTACACAATGGTGTGGACAACATTAGACGAGCCCAACACTTAATTAAAAACATCCATGCTTGAGGTCGGACTTGAACTGGCGACCCTTATGTTGCGAGGCCAGCGTGCTTGCCCTTACACTGCCAGGGCCGGCTTACCGGCTGGCTAATATGCGCAATAACAAATTGATTTCTTGTGGAGCTTCTCAGCTTTAGACATATATTGAAATAAAGGCCATGGAGATCAATTTAACGGCTAACCGCTAATTGTGCTGGATGCCCGGACCGGGATTCGAACCGGCGTCCTCCCGAATGAGAGGTCAAAGCGTTAACCGCTCACCCAACACTCTCGGTTCTTTCGTTAATTGTTTTGATGATTGATTTTTTATATGATAATGATCAATAAGTATTAAATTGAGAAACCTTAAACATTATATTATTCTACAGAAAAATTCGTAGGTATCACATCATAAAAATAATTAGTAACGTCCATAATTAAATAATTAATATTATATCTGTCCCCAAGCAACAATTTTTATCTGTTTTTAATATCCTTTCAACCTCTAGCAAAGATTTACTTTGTTCATGTGAAATATGCTAAAAGTCTTCGGGTTTACGATTACACCTAAAACTATAGATCCCCTTTGACCCTGCAGGTTTACCGGTTTACGACTGAGGCGTATGCGCTACAAATCGAATCTTGTCGACTGGACACCAAGCTACCCTTCAGTGACTTCCGGCCAACAATGCCTTATGCCCTTTTTCTGTCTGATGTGATCAAAGAAGAATCATCCAGATTTGGATTTTACATGGTTTCGCCAAATCACTCCAGGTGAATTCCGGGATGGTTCCTTCAATCGGTCATGGTCGAATTTCTACCCGTTTCTTACCTCAGTACTATCACACCTCTAATGACTTCGATATCTATGAGACCTAAAGTCATAAGAAACTGCCTTATTGAAAGTTGACTCTGGACGACAAGAATAGCAAGAAGTGATAAACAAGAAACAAAATGTAACGGGATACACCTGCGGAGTCTGTGTTACATTGCGAGATCTCATCGGACAATGAAATGACACAGGTATTATGAGAGAAGCGGCGTGTCCGCTTTCGCCTGCGGTCTGCGTGCTGTGCCGTGAGGCAGGAAGTGAGAACAAATGGAGACTCTTCCCCCGCTGCCGATAGCTTTCGCAGATAACTGGCTCCAAATGACGTCTAATGTATTCCCTTACCTTTGTACCCGCTAGCGGACAAATTGAATTGAGAGGGACTTTGCATAATGGGCTCAGGAATCCTGTACGTTATTGCTTCCCCTGGTCAGCGTAGCGTGGCGTAGCGTAGCGTAGCCCACACTACGTCGGAGAAACTCTGTGCAGGACGGGGCGAGCCGTCAAATTAGTAACTGTACCTACGGAAACAATGAAATGTATCCTCACCGCAGGATTACCATACTTTTTTCTCCACTTTGTTCTTCCACAGACAATTTCTCGGAAAGTGAGTTGCTTAATGCCGGAGTACAATGTAATGTAGTCACGTCAATTATTCGTTCTTATCCGGGCATGAAATGATTCAGATCCTGACGGGCTCGTTTGAAGTAAGAGAGATACAGTTAGACTTCCTTATTGAAGCTTGTTTGGGGAGAGAAGATGTGTAAACCAAAGTCGCGTGGTAAGGAAGTTGTTATTTTCACTTTGTTATTCGTACTTTTACGTACATTACAGTGATTGTAAATGAACATAACGAAATGCTCGGACAGTTTGGTGCCATGTTTGTTTCTAATAGGCCTAATTGAAATATAAACACAAAGGTCTAATATTTCCACTGGTAGTCTTTGTTCTTGCATCATGCATTTTTCGTACAAGATCTTTACACATATTATAGTTCACCTAATTAGCACTGCACTGAAAATTACTTTCGTTCCACCAACATGGGAATGAATGCTGTGCTCGTTATGGGTGGCACTTGGCCATTCTTCCAGATAAGTAAGCTCACCTGAAATCAGAAACCGAGAGTGGTGCATGAACGTTTAACTTTCTAGCCTCGCATTCGGGAGGACGCCGGCTCGAATCCCCGTCCTGGCATCTAGATTTGGGTTTTTCATAGTTTCCCCTAAATCACTCCTGGCGAAAGCCGGGATGCTTCTTTCAAAAGGCCATGGATGATTTCCTTACCGTTCCTTGTCCCGAGTCCTATCCCGCCTCTAATGACCCCAACGTCGACGAGGAGTAAAGAAATATATATATATATGAAAACTTAAAACGTCATATCGTTATAAAAAATAAATTGAGGCCTTGGGCAGTGATGGTTCCTTACTACAGACCTTTTATGATTTCTTGGAGGTTCCTACAACAATCTGGACTTCGATGAGCACCAAAGAGTCAAAGTTGTGTGTTGCAGGTCGCACTGTCAACTGTTTCCTCCAGTCATACATCTCGGGCACGGAAGAAGAATGTCTGTGAGACATCAGCAAGAGGTAATATCCAAAAGAGGCTCCCCTCGTGGCAACCCCCAGCTGATCCGCAGAACAAACCGCGGTGGCTGGCGGTGTTGACTCAGGCGGGCTGGGCGATACATCACGCCACCGCAAACACTGCGGCTCCCACGAGCATCCATCATCGGCGGCCGACCTCGGCGGCTCAATCACACCGTGCCTCAGTGCAGGGATTAGCCACAGCAACAGTCAAAAGGCACCACTTGGAATACATCACAAAGAATCCTCCTGTACTACTATAATGGAATACCGAGAGACGGTTAAAAAAATCATTTTTCATTACTGACCATGCATAAATTCTTCTCCTATTTTCGTTATCATTTGGATAAAAATTTATTATTTGCATTGGATACTGAATAACAAGAACAATATTGACCTTATTTCCAGTTTTCAACGTATCTTGGACACAATATATACAAAAAGAGGGAAGTTCTGAATGAGGTAAAATCGACAGAGAATTTCTTATACTGTATTCAAAAGGCGGAAAATGCAATATCTGGGACACACTCCTAACATCTGGTCTTGGATGACATGGACGCACGAAAAAATTCTGGTTAGATGGCGCCAAGAAAGGACTTGGATATAGCACTTTGCTACTGTTTCGCCTGGCAATAAACAAAGAAGATTCCACTACTGTGATAAACATCGTCAGAAGGTATATGAAGACCGTTTTTAGGACGTTTCCAATATTTCTCTATCGTTCAGTAAATTATCCCATTGTTTTATTAAGGAATATAATGAAAATTCTCAGGTGTCAACTATAGCTCCCATTCCCAGCATATCAAATTGTTATTTATTCTCATAGGTCATATACAGCGCTCTCTTTCTCAAACAACCTGGTGTTAATGTGGTGTCATGGTATGAATCGAGAGGACCAAGGTTCGAATCGCCGTTGGGCCTGATTTTTCACGGCATTTAAGCTAATTCTAACCGTTGAAAATGTTTGCTTTGCGCGTTTGAATTCGCTATGGTGGTATGTGGTTCGTTTTCCAAGTTTATAAATATCCTTTTAAATAGTGTTTCTCAACAAGTGGTCTGCGAAAATGGGGCAGATGGCCGTAAGACACAACATTATTATTCATTTTATAATAAATATTAAGTCTGTTTAATATGTTATTCACCTTTTATAGTTTACTTGGAATTTTCTAATCCAATGTCAATTGGAATTAAAAACATGCGTTTAGATTTATGTCGCGATACCATACAATATGTCCCTAATGTAAATGCTATACACATACATAAAAAGTTAGGTCCATATAAAATCGTTGTCCGTAGAAATATTTTTAACATTTTATATGTACTCGGATTGAAAAAGGTTGAGAAACGCCGCTTTGAGTAATACTATTAGTGGGAACACAACAGAGGAAAAATGTTCAGCTGCTTGAAACTCTGTTACTTGGTAGAAAGAAGATTAGTTCTACTACCCTTTACAGTAATTTTTTCTTTACCTGGTTAGACTATTGTCCCCGCCAATATCTGAGCATGTGCATTGTACATTATATCGTTCAGTGATTTCTACTCGTGTATTTAGTTGATAACTATTGTTAATCTTTGAAGTTTTAGTAATATTTTTTCTTCTTTGATTCCTGTCACTACTCAGGAGGTTACGTTCACATAATTCTATGAAGCGGTAGAATATTCTCCTAACAGAAGCGCGAAACTTTAGAATTCGGTTAGAACTTTAAAACAAGAAAATGGAAAGAACTAGGGAAAGAAGGAACAAGTTATAATGAGTTCTAATTAGTTATAGGAGGAGTCTTTTTAAACACTGAAGTGAGACTACCTCATTCCAGCTATCAAAGTCAGATACAGTGAAATGTCTCCAGACCTTGAAAGAGCGAAGTACTAGTAGTGGCCGTCATGACGTCACCTATGCCGTGCTGGCACACATCCACCGGCGTTCACTGGACTTTGTGTCACTGCGGGAGCCGAGACCACTGGCCGGAAATACCGCATAATGCTCCAACGAGGAGCCAAGACTCAAGATTACCACCGTCCCCTCCGACGCCAAGAAAAAATGCCCGACACCAAAAGGGTGGAATCGCCGCAGTCATCTCGTGGCCCATTTAACAGCCGGGGATATTTAGAACGGCGCTGCTTATAATGCCGTCCACCGTGCCAGCGCCTTGTCCGCTTCCTCTTTTGTGAGCTCCTCATTAGCTAAGATCGCCCTTGACCATTGTGTGTATGTACACAATGGGCGGTGGTCAAGCCTTTACGCGCTCCGCCGAGGCGCATAAATCCAGAGGGTCTCCACGCGTGGCGCTGATGGGTCCGTAATTACCAAGACACACCCCCGCACTTCTCGAGGAGGAGCAGAAAAGAATAAGTGCTGCCAACAGTTCGCCTTAATGCCGCCCGCTACCCGCCCTTTTGTTTCTAACTGCTGGGGAATCTTTCCTCAGCTTATGGCGCTAACGACATTTTTCACTCTTTTTTTGGGCTCGTTTAATGGCTGACGATGTGTACGTATTTTAAAGCCCATTGAGCAGATTCATGTCCGGTCCACTGCAGGTTTTATTCTGGAGGTCTTTGCACAATAAGACACCGATAAACCGCCAGAGGAAGGGAAGCGAAGACAGAGTGTTCAATAGCGGCGGGGGAGGATATTTAGACCGGAGAGAGAGAAATCAGTCGATGTGAAGTGGCCTTTACTGTGAAAGGAAATTAAACCCATTAACTTTGTTCTCGGAAATCTGCTGCGGGAATTAAATTCCGACACTTTACTCCGTAAAGTTTAGGAATTGTGTTAGTGGATTTTTCATGTTCTCCGTAATAAATGAAATATAAAAAAGGAGATCGCAATTACTAAATCACTGCAGTGTTACACAATACTGCGAAATGGACCTTCCAAAACCGGTTGAATTCTTTTCTGATTATTGAGGCTCGACAATTTTAAATGTGGTTAGTACCACAACGGGGCTCCTGAAATCAGTACTCATCCTTTGTTAACATGAATTGTAACTTTTACAGTTTACAATGCAGCTCATAAAGTTATTGAATAAATTACCACTTAAATTTGGAAGGTTAAAAAATCGGTAAAATAGTGACGATAGATGACTCTGTGTGAAGTGGCCATAATTCTCTAATTTTTTACAATCTGTTTTGATTTTGTTCAACTTGTAACTACCCCGTGATTTGCTTGAATGACGTCTATCCTACATGTCGATGAAAGAATGCCCCTGTATTTTTTGATAACACCTGCGTTTGCGAAACATCAATATATATATAACGCCTATCCATCGATTTACGTTTAATTATTGTCATGAAGTGTATTTCAGTTCGGTTATAATTTTTTTGCTTCTTTTATACAATTTTTGGTAAAGAATCCTTATTTCAAAATAACAAACCTGGAGAAACTCGTTCGTTGAGAAACTAATTACTGCTGTAATGTTTTCTGGAACACTGACATCGGCAATGTTTTTCACTTGCTTATTCACTCTAGTTGCTCATTATTTTCTCTTTTGTGCGCGAAGAAACAGGACGAAAACATCTTTGGCATCTGTCGTAGCAGCTGTAAAGGTAGTAACTTGTCCTTCAAGATTAAAAGTTCTCATTTTTCAAACACAAACTCCGTGTAACAGTAAAAACAAGAGACCAATCTTAACGTAAAGCAGCGAAATTCGAACTAACAGAGGAGGAAACCCGTGTCATAACCACAGCTTCGGCCCTTTAAGAAAATAGTGGATAAACAAACGATGTATAGGCCTAGTTAACGACCAGCTTTACTATGAATTTAAGAACTGTAATGAGCTGTGGAAGCAGAGTTAAATTATCGGTTGTTCGATCGTCAGACTTCGTCAGCTTTGTCTAACAATGAAACAAACATAAAAAGTAAGGGCGCACTAGAAAAATTTTGACAGCAGGTTACAGTTTTCTTGTTGTCAAATTTTCAGTATAGTCAGAAGTAAAACGTTAAATTTAAAACTCTGCCTGTCAGTTACAGTAGCTCTCGCATTTGCTGGTTTTATCGGATTCCTTTTGATGGGTGCTTTCCAGTGACTGGAGAATTAGGTAATTGCGAGTATATATTCCAGTAATTTTTAGATGAAATAATAAATTATATTGAGATTTGAAACTTAATACAAATTTTTACGTTTATGCCAGCGATGGCTATTATTTTTCACTTTACTTCCTAGTAGTGTTACCCAAACTCTTAGCGATGATTTCAACGGTAAACGGCTTCCAGCATACATAAAGACATTCTCTATCTGTGACGGGCTCTATAGTTGCCCCAACTCTATTAGTATCGGGGTTATAAGAGACTGACATATGACAGTATTTAGTCACACAAGGAAGTTCTACCACCCACAACCGCTAGCGACTAGACGTTTTCACATCAGTACGTCTTTTAATATACTATTGTTTGGGAAAATTGACCCGGTAGGAGTCATATGAATCACTCCAAAATTGGAGGAAGTGCACGAAGGCTTAGCAGCGCTCCCTTATGAGTGACCGGACAGAACAGTGTTACGCCACGCTCACTGTGAGAGCCGTCAAACGAAGTGGAAACATGCAAGGGGTGCCCGTATGTCTCGTCGACGTTAAAGAGCACAATATCACCATATGAGTCAGTCGAACGTGGCAGAAAGATTGGTCTCCGGAACCGGAACTGCAATTTCCAGGTGAACACCATCACTGGCGTGCTGAGACCCAAGTTTTAACTTTTTCGGATGAATCATGCTTCAACTTGCCATAGAGTGATGGTTGTGTACGTGTTAAACCCGCGGTAAACACATTCGGGCAGACTGTATTGTGGAGTGGCACAGAGGCCAAACGCCAAATGTGACTGTTGGGGCCGCCATTGGTGATAACATGCCATTTCGCCTACTACGTTTTGAGGGCAATCTGAATAGCAACCGCAATGTCAGACTGGTGATCCACCAAATGCCATATTTCAGCAGTGTAATGCCAGGCCACATGTGGCGAGGAATGTGCAAGACTCCTTCGAAGAACGACGGGTACCACTGCTTCCCTGACCTGCACGCTCACCTGACATACTGCCGGTGATATTGGTCGGCCGTCAACTTGTTCGTAATCACTGACGATTATTTGTGGTAGACGTGCTTTCAAACTGCATGACTAATTGTACCATAGTAGTATATCTAACCTTCTAGGGAACTCTTCCCTGGGACTCGGCCTGTAAAAATAAGATCACTGACCGTGGTGGGTGAGGGCTAACGGTCTATCCCCGCATTCGGGAGGACGTGGGTTCGAATCCCCGCCCGGGCATCCAGATTTGGGTTTTTCATGGTTTCTCCAAATCACTCCAGGTGAGCGTCGGTATGGTTCCTTTAAAATATCATGGCTGAATTGATTCCCGTTCCTTGCCCCCCCCCCTCTCCCGCTCCTATACTTTCCCTTTTATAATGACTGCGATGTCGACAAGGCGTAAGTAAAACCATGAACAAAAAAATTTAAAAATATGAATAGGTACTTCAAAAAGCCGCGAGCGATATCGTTCCCATTTCCTTTTCTCAATGACTCTTCAGGGTCCAAAGATCATAAAACCTCTAAACTGGGATACTCCCTATGCACATTACTAGGAACCACATCAGGGCATTGAATGACGACTGTCACCTAAGGAATACAGTGTAGGTACTAAGGGACGAGAGGATGAAGCTGCATTTAGGTGCACATTGCCGACTTACCCAACCAGACGAGACTTGGTGAACACATATGGGGCAGCAAAGATTTCGTGGTGGCTGAGCTAACCACAGATGAGACATTTAAGCTAAGAGTACTTACTTGGTCAGTGCACCTATAGTCGACTTGAAATTGTGTCAATATAAAGCCGGCAGATAATGTAGAGGGATGAAATTTTTATTTAGTTTAGTTTTTATTATAGTACTTACTGTATAGTTGCTTCTCTGAGTCGACAGTATCAACCAGGTGTTCACGACATGTGGCATCTATGGGATCCCATCTGGATCTGAAATTGATTCTATTTGGACACGTTTTCGTTTCCTCTTGAAATTTTTCGTCTACTGGGACAAATACACAGGTTCAATTTAAAAAAAAAAAAAAAAAAAAAAATCGTCTGCACTTACTGTTTAGCAGTTAATGGAACGTCGGAGACAGCGGCGGATTATTTCTGGCGCTCGCCCGGACCAGGTTGCTGGCATCGAGTGTGTAGTACTGAGTTGCAGACAGAAAGCTGTGGTAATATAGCAAGTGAATCTGCAGTCGGTCGGAGGAAACTTTCAGCAAAGTTTTTAATGGCTTGTAATAAGGAGTCCGATTAAAATGGAAATTATCGTTATAACATACATACGTATTTTTTACTTTCAAGATAAATCATACAGTTTATGAATTTTCTAACAACGAAAACAATAATATCGTGGGTTTTTGCTCTTGTGCTGAAGGTCGTTCTAAGTTCGGTCGGAATTCCAAATCAATTTTCGTAGTTGTCATACAATGCTACTGAAGCGGAGAGTATAATAAATCAGAATTTGTTGAATGTGTAAGAACGTAGCACAGTTTAATAAAGTTTAATTAACAGAAATATTAAGGAAAGTTATCATAGCTCTTATTTTGCATTTGTTTTGGGCATACGGAATCAACTTTTAAAAATTTGTGTTTTCTTTAAACGTCCCTTTAATAGAATGAAGTTCTTCTTTAATGGTTGGTCTTATATGTGAGACAATTTAAGTTAGCTATCGATAAATGGGATATTAAAAGGTAAACTTTAAACATTTCTCTTATTCGTTTTCCGCCTGAAGGCACTTTACTCCGGAACTTGTAATTCTCTGCTTATGGTTAAAAAAGTCTTCATAATATCTATGAAGATGTAATGGTTCCGGCGGATAGGTACAGGAGATAGTTTTGGGAAGTTTTTAATTTTTTCCCGTCTACAAACTTCTTAAATCAGTTGCAGTCAGGGTGCGAAACGATGGAAGGGCTTTCGAGACACTATGCCGAAAATATTTGCCAAAAGCTTAATTACAGAAGGGTAAACAGGCTTGGGGAAACAATAGCCGAAGGGTCACCGGAAGTAAGGTATAGTACATTCTTTGATAACTAACCGATCTTAGGTGTATAGCAATAATATACCGGAAGGATAGCCATCGAGGCTAGGTGACTGACCGACAATATCGCAGTACTATCCTGTCTCTATACGAGAACTCGAGAACAATACTGGCATAAGCGTTAGTTGGGCGTACTCCATAACAAACCAAGTTTCGTACATGCAACATTCCTGTTGAAGCTGCTAAATAGGACCAGAATCTACCATGTTATGCAAGTCTCGCAGGACATTGTAAACAGCACAATATGGTCTGTGACTTCCCGGAAATATCTACCATTGATATTGAGTCGAAGATTCACTCGTCAGATGCGCTTAACACGCAAATCACAATTTACCGTTTCAACGAAAACCGTGTCGAATAGCTTCTTAATTATGTACCACAAGATAATACTTGCGTAGTGGCTAGAGTGCTAACTCCACGTGCCGCAGGTCGCCGGTTCGAGTCAGGCCGAAGGCATGGGTGTTTAAGTGTTGTGTGTGTGTGTTAATGTCGTGTCCGTCCTGTAGTGTCCACACTAAGAACAACGCGCTGGAGAAGCTGAAACACTACAAGAGTAATGATTACATTTAACTGGCTGTATGGCTTAAGTTGCCGAATGCCATAAAAATATATTACTACTATGAGCTCATGGCTGCCACATAACTATTGATGAAGGAAAGGACCGATCACTTAAGTGATACCACAACTCCATTATGACAATGTAGACATCCATTATTCGCATATTATGGCTGTTTCTTGGGCTGCAAAATTCAGCTTAAAGTATCCGATTTTATACACTAGAAGAAATTATGCTAAAAGCTATACCACACTCCAGACGAAGCAATTGTCAGATAATTCTCAAGACTGAAAACTCTTGAGTGAAACATGTGCAATATAAGGAAATATTCTGAAGGGATTTTGGTTCCAGTTCTCATCAATAATTGTTTTCTCAAACAAATCTCTGATAATATTCGAATAGGCCTATCATTTTAGCTGTGCAGCAGTCAAGAAGGAAACCGTGAGAAAAATTACATAAGAACCTGTTTAAGGTCTAATAGCTAAGTGGCTATGTCAGACTTTAGATCGAAAGGTTCCTGGTTCGAATCGCAGATTTAGCAGCGATTTTCAATGGCTCCCAATACAGGCTTCACCTCTGGCCCAGTTTGCTGTGTAATGTGATGCACGCCACAACGCATCCGTGGTTCGGATTCCACGTTAAACTATAGTTCACCCACAGTACTAATAAACTTAGTTGTAACACGAATGTTTACCCATCCAGAACAAATTCAATTCAAACGAAGGGGCCCTAGTAAGCTCCATCACATACATGCAGATCTTGTATAAATTTTTAAGAAAGAAATTACATCATTTTTAATGTTCAAGTTAGATAACACTAAATTTAAAGAGGAATGAGCAAAAAAATAAAAAAGAAAACAATAACTGTGCAGAATAGGAAATGTAAGGTAAAAATCTTGTGAATAATTAGGAGACGAAACTAGACACGTGAAGGGGTATAGAGAAAAAATAAAATAAAAATCTGAGGTGATAACGTTTGAGGCTACTCAAAGCGCTCTGAATTAAGAAAATTTTCAGCCCCTCTTTTATTCGACTGATTTTCTGAGGCTGAAAACCACAGCATTACAACGCGGAAGACATTTTGTAAGCAATGATTAAGCTCTGTCACTCGCCGATGACATGTTGCAGTGGTGAGCAGGTATGCCCCGCGCCGCCACTTGTTTTCTGTTCTGGACACGTGTGTGCTGGCGGTCAGTGCGGACTAGTACGTCACCGGTGGAAACACGTGTCGGTGATTTTATGGCGGGTCCCGCCCGGCTCATCCGGGATCCGTGCTGTTGCCAACAAATCGAGCAAAACCTGGCGGTGACAACCGGCCGCATGAATTATTCAGGTATTATATACAGCGAGTGATACCGGCTCTCAACGTGTGAGCGGAGTGCATAGGGTGAACCTAAGACACGGACATGGTGTGCAACTCATGTCTCCAAATGCAACAAACATTAAAGGCTTCCTTATCGAACATTCCATCTAGGCACTAGGTGGAATGGCCTCTGACCTATAAAATTTCGTGTTCGTCGTTTTCTCGTTGTTTTCTTAAATGATTTTAGTAAAACGACAGAATTTTTCTTGTATGCGAGTCATTTTTATTGGGATAAAAGGAGTTAATTGTGGTAACAAGATGCAACAATTTTGATAGCTTCAAATCCTGTGATGTGTATTAGATATACTACGGGAATGTGGAGTAATTTATTTTTCCTTTCCTCTCCCTGTTTTACTTAGCGTACTTCCTAGTTACCTACAGTTAGCTCCTTCTTTCCATAGATTGGTAATAATGTCACACAACTTTTACTGTAATTGATCCATCTGGTTTGTCATTGCTCAGGTAATAATTGCAACAAATTGCGTGAAGGCCTTTGGAAACAAAAATTCTGACGAATCATTAATAATTATAATTTCTGTTGTGCTCATGAGGCAGACTTTTGGATAAATGTTCAGGCAGGAGACATTCTGTTTCCAGAATTTGACAAAAGCTGAGCCCTAAATTCTTTTGGACAGTTTGGGTTTCATGTAACAGTAGCTTCTGATATGAATCAAACACGGAGACTGAGTTATGTAGTATTGTAATGCAGAGAAACAACAGAATCTGGTATTTTTATTGCTAGGGAATAAGAAAACACCTGACCATCCTAAAAAGTTTGAGGGACAAAGAACGGAGAGATTTCAGCCGTAACCTTTTAATCCATCGATACATTAGTCTGAAGAGATTTCGGAAAACAACTTAAAACGGAAATCTGAGGGAAAAAAAATCTTCTAGTGTTTACGAGGGTCTTACGTCTGTGACAATCTGGATATTGAGTAAACATATGACTCTCGATTTCATTTTATCCGTGTAATAACTTATACTCTAGTGGATATTAATGAAATCTAATGATGCCACGGAATTAAATTAAAGAATCAAAGAATGTGCAAGTGTCATTTTTCGGATCGATGTAGGTGTTGTGCGAAGTGTGCAATATTTGTGGCATTTTCTATGGACAAAACTTAGAGATACGAACAGAATGAAGCCTCTAATCCCTGCAAATATTTTTAAATCTCGTACGCTATAGAAAAATAAATAGTCGTGTAAGCCAAAAACACTCTTTAAAAGTAATTATTCTTGAATGAGAATAAATTGGAAGATTTTATCACCATAAACGTCAGAAATATTTGATCGTTTTACATTATTAGGAAGTGGAAAAATATTCTTTCATAGGTAAGGAATCGGAAAAAATTACCAAGACAAGTGCTGAATAGTTTTCCAGACATGCTTAAAGGATTTAAAATTAGAACAGGTAAGGTGCCAAAATAGGTTGGTGCGAAATTACACTCAAAGAATTTAAAGAAAAATGTATGTGTAGCAAAATAGAGCACCAGAGTATGCACTTATTCAAATTTAAGTTAAGATAAATTAAATTATCTCCACGTTTAATCTATTAGCGTCATACGAGCTGTGTGACACATGTAAACCACAGATTTATTCCAATAAGTGTCAAATAAACCCACTCATATCGTTTAGAAATGAGGGAATGCTTACAATTTTACTGCCGTACATACACTCCCTACAGCCTATTGTAGAATATCATTTTGAACACGTCACTCTAAGTGCTGAGAAAAGTATAATAATAATTAATGTAACATTTGTAAATAGATGAAGTCGTTGTTAATAGTATAGAGAAGGACGACGTTCTCTGGAGTTACTTTACTGAATTCATTATCAATTTCTTCTCTAAGAAATAAATTTAGTTTTACTGACAGTTTTAAAGCCAAACTAAACGAATTTTTGTTTTAGAAACCATTTTTCTTTGAGATTTTTTATTTTTTTTTTTTTTTTGATTCCGTAACTGCAAAAATATTCGGAAACACTGATGAGGTGTTAGACATTAAAATAACAAAAAAAATATCTGTACATATGTTGCAAATTAACATTTTTTTTGGAAATTTCACACACAGAAATAATATTGGATAAACATGTAATCAGCAGTTGGTAATATTATTAGTTTATGATTAATAATATGTGCTGTTCTAAATTTTCCAGAACGTTCTCACGTATGGTCAAAGTAAATAAAAATGATTAGTTTTTCCATAATTTTTAATACGCCTCTATTATGCAAGCTGTTGACGATATAACAGCAATTAACAACTAACTGAGATAGACTCTGTAATATCTCTAGGCTATTGAAACAATTCACCATTCTCTAGATTTCAATTCCAACGTTTTTAATTCAAAGATTCTCAACATTGGCATCCATTTCTAATCTGTAGGGAAGTACTGAACCGAAGGGAGATCTACGGAACGCGTGTTTGATATTATTAAATTTTCCTGATTATTATTATATAGCAAACTATTCCTCCAAGTAATGCAGGTTGTTCACGGATGAGTTGTGTAATTAGAGTGAGGACTGATGACGAGTACCCGTGTTTGAGACGACCAAGGGTGGTGATATGTGGCATACAGTATGTATGTCACGAAACGCAACCCGTTTTTAGAGGAGAATTCCAGGCTGACTGTCACTAGGAATATACGTGTCGCGCTTGTTTCCCGGCTCATTAACAAGAGCGACGCGGAAGCGAGGGTTGTTTTTGCCTAATTCTCCGCTCGCTTTTTACGGCTGGGAGCATATTTGTGGCGTCGTGACGAGACACGTGTGGCCAATCTGTAGCAGTGAGCAGTACCGCCACCCCGGGCTCGTTAAAACACCAAGTGGTGCCGGTGACAAATTTGGGGCTGACTGCGGACGCATCATTACACTAATTAGAAGTGAAAACTGACGATCTCTGTAAGTAAACATTTCCCTCGAAAAGTTGTCATCAATAACTGACAAGAGTCTGGGAGGTTGTTAAAAATGACTTACTGTCTGCTGTAGACGCGGGCAATTTACCAGAGGCTGGTCCTCCGGAGTCAGCAGTCCACCGTTTAGCTGGCCTACTACAGCCAACACTTGCCGGTCAAATCTGGAACCGGTAACATGGAAATGTCGGATCGCTTCATTAACTTAATGTCTACAAATAATTGATACGGTATTTACGTATGATTCCAAATTTGCATGAAAAATTTACACACAGTGCAGTCTCTAGTATGTATAATAAAACAGAGTTATTTGACTCCATTAACTAACGTCCTTCCCTGAAATTTGGCTTTCTCGTCACTACCTATTCGAAAATTATACTCTGTTGATTGCAAGTTATTCCAGTTGCCATGCTATTATACCTTTATCGATTTCTCTAGGGACATCAATCTGGACGCAACAACCCAGAAAACCTTGGAGCACTTGAACTATCAATGAAGGCTAAAAATTAAATCAATACAACACTGATAAGTTGATTATAAACAATCTAACACCTGTAATTTTAAATTATTTTAAACTTGTTAGAAGTACTTTCAATGCAACGCAAGGAGTTGAAAATAGAATAAAACATTTTTTCGTTTTCCACTGTAATCCTATAAATATTACGAAAACTATCTTAATTTTATTTCATATTGTAAAAGTACAAGGTGAAGACTTTAAGTGAAAATTATTTGAATGTGAACATAGATAACCCAAAGAGTGTTTCTATCTTCACATACAGCTTAGAGCAAGCTTTCTTCGACTGCTTACGTTACCAGTGGAAGATTGTAAGGACCACTTACGTGTAGTGACTATGGCATTTATCGACTGGCAATGCGCCCATTCTTCATCGCGAAAAAGTCTCATGCACTGCCGAAACGACTTCACTTGTGCATCACTCATCAACCACGGTAAATCGACACAGATCAACTTCATTTTGTCTATACAAATGAAAGCTATGCGAACAACATAGACACGGTGCTGAGAAGATCAGACAGGAACCAGGTGTGAGATGCAAGGAGACCAGCGTTCCCATCGCGGCCACCGCCCAGAGGGTGGCTTGCACACAACAAACACGTGTCCGAAGACGTGAAGCTGTCGTCGGGTCGGGGGGACGTTCCTGTGGGAACTGCTGGTCTCCAGGGAAGGTCCCACAGGAAGTCGGCGACGACAGAGCCTCGGCTACCCCTGCTTTGCCCTACCGCCACCCGGATTATTAATCGCAGCTACCAACAAAATATGAGAGGTCATAATGCTGACATACCAGCCACTGATATTTCAGAGTTGGTCGTAAATCAAGGAACGAGGAAATGTGAGTCTAGCACAAAGCAGTAGCGCTGCATTAAATTGGATAGATTTATTTTAGAACGGATTTAGGTTGTTCTGGTCATTAGCATTGTGTTCATTTGGCCGGTCCAATGCCCCACCTTTGTTTAGGATGTGTATTGCAAGCCAATGTACATCTGTTTTTATTTATTCTGAGACAGGAATACTTGCTGGGTATCACCTGTGTATATATATTTGAGCCAATGCGTATTAGCTCTACCAAATGTCCTCAATGTCAGTCATAGAAAATTTCTCCCCTTTTTTTAAGTGTAAACTTCTTCAGGCGCGTTGCACGCTTTTTGGATGGGTAAAATCTTATGAGTTCGCATCACCATCTGTAATAGCAGCATATTTGTCGCCTTAAATATGACGTGTTTCACTTGGTCAGCAGTGAAAGTGTGGATGATACTTGCATATGACAAATATATCAACCGGCGCGTGGTTCACATGTATAGACAAATACATTTATATACGCATCCTCCGTCCTTTTGGAAGGTTATACATCTAACCCATAGTATCGTATCTAAGTAAAGTTTTTTTTGACTCTCATCACTTTAACTCTCATCACTATAAGTATGACGTATTGCGAGTATGATATTCATAATTTTAAGTTTTTACTTCTGTCGGCAGTTCCGAATGCAAATCTTTTTGCTTGTTGCTTGTTGCTTTACTCCTCGTCGAAGTCATTAGAGACGGGAAAGGTCAGGGGAATGGAACGGGAAGGCACTCGGTAATGGCCTTTTGAAGGAACCATACCGACATTCAACTGGAGTGATTTGGGGACATTATGGAGATCTGGATGGCGAACTGGGATTTGAAACCGCGTCCTCCCAAATACGATGCCGAAACATACCAGCTCACCCACCACGTTTGGTGGTTCCATAACAGGGAACCGTGAAACTTCATGGTGATTTGTTTATCTTTAATCGGTAGAGACAAATTTCCGACGAAGTTTTGTAAATTTGTTGTTATGACTTAGAATGATACCAAGATACTATCAGCACTGCAAACTTTTGCAACAGGTCTGTACAAAAGCACCGTGTCTTAATAACATCTTTATAGGTAATTTCTGAAGTGAAACAAATCATTTTCTATTGATGCACGAAATTCAGAGTGATATGTAAACGTAGTTAATACATATCCAAAGCTATAAAAACTACATGATAACTTCAACCTACAAATTTTGCAGCGCGGATCTTGTCATGGATTCATTTCAAATAACTCACATTCATTCGGTCATTAAAAGGATAAATGCCACTACCGTAACTACAATAACTTTCTGCTTGTGACTGAAATATAAGAAGCAGGGTTCACTTATACGAGGGATGGAATTTAAATAGCGCCAACACTGCTGTGGAGACACTATGTAATGGAATCTACTATTGTCGCTGTTTGCACACGTTGTTGACACACCTACCTTACCTCCAAGCAAATGGACTCGCCCGTCCCACGTTCCTGGCGTGCGCACAATCGAGGGAAACGCAGTCACTTGTGAGCGAGCGGTCTAACGTAACGGTGTCACTATGTTTTCGAAGCCGGAAC
Organism: Vandiemenella viatica; assembly: GCA_031002005.1. Taxonomy (NCBI): domain Eukaryota; kingdom Metazoa; phylum Arthropoda; class Insecta; order Orthoptera; family Morabidae; genus Vandiemenella; species Vandiemenella viatica. The sequence goes on along the minus strand of JARYHS010013631.1, from coordinate 20,858,061 downwards.
AATGGAGTTGGATCAAGATTGAATGTGCTAGAGGTCGTACAGCATGACAGTGTCATCAAGGTCTTCAAGAGGCGTGCGGAGAATCGGCATTGCCGTACAGAACAGTGGCACATTGGGTAAAAGTCTTTAACGAAGGTCGGCAAACTGTGGCAGACGTGCATCGGGCAGGTCGTCCTAGCGTGTCTGAAGAAGAAGTGCATACTGTTGCCACGTTAGTGGACGGTGATCGAAGCCAGACGATTAGTGAGCTCGCCTACGAAACCGGATTAGCGCGTACGACTGTGCTTCGTATCCTGAAGGAACGCCTGGTCATGCGAAAAATTGCATCACGATGAGTTCCGCATCAATTGACGGAAATGCAGAAATTGATGCGTTACGACGCTGCTCAGATGCACTTAAAGCGCTATGAGCGCGAAGGAGAGGCTTTCTAACGCCGTATCGTAACACTGGATGAGACATGGCCCACATCGTACGAGCCAAAACTGAAACGCCAATCCAACGAATGGCGTCGTTATGGGTCGCCGCGAAAGTCGAAAGTGCGTCAGAGCCCCTGTATGGTGAAAGTTATGGTGTACGACTGTGATGCTGTTATCCTAAGGCATTACGTTCCTCCACGGCAGACCGTCAATGCACAGTATTAATGTTCGTTTTTGGAGTATTACCTGCGACCAGCTTTGCGAAAGAAGCGGCAACACTTTCTATGCAACCACCCATCATTTTGCACGACAATGCTCGGGTTCATACAGCGCAAGCTGTGGCTGCTCTGTTCGGTCGATGGGACTGGGAATTACTGTACCATCTACTATACTCCCCGGATTTGATTCCGAAGATGAAGGAACCACTTCGTGGCATTCGCTTCAGAACTGTTCCACAGATTCGACAGGCAGTAGACCGCTCCATTCGCACCATCAACAGAACAGGCTCTGCTAACGGTATACTACGCCTTCCACATCGCTTGCAACGGGCTCTACACAACGCTGGTGACTACTTTGAAGGACAGTAACAGGTGCAAACATGTAACGCTTTTGTATCGGTTAGGAACAAATAGTTGTCACTATTTAAGTTCCAACCCTCGTAGTTGCTGGAAATCGAATCTCAAGGATAGCACCATACTTACTGCTATCGCTATTCAAAAATTCGGATATTTGAACAACAGAAGATCATTATTAGCACTTATAGAAAGAATTATCATGTACTAGGTTATATAAGTATTTCAAAACAAAATATTTTACCTTATTAATCCGGAATCACTCCTTTTTACAAAGATCAGCTTGTCTCCAACCATTTTACAGCCACCGATTATGTGAGGAGTAATGAGAACCTTAGACGCTAAGAAATTATGTTCTGGCATCTTGGTGAAAGAGAGAGATAAATCTGAATGGGCGACCAAAGGATGATAAAAGCGCCACCTTATAGCACATTACCACCAACGAAAATTGTAGTTTCGTGTCGTAGTTGACTTCATCACTATCCACGAAAAAAAAAAGTGAATTTTACATAAAAGAAAACATTTGTGAATTCAGTAAGAATAATTGGTTAATACGTTATTAGATGAATGTAACTTCGAGTTTAGGTGTCCGTAGAGCCTCATCAGCAAGTCTCAATCATGAAAATGCTGGTAGTCTGTTGAACTTTCTCGTTGTAGGATTTTGGTAAGATTTAGAAAAGTGATGGTCCTTACCACTCGCAGAGGACTACCTAGCAGTTTACATCCTTGTATTCATCGGATAGAAAGATAAGTTGACCCGTTCAACCTAAAAAAAAACCTTAGCACTATTGGGTTATCCGTGTCGTAATCAGGTGCTTTACCACCCAAGGGTCATTGTCCCCTTCCGTAATATAATTGTATGTGATGTAAGTCAATACAGAAATGAATGTGAGACTCGTGAATAAAATGCTCAAACGAGAAATACCCCCTCCTTAATTTTGACCGACTTCGTGGTATAGAAGCATGTGTATTGACCGGCTTTACTGCACTGAGAGCTTAAATAGATCTTCAAACATCTTATGCAAGCGCTACTCACGAAACTGTGCAAACCGGTTGCATAGATAGCGTGACGATGGAGGAGAATCGTTTTATGGTGAAGAAGAAAGATTCGTGCAGCCTTCAAGAACCGCATGCACCCATTCCGCAGGGCTGCCAGCTGGCCGGCAATTGTGGCATCATTTCTGAAGAATCTGATTTGATTTAATATTACAGAACCGTAGTTTAACCTATTTGTATTTGGTTGCTGACTGGTTAGAATACGGTAGGGGTGTATTCATTGTGTGCCCGCAAAACTATGCATATGCTGATGTAACAGCTAGAAACGTACATGCACCACACATAGCGTTGCACTAATTGCAACGGAACAGTTATATTTAATCAGTATCTTTTTTTCAGTTCATAATTTTTTTAAACCAACTACTTAATTTTTTCGTTAGTTTTATCATCGAGTTGTAAGTAATCCCTATTGGATAACGGTTTGAAAATGGGATCATAGTTAAAATTTAATGTGATGGTTAGGAGTTATTATTGTTGTAATCGGCTATTGTTATCAACCTATCTGTGAACGCAGCTACACATTAACTGTCCGCTAATATGCAGTGTTCTGCTGCTTGTTTGCCCAGTAATTTTCGGAATAATTTTTATTTTTGTGTAGGGATGCAGGTTCGGGAGGATGCACCATCGAACCCCACTCCGAGAGTCCAGATTACAAGCCATTTACTACCATAGAGTTCGAACTAGAGGACTTTCGTATAGTGTTTATTTTATTATGTGAGTAGACAGATTTTTTATGGTATGTCTTGCTGCACTATCTGCAGTGACAATCATCGAGGAAAAAATCATGATGAAATGTTATTTCCAAGCGAATTACGCTGAATTTGTTATTGCATTAAACATTCACCAGCCATGAGCTAAGTAGCTGACTACATAGATACTTGTATAACATAAAAATAGAAACTACAAGTACCAATCAAAGTAAGAAATACACTCTGAGATTCGTAGGCATCGAAAACAGGTTGAGATGCTATGAGCTACAAAACGGGAAAGCTCACGAAAATTGTAAAACAATCAAACTATAAAACATTCTACGTTTTCATGTCATTATGCATTTTTTTATAACAATCGAGAATAATGCAACAATTTACAAAACATAACAAATACTTTTTATTAATTAAATTAACTATGTGCCAATGGTGAAATGTTAAATCTTTATGCATTTCCGTTGGCCATTTCAACTTCCAACAACCACTTTTTTATTTTATTATTATTTTTTTTTTAAACCAAGCCTGGTAGCAAATGCTCACTTGTGAGACCATTTTCATTATTAGAAGCATGTATTGAGCAATAGATCCCGGTTAACCAGTTAAATGGTAAAACACTGGCCAAGGTTCTCTGTGCAGTAAAGTACTGATGTTTGATGAAATTATCGTCAACAGTACTGGAATTACGGATGTTACAATAATTTATCGCAGAGAGAGTATCAGATTCGCCATAGATATCGAAATTCAAAGTACATGAAGTGTCGTTAAAATTTGGTATAATAGACTTTTGGCTTTAGTTTCTCTCCAGTGGCGTGAGGGAAGGAAGCGGATTGGGAAGACGTGATTATTAGCAGTGGATGGAGCGCAGAGTAATGTGGGGAAGCAGATAGTGTGGCGTGCCAGGGGGCAGCAGCGAGGGTCGGGCAGGCTCTGTCGAGTGTTTGCCGGAGCCAACAGCCAATATAACAGAGCGAGATTTCAATTAGATTGGCCCGTATTTGCGGAGCTCTCCCGCCTCCTTATGATCTCATATCGAGTCGACAGTTGTCCAACACTGGCCCTCCACACGATGGCCGAGTCAACACACGGCGGGTGGGCGCCGCTTCGACGCCCGACGCAACCAGCTTGTATTCTTTGAATCAAACAGTTACATGTGTCACTTCCTTGTATGTTTCTTCTGGAAGGAGGAATGACATTTTCAAAATATTTCAGAGAGCTGAAATTTATGAGAAACTAACTGTTACGACAAATATTAACTGATTTTTTAAATATATTTTATACCGACTGAACTCTACGAATAAGGGGCCATCCATAAATTACGTCACACCGTGGGGGGGGGGGAGGGGGTCAATAAAGTGTGACATCGTGTGACAAGGAGGGCACGTGTCATAAAATTTGTGACATCACATGCATAATTTGTATCACTTTTTGGCTCGTATTGCCCCAGTGTCGAGGCATACTTATTTAAACGATGATGTAGCATTTATGGACTATATTTATCATCATACAAAGCCACTAACCAACATAAGCAATTACATAAGAGGCAACTAGAGGTTTCCCCCATCATGAAGATTCGTCCACAAAGCGTTGCCGCTAAACGAAACAGGGAAATTCTTTGCTTATTAAACGATGACGATGCTTTATGGTTGTATGAAGATGATGTTGACACTTGGAATGTTCCCAACACTATCGAAATCAAGAATGAAGAAACTATTATGCCAATAATAAACAGTATCAAGGAATGGGTTCAAAATCCATGGACACATGATGACTCAATTTTGTATCATTAATTCGATTTTTTTTTCTTAAATGTTTGATTTATTGTTGATATAATTTTTGAACCTGAAATACATAAATCATTTTGGAAGTGCTGTTTTCATTTATAAATTTAAAAATGCAAAATATGTGACCTCACACCAGGGGAAGGGGTCACACAAATGTGACAACCTGTGACATGGGGGAGAGAGGGGTCCAAAAATCATGAAATACGTGTGACGTAATTTGTGGATGGCCCCTAAGGCCTACAGATATATCATTGAGAGCTAAATGTATTCTGCAGTTGTAAAAAATAATAGATAAAGAATCATTTTTTCTAATCGAAGCAAACGTTACCATATTGTCGTTTGATGTACTGTATCATTTCAATAATAAAAAGTGTGGTTGTAATACACAAAAATTTCAACAGACAAAATAAAATTTTGACAAACCCAGCGAACGTCCATTAACTACGTGGCTTGGTTAATGGGGAAGACGACAGAGTTCGGTAGAAAGCTACGCTGAGTTACGTGAGGGGAAGGGGGTGTCCAACCTAAGCTACTTGGCTTATTATTGATCTTACCTGACGCAGATAAAATATGGTACAGAATATAGAACAACAGCATGTGTTCCACCATTTAATTATCTCCATATTTTAGACACTCTATATACTGACAGTACCGCAAATGCGTGCGACTTGACGTCATAGTGTTTATGCCGCACGGGACTGGCGCATTTAAACTAACCGACACGCCGCAGTGCATTACGCTCAAAAAAACCTTTAGGCACATGGAACCTATACTCAAATTTGCTTACAGATGTCACACATGATTATCAACGCCAGTGACAGTTCTTTTTTTAAATAAAAGAAAGAAAGAAAAGCTGTTTTGATTCGGGTAGCCTGCAAGTTACAACACATCTCATTGATGAAATAATTTTAATTTTGTTCTGTCAATTATATTTGAGTTCATCTTTAATTATAGTGCTCGCTGAGGTGAGTATTATTTCAAGTTAAAAGTGTGGTATGAAGTGGCCTTGTACGGCAAACTTTACGAAGCTTAACGGGAATGTTTTTCTAGTGAGTTTTCACTATCCAAAACGGCCTGAATGAATTTTGCAAATCTTTTAAGCAAGACGTAGGATTATTTCCTGGTAATGTAGAAACAAAAGTGACAGAAGAGCAGCCAAAAATAATAATAATAAAAATTCAGATCCTCTTTGATTTTTTTTTTTTTAAAAAATTTTAAAATAAAAAAAAAATAAGGAAACTGATTTTAGTAATATTTTAAGAAGAAAAGAATCCCTAACTGTACCTGAGAAAGAGGTTTTACCAACAATTGATCATTTTCATACGTCACCAATTTATTCAAAACATTTATAATTTAGCTCAAGGGATAAAGCGTCTGACTACTGCCCCGACGACTGGCTTTAGATCCCCGACGCAGCCGAGAATTGTTCCTTGAAGCTGAACGTCCAAAACGGCACCCCAGGGCCACTCATCCTGCTATCCAAAGAGTACGTGAAGGTGAATAATGGCAGGAGCTTGGCACGGGCCGCATTACATCCCTTCTAGTTCCGATGGTTACAATGGGAGTGCGGAGCTCTACCTCCGTGAATCCTACTGGAAGTGGCAGGTGCCGTCGGAACCCACTGACCTTTAACCTATACATATCAAACATCGGTCGTGTTCGTTATATATGCAATATTTTTCAGGTTAGTTTGGTGAGGGAAAACAGCAAAAAATGTCGTCTGGAATTAATAGGGAAAAAGTTACGTGCCATTCAGAGGGAGGGGGGAGGGGTTCAAGGTAAAAGCCACGTTATACCACGTGGAGGAAGGGGCGGAATAGAATGGGGGGCACGTAGTTAGTTTATGGACGATCCCAAAGTGATGAAGTCGTAAATACGCCTAAACCGCTTACATCACTAAACAATTTTAAGTTAAACCAAATATAGTACACAAAGCATGACAACTCGTCAATTAGTTATCAAATTTTAATTGTAAATTTAGTTATGAACCAGGTGGACAGTGAATTTTTAGAATTGTGCAATAACTACGGAAATTTTTGATGGTTTACATATGTGGATAACATAGTTGCAACAAATCAATGAAACAGAATAAAGACTAAAACATTTATTTCATATCATCAACTTTATAAACGAAACATAAAAATTAGAAAAAACGTAAATAAAACTTAACATCATCAACTAATATTATAAAAAAAAGCTATACTCTTTTCAGTGATACAGATAGCGCGCCACAGTATGAATGAGATTTTAAATTCCACAAAAACAAAAAGAATTAACAATAAAACACATGCTCACCCGACTTAACATGTTACCGGTAACTGCAGAACATTTCATATCAGAACTCAACATAATTGTTCTAATACCACATTGGAAAAAATAGGTACAAAAGTGAAAATATCCGTTGAGTAAAAATGCAAAAGAAAAGTGAACAAGGTAGCATAAAACGTCATCCAAATACTATAAAAAAAATCCAATACAATCATTTTTTTAAACCCAAACCCTTTAATATATTAGTCAAATAAGTATGTAAAGAGAAATGGCATTATTTGGCATACATCAATAAAAACGCGCTAAAAATGGTAAACATATTTCAAAAATTTCTAGTGAACACAACATTTAGAAATGATAATTTCGTACTGGAAAACACGAGTAAAAAATAATACATTAGCAAGTACCAGAACCTAGGCGTATGCAGATTCACTTAGGAGCGCAATACATTGGCCAAACAGAGGTCCAATTGAAATTAGATCAAAGAGTCCTTAGAGGGGTTCAGTAACTCCACATTTGCAGACCACCTTCTACAACGCAAAAACTAACTGTCAAATATTCAGACATCCAAATATGTAGTCACAATCAACACCAAACAAATAACAGATATATTAACATTTTGGCATAATTATCACGTCTAGAAAATATTAGTTGAACGAAAATATACAAAAACTAGCACACAAACATAGGGCAAGGACACGTTAAATATTAACAACAGAAATTACCAAAAGCATATAATTTAACATCAGACAAAATAGTATGAAATAAATAGAAATGACTTACACACAATGACATCAAATCAATGACTTAAAACAAACACAAAACGCATAGTACACCAGTTCTGTAGAAATGCTCTCTACAGGGAATCGTATACTGCATTTGTAGCTGGGGCGAAAGCTACCAGTGATTGCTGACGCTGAGACAGCACGCGTTCAAGACATTTAAGTCTAAATTACGGTTGTAACTCAAGTTTTTATATCATACGGAAATATAAATAAAAATCAAATAATACAACCGAAGTATTATGACAGAGAAAAGTTTTAAGAAATTGAGATAAACATGTGCTGAGAATAATTCAAGTAGAGTTCGTAGTGTTTAAAACCCTCATATGCACAAATAATTAACTGTAAATGAGGAACATGGCCCACAAAGCCCGTTAGTAAAATCATTAGGCCTATATAAAAACTTTTCCTATAAGTTGAAACTATAGGTATATGTATAAATAATGGAAGATACTACATAAAACCGAACGTTATACAAAGATCTGATGTGTGCAGGTCGTTGAAAGTGGTGCTTTACAGCCTAACCTGCAATTGGTGGGAATATTAAGCGTTAACAGTATTAACAGTGAAAATCTTTCTATTAGTGCCACGAACTTAGCTAGGGGTGCCAACAGTTTCACAATACCTCGCGTAGGATCAGAAAGAAAATCATGTGCTTCTGCTGGAATGTTAAAGCAGAAGACAGAGCTTGGAGTATTGTGTGAAATTTATTTTTATGGTCTTAAATTTCACGTTATTTTGTGCTATATAACATATATATTCAGCTAATATATAAATATTTCATGAAAGTCTTGTTATATTATAAATTTAGGCAATTTCAGGAATAAAAATTTATTTGAAACAAATTTTTTTTTTAACAATTTCATTCCTCCCAGCTGAAGGATGGGAGGCGGAATGCTGGAGAGTCGCGGAGACTCTTTTCGGCCTACTACTCTACGGGGAGGGAAGGGGGATGGAAGGTCGGCCGTGACCTTCAGGAACCATCCCAGCATTCGCCTAGAGTTTCTGAGGGAAACCACGGAAAACCTCAGCCAGGATGGCCGAACCGAGTTTGACCCCCGTCCTCCGGATGGCAAGTAGCAGTGCGAAATCGCACTGCCAAAGAAGCTGACGAACCTTATACTCTATCCTTACCATTAATGACTACGACTGTCGACATTAAAGCTGACGTTCTCAGGGCAGTGTGCTAAATGAAATGTGAAACACTATGGAAAACGTGCACGCAATACCTGTTATTTTCTGTATATTGCTGCCTAATGTTCATCTGCTTTATTCAGAAAATATGCTAAGAAGCTATTGTTTGGAATTACAGCCCTTTTGCTAGGGCGATTCCATAACAAACTAAGTATGACCAAACCACACGCGGTTTCTTGTTCCCAAATTAGCTACTCTCTATATCACTTATAATGTTGTAAGAAGGTACCAAATAATTTTGAAGTTATTTGACGAACTGGTTCTAGATAACAAAATGAAATACAAATAGAGCCAAAAGTTTAGTCTATCATTTTCGTTACGTCTTTTATAATGAAAGCAAATACAATAATTACTCTTTATCTTATTTGTATGGTATTTTATTGAATTTGTTGGCTAGGAGACCCCGAAGGGTAATTTTTGATGCAAATTGAGAGTTTAAATTTACAACGACTATAATAAGTGTGGGCCTACAATTTAAGCACGAAATACCCTGTTGTCTTTGAACAGAGCAAGTCAATAAAAATTCCTGGTCGCCTTATCCAAAAAGCTAATAGACCTTTTTTGTGAATGTAAAATCAATTACATCATTTTGACAGGATTAAAAGAAAACTCAAAGGATTTCTTCTTAAGAACCAATTTTACTCTGCGAAAAAAATTTCCAGACCATTTAGGCCATAGTATACTAAAATAATAATAATACATGGATAGGGATATGAAATGGAAAGTGCCAGCTGTCTACTGTTTCTGAAAAACGATTGATAATTTATACAAAAAAAAAAAAATAATTATTACATCTTTAGCAATTTTATTCAAAATTAGCAATTAACATGTTAAGTTTTTTTATTAACGCTGGAATTTATATGGTTCTTCACTGTTAAGAAATTAGCGTTCATCATTAATGTTAATATTATTTATTTTTAGAATTTATGTGCTATTCTACATTCCCGTCATGCTTTCACGTGGAGTCAAACTGAACGTACAGAACCCCATTTAATGTCATCTAATTTTCTTGTCGCGAATCGTTAAATCTTTTTAACATGGAATGATTATTCAAAAAGTTGAGATTTTCCATTAATATAAGCTTTGATTTTACAGTTATTCGTATAAAACAATAAGAAATTTTTATGCAGAATTCAGAATAGTTGAAGACTAAAAAATAATCCGTGAGTCAGTCCTTTTTCAATCTTAAAGCTACATTTCTAACCGAAGAATTTATGTTTTTATCTCTGTTACCCGCTTTCTTGAATAGACTGGCGCGAATACAACAATTGTTGGTCAAGAGGCGCCTTGCCGACTGATCTTGTAATAAGAGTGTGGAGTGTTTGCCTCGGTAAGCCCGGAGGGATTTCGTCTGGGCTCTGGTGAGTCAGGGGGCTGCCATGTGTCGCCCGGGGATTACTACCGCCTGCCAGCCTCGACGACCGGAATTATCCTCAGCCTTCACGATCAGCACCAGACGAACCAACCACAAGTTGCATACGAGCTTTCAGTGTAGCACAGCAGGATGAAAAATTTCGGAAATTTTCCGTAATCATCTAGTCAGCTATTTCTATGAAACATTGTTAATGCATGATAAATTTTCAGTAATAAATCAATAAAACAATCAGCAACAGTTAGTTGGCTACCTTATTTCCATGCCGCTGAAGCAGTTGAAGGCATAGGAGTAATTTTAAAGGGCACCCTCACCTATTGTCATTCAGTCAGAAACATTCTTAAAGTCTTGTGTAATAACTAAAAATGCACAGAATTCTCTAATCCTTTATCAGAGTTCATGCGCAGTACCTCCGCTACTGCAAGAAATGAGCAGAAGACTGCATTTCTCCTATTTTTAAGATTGACCACAGTCATGTGAGTTAATCTCACACCACAGCTCTGAAACTGTCTTGACTGAGCCTAGTTGGTGAGTGGTTATCATTCGGGCAGGCTATTAGCAGGACGCGGGTTCGTTACCTGGTCCATACATCCATATTTCAGTTTTTATGGTTTACTGAAAACACTCCAGATGAATGAGGCTACGGTTGCTTCAGAAAGTTAGGTTAAATCTCCGTTTAATGCATTGCCACTCTTTGCCTTAATACAATTACAACTATTGTTGAACTGAGCATTGTACTGCTAATCGGAAATAATCGCAATGTTGGGAGACGAAAATGTGTTCATCGTTAGAAGTGACATACAAGGAAAGATATTAAAAGAAATCGAGTTTCAATTGTCTTTGAATTAGCTGTTATTGAGCGGTCTGAGGATCAGTGGTTAAAGTGACAGACTGGATATCAAAAGGCCCCGGGTCGAACCCCAGTCTCGGTGGGAATTGTCATAGACCCTTAACAACATTCACCTCTGGCTGTGAAGTACCCAGACCGCTTCCACGGTTCGGATTCCACGTTAAACTGTAGGTCCCCTCGTGATCGGTAGGATTGTCGAGTTAGGTTAATGCGGCTACGACATAGGTGGAATGCGCAGTATATGGAACCCTGTCACCAGGTCATGCAGCTATACATATATAGCTGTAATTTCCATCATTGTTATTTCTAATTTTACGTTCCGAAACTCGCGTCGCTCGTAGCTTTTATTGGCATCTTCTGTTGCTCGGAACTTGAAGTAAGAAATATCTCTGAAAACTGGGAACTACCAAAAATGTTCATTGAAAGCACGGGTAACAGAAAATGAAATATATTTAACAACTTTTACTGATAACTGCGGGAGTATCGCCAGTGATAAATAGAGCTCTAAGAATTTCTATGGGTTAGTTGTAACGAACTGAGGTGTAAATGAAATAAAAATAAGACGGTACGATATGCTACTTTCTTCAGATCATTAACAAATCTCTGAGTGTCAGAATACTTTATTTAGGTGTAATTCTCCTACGCTTTGTAAATGTTTCAACGATGTAAATGAAAATTTTACTTTCTTAAGAGTTTTTTTTTTTTTTTTCGTAACCTTGACGTAGTTCTCTTACAAATAAAAGCTGTTGAATTCGAAAGAGTTTATTAGTTGAACTTGGCTTCATTATTTAAATGCATTCTAAAGTACGTACAAACTGCAAGGTACTGTTAACACAATTTTTAATATAATTCGAAGTGCAAAAAATAAACAAATGCAGCAACAATAGTCTAGAAAAGCGGAAGAGAAGACGAGGTACTATTTTTACTTTTTGGAATAGATACGGTCAGAATCGTATTTTACAGTCTTCACTTTATTTCACTGGTGATACTACGAAGAATTTGCCCTGGATATTTCAAGCAACGTCAATAGTTTTGGCGATAATAACAAAAATCTTTTGCTAATGACAAATTTCGGACTTATACGGTAAAAGATCGCTGTCAACATAGTATATGAGGTGCTATAAGCCGAAAGGAATGTCGCTCCTTCCAGGCTGCCCTTGCCCTCTGAATTCCGTATGCTCATCGGATTAAGGGGTTGAATCTACCGGATGTTGTTGGCAGGTGCATTGAGTTGAAAGCAACCGGGAGAAATGTACACCACATGATACTGATACATGATAAAAACCAGATTCCGCAGCATGACCACCGATTATTATTATTTTTTTTTAAAGAAAGGTACCTGTGGCAACAGGAAAAAAAAGCTCACTTAACCTTAAATAGCAAGAAAAAGAAAAATATTCATCAACGATACCGAGACAGAATCAAGATTTCTGTGCTGTTGTCAATTTAAAATGCTAAGGGTTTATACGAATTCAGAATTAATACATTATTTAAATTGCTGAGTTAATGCACTATTCAAATAACAAAGATTAAATTCATAAATCTGGAGGTTTAAGTTCTAAACGAATCAAATGGGACTTATATTCCTGGCGAACCAAAACAAATAAAGTGCGAGCCCGATAGCTACGGCGTAGACATAATAAATGCATTAAACTGAAATAATCAGGATACGATGAGAACACTTAAAAGCTGTCTGTACGATTTCAATCCACATAAGCAGGAACCTGTCTTGTGGTAAATGATTTAAGCTCAACAGGAAGGCAAAATCGTAAACCCTTGAGAAAACTGCATATAAATGTTTGGTGTTGAGCAGAGTATGTGCAAAATAGTAGCATTATGAAATAAGCCTACATTTTATCAAATGCATTGGAAGCATACAAGGTGTTCGTTGAAACTGAAGCATAAAAAGAGGATAATGATCCAGAATGCAGCACAATTAAAAAGTTGGCGTCTGAATTTAAACTGTGGAGAGCGAACTCGGAAGATGATTCCAGCGCAGGAATGCCAATCGCACAATCATTCGAGAAAACATGGATAATCTTCATGATTTGGCAACGACAGACAAAAAGATAATAGTTCAGTAGATATGAGAGGCACGTGACATTCTAGGAACAACAGTACATATAATTCTATGAGAGTGCTTTGACATCATAAAGGTTTACACTCATACGCCCAAACTTTTGACAAGAGATCAAAAGACAATGAGGCAGGCATCCGCTGAATATCGAGCTCTCTTTGATGCTAATGTAGCAAATTTTATACAACGATTTATAACTATGGATGAGACATAGGTCCATCGCTTTACCCCAAAATCAAATCAATCGTAAGGAAGTGGAAGCATACCAGTTCTCCTCTCCAAAGAAGGCTGCTCCTACTGCAGAAAAAGTATTTGTGTGTTTGGTTTTTTATTTTGAATTTTAGAGAGTAATGCTTCCAGATATGCTGATATTCTGAAGTAACTTTCGAGAAACTATCAACTTTGAATCCCGAACAGATCACAGATCACCTGAATCCCATGACCCACTTCAATCTTTTATCAGCTAACTGTTAGTTCCATGATACTCCCGAAAGCTGCAGGGAAAATGGACCAGTGTGCTGGCCTTGAATACTAAGCGTGTCAAGATCCCTAATCTTTGGGAATACAGAGTTTTCTCTCATTCACTTTCTCCAGATGATTAGCATTTATATCAACAAAGGTTACCACAAGACTTTTATTTTTTAATTAAAGGTCAAAAGATTCCATAAACGTTTGTTATTGTACCACTTTATTGGTTGTTGGTGGAATATGGCAATGTATTATAAAACTGAGGTATGTGCAAATGGTTTAACATTTTCGGATTTTAAATATTGAAGACTACTATCGGTTTTAGCCGTGCAGGCCGAAGGCCCTGTTCTTTGAACTAAGGATTCTTTCCCCTGAAGATAGATAGCATGATGGCAATAGGTGGTGCTCTTTTTGATCTTGTCTTATTTCCCACCTCTGCTCTGTCATTTCTACGGTTAGCAATAATCAATCCTTTGTCCACCAGCAGTTTTTCGGTGCACTTTAACTCCCAAGCGTACGTAGACATTTTTGGGTGAAGCATGAAATATCACAGAGATTTTGGAAATCTTAATTTTTTGAGAAAGTAAATTCGCTGTTCAGGTTCACCTTCAGATCGCTACAACAAATATGAAGTAAGTTTTACCACATCGGTATTAGTTTCATCAACAGCAACCAAAAATTATGTCTTTACTTGAAAAATCAGCGGAAGTAATCCACAGAGAACGACAAAATAATTGAGCGTTTTTCGGGATCAAAATGAGAACGTTAGCCTCGGCGTGAATTACGTTAACATTTAAACAGTGTTTGGCAATTCGTGGCATTTGTGAAATGCGAACTTATACTAGAAAATTGGGAACAACCCAGAGGACATCACTGCGGCCACTGTCTGATAGTAACGCATTATATATCAATCAAGACAGATTCCGACATTTTTTCAGTCTAAACCTGCAGTTTGCAACATTACCGGTGCTTTTAAAAGATGGCCCCAATCTATCTCGTACACATAACTGGTATGTTACCTTCCTTCTACTTCACTCTTCCAAAGAAACTTAAATACTTTTATCTTTCTCAGTTGCAATAAAAGGTGCTATTACTACTGATATACCACGCGTAGTTCCGCGAAATTCAGTTTATTTTATAATTTCCAGTATTCAAAACAGAGAAATCTTCACAATTCGTTTTTCTTATCAGTCGAAATACCTTAAATTAAATGGAAGTATTACGTCTTTCGTACAGTCCTTTCATACTAGCTACCGACGATTGAATGTGAATATCGATCGCTTTCTAGTGCTGTATCTGCAGCTACAAGGAAAAATCCCCGGGCCAACGCGCTCGTTCTTAATAAAGTGTCATCTACTAAGACAAACAATACATCATTGTTTATTCTGAAGTCATCAATCTTTAAAAGCCAAAAAAGTTCATTTATATGTGATGAAAATAAAATACTATTAATTAAAGTCAATAGAGGCCAGGGTTAGGCTGATAGTATGGGACAAAATGTCACAAGTTTCACAGAAATTTTTTTTAAACTAAACCTACAACTCTAAAAAACCGAATTTGACAGTAAATATAATTATTGACTTCATTAAATCCTAATTCACAAGATATTGAGTGCTAACTGTATTAGCTTACTACTACAGAATTATTTATGGTGTCAAACAACCTCAAATTACACGCGGCTCCCTTGAGACACGTGTCACGTTTCTAAGCACCCTCAGAGACCTCCTGTTATACGGAGAGACCCGGCTCAGCGTGGACTGGCTCTATTGTCTCGCTGGCAGGAGGCACAAAGGCCAAGATCTGCTGCTGCAATATCGCCCGCGAGCCTCATATGCCGCGCGGCACGCCAAGAATGGACGGCCAATATCTCACGGGCCGCATTCCGTCAAATCAATACGTTGCCATCGGCACCCACCACGAGAGATCATCATACAAGGACGAGACCTATCTCACGTCTCGCCCTCTGTAAACTGGTGACTGCTCCGATACCACACCGAGCCTTGTGGGTGCGATTGGCATTCGGATGGACCTGGTTTCACATCCCCATCCGTCAATCCTGATTTAGGTTTTTCACGATTTTCCGATGTCACTCCATGTAAATGTGGGGATGGTTCTTTCAAAAGGCCATGGCCAAATTTCTTCCCGTTCCTTGCCCTCATCCTCACCCGTCTCCCTCGATTTTTACGAGTCGTAAAATATTACATACCACCAGACCAAACAGATCCACTTGTTTGTCACTCTGTAGATTGATTGGTTCATTACTGGAATCAACTTTGCTATACAAATCTCGGTGGGTAGATCAACCATCTACGGACTAGAAGACGAGCATTCAGATTCCTTTGCATAGAGCTTTTCTATGTTGACTCCTTTTAAATTATTAACGGAGAGAAAAGTATCCGCAGCGTGGTGCAGATCACACCACGTCCATTCTGTCTCCTAGAAGTTACGAGTGAAAACGCTTCTCTAACTCTCCCAAGACCACAATAAGGGACTGAATAAACTTTGAAGGGTGACATTCACCTTTAGTAACAATGTCTGTGTCCCACTGTTGAACATTTTCTTGTAAATTGTGTATAAACATTCCTGATCATCAAGAACTTACGCCGTATCTTTATTTAAGCAGCGTCTAAGAACTGATTCTGCGAACTGGAATACTACAGACTCCGCGGCCGGAATAATTCTCAATGCTTCTTTGGTATGTTAACACAGAATAAAATGGATTTACGGTTAATAGTACTATTTCTGAAAATCGTAAGTCAGTAGCTTTCAATGGAACATTTATAGTTTCACTTTCTTCCCTGGAGACAGTTTTCAGAAGCATTCTTCCAATTCCTTACTCTTTCTTGAGAAATGGGTCACCCTAAGTTTTGCTTCAACGAAAACCAAAGTAGTTATTCGAATATGGAAAGTAAGATTCTCTTGGTTTTAACATTAAGTTATGACAAATATACAGATTCAGATACGAACCCAAACAAGCAGCTTGCTGGAAAAGGTTCGTTTGTTAATATTTCGTGGTATACTGGTTCTTCAGGACAACTCAAGATCCATGGAATCCTAGAACGGTAATGAAAGTGCAAGAAAAATATTCACGTTCCTGCTCAGTTACCTGAAGTCATAGTCTATCACTTCACAGTTAAATGTTGCTAAATATTTGAAGTCGTCTTCCAGTAAATATCAAGGGATCCAATAAGGTATAGTTGGTGATAGTTTACTCTCAAATCCGGAATCTAAAGTACTCCATAAGCTATAAAATTATTTTACTTGAATGGAGATTCGAAGCTACATTCTGTAGAATTAGTGGAAAATTGGGACGATCGATTAAAACTAACTAGATATCGTAGTTTTTTGAGGACAAGATGCACATCATTACCAATATTTTTATTTTTGTCAATAAATTGATCTGTAACAAATGAGATAATGTTTCATTAAACACCTTTACGCAAAAATTATTATTACTTCATTTATACGAATAACTAGGAATAAATTGGTGATGGACATGATTATTAGTACAAGACGAAACACTGTGCACTTTGCGTTGGAGCTGCGTTCATGACCGCCAAGTGTTGACGTCTTTACGCGAAAAGAAGTTGGATTCATTCCGCCTCACCCCTCCTATCAGAACTTCCCTCCTCTCCCTGCTTCATTTCAGGCAATTACAAAATCTTTGTTGAAGTGTGTTTCTACCCGACTGCTGCTTCTTTTCCACTGTCGCGAAACGTTTTTCACCAGAACTCCCCCTCTCTACAATTTCCACAAGGAACTTACCCCACCCCCTTTCCTTCTTGCCTGTCTAGACTTTTTTCTTTTCATTAACTCCATTTCTCTCGTTCAAACAGCACATTCGTTGGTCCCATTCTCCAAATATCCAGTAAGGTCCCTTTCCTTGCCTCAGCGTTTTTCTGGCAGATTTTTTCCCTCTGAGCTTTCTATTCAGAAAGAGGGAGAGGGGAGTATAGCAACGGCGACCAATAATTTGTGGCGCATTATAAGACGGCGGAACTCCTCAGTCGCGTGCTTTATAATGTGGCGACGTGGGGCGGGAGATATGACATCGCCGATACGGCGCCCGCCAAACAAACATTCACGCCAGTTTAAAAACGGTGCAGGCGATATTTTCAAATAAGGTAATAATTAAACTTCTGCTGTTTTAATGTAACCTCTCTGCCAATCGTCGTCCAGCAAAGTCAGAGATACTCTCGTTCCCGTAGAGCACTGGTGCTGCTCTAGAGTGTATAACAGCTTTCTTGATATTACCTGCGTTATGGCAATTATTATCTTCATCTGCCAACACTAGCTCATCTCTCTTCTACAATTATAGACAGGGTGGTAGAAAACTGACGTTACTCTTATTTATGTAATGTCAGATTCTCAGCGAATAAATTTAATGTTCACAGCAACAAATCGCATACTTCGCGAATTTCAACAAACAAAAGATTTCATTTCTTCTTACATTCAAAATGTTTCTTCATTAATATACCAATGGAGTCTACATGAAATTCTTTGGCACACACCTAAATACTGATAAAAGTCGTTTTCGAGATTCTTATTGCAGTTCTCAATATAAATAGTAATATTTTTAAAAGTTTTTGATTTTTGCTACGTTGTTTCGTCACTGAAAGCGTTATCCATATAGAAAAAAAAAACACTATTTAAACACTAATTGCTTCGATATTAGACAACACGGGTGTTTAATTATCTTTTTTGCACCGTTTTATCTTTGTTAGTATCATAATTTGTATGGCAGATTATCAAAATAGCAAGCAAAATATCTTCTGTAAGTGGAAATTAAGATTAATAAGCTGACATGATTAATAATTTTTATTATTGCTTGGTGTGGCATTGTCTCCTGTTGTCTCACGTTCTCGTATTGTCACCTATCTAATCATCCCAGTCATGCTTGCAGCTTTCTCCACTTTCTGGCCTAAAAAAATATATGTTTTTGGTGCGTTATTTGCCTACGCGTAACCAGAGGAAGGTTTGGACATGCATATGTGGTGTTAACTGCTGCAAGGAATGCTGAGGTCGCCTTTCTTGTCTAGTTAATGTACGGCGAGAGGATGAGTTCGCAGGTATGACGTTCGAGTGGAGGCTTTGCTACAGTCTATAAGATCTCATAGGCTCCCACGGCTTTTAGACATTGATCACACACAAGGATCCCAAAAATAGTGGCCCTGCTCCAGTGTATATACGACTGTGAAGAAGAACTCCATTAGCACTCGAACACATTGCTCCTAGAATTTCAACAACATCTAGATGTTAAAGTGGTACGATACTTACTTCAGTGATTTGTATTCACGTATTTACATTATCATTGTATTCAGTATAAATATTAAGCAAATCTAATTATACAATTCCGGAAGATACAGGCTACAAATATCACAGTAAAATTAGGGATGGTTGTTACGAGAGTTTTCTCATGTAAAATACATTTAGTCGAATTTAAATGTGCACTAAAATAATAGCTTCGATTGGCTTGATTACTATATAGTGTAACGCTGTCATTTTTAATGTTTATAAAAATTACGTCGCTGTATAATGTAACATTTTTTCCGATGAAATTGTAGAAATAGAGATGCAAATTAAATATTTTAGATTAAAGTATAAGAACATAAATCTAACGAAATCGAGAATTAGCGAGTCTTTTTACTAAGTTAGTTTTACTTGTAGTTTAACGTTGAAACCAAAACACGCTCACTTCAACCGGACATACTTCACATTAGTGAAGCAAACGACAGGTCAAAGATGTGTGAGTGGAGACTTTCCCGGCGTATCAATGCAACAAAATCTTCTCGGGTGTCCAGCCGGATGGTGGTGTAAAAACACAACGTTTCGACAGCTGACTCTGCTGTCGAGGCAGAGACAGTCAGCTGAGAACAACTACAGATACCTGTTGAAGACAGCAGAGTCAGCTGTCGAAACGTCGTGTTTTTACACCACCATCCGGCTGGACACCCGAGAAGATTTTGTTGTGACATGTCAAATTTCTGTAAAACTTAGGGGATAGACCTGGAATCGCTGGATGCTCAATCAGAACTTTCCACTGAATTGCCTGACAAGTTGCTTACACAGAAACGTCATGCTATATACAATTGGGAGGCCGTGACTGGTACCGCAAGATGGAAGCTCCTTTAAAATCCCAGATTAGAAATTTTGTAAGACTTTAATAGATAAATAAAATTTATTCAGCCAAACTATTTTTACAGAATGAAGGATTGAGGCAGGCACAGTGCAGGCCGTACGTAAGCTTTTGTTTGTGCCGACGTCGTGCGGACACCTTTTATTAGCGGGGGCTGCGCCGCACTCTATTCATCAGACGGCCCTCCAGGGAGCGACAACAAAGCCGGCAGTGCCTGGATTAATGGGCGGACCGCGTCTCGCCCAAATGGAAATCATTTTGCTTGCACTTTAACTGCGTACAGCTGTAACTCGAAGGAGACTGGCAAAATGGGATTACCGCTCCGAGGCAGGCCGCCTTGGAGCCGCCGCTAAATGAAGATTTGTGGCGACGCCGAGGAGGCAGGAAGCGAGAAGTGGAAACGCTGGCGTTAGACCCAAAAAATACGATGCCAGTTTGTTTCACGCTCTTGCTTCCAAGTGAAAGAAATACTGACCTTATGATAATATCCATCCAGTAATATTCTTTTAGCCAGCACTGTGTTTTTGACACACATCTTGTTCTAGAAAATGTAACTTATTTTATTTAATATATGTGGAAGAAGACGAGAAAAAAAAGATTAATTTGGTTTTAAAGACGCTGTGACTACTAGATCCAGAACTTTAAAATAACGCATGATTGCAATTCCTGCTCCAATGATAGTAAACAAAAAGAGCAGTGGTGTAACAGTAGGGATGCAGGACGAGCAAAATGGCATGGACTCCCAGCACCCACCTGGAAGGGACCCGGCCCGAGGCCCGGTATGGGAGGGGGGGGGGGGAGGCATCGGAAGAATTTGCCACGGGCCTCAACGGTATAATTACGCCACTGACAAAGATTTTTTTTTTTTAATTAACTGCTTAACGTCTCTTAACAGCGGGGTCTTTAGAGACGAAAAAGGATGGGGGCAAGGAATGCAGCCATGACCTTTTGAAGGAAGCATCCCGGCATTTGCCTTGAGTGATTTGTGAAACCATGGAAAACCCAAATCTGGACATCCGGACGGGGATTCGAACCGCCGTTCTCCCGAATGCGAGGCTAGAACGCTAACCGTTATACCACCACTCTCGGAACTGACAAAGAGACTGAAACAGTAGTTGCATTCGGTGGAGAGAGGAAACAGTCGGCAGTACGATGAAAGATAGTCACCACAGTGAATCGTAACTACACACAAAAGTAAGAGTGGTTGAGCCATATAATAGCAAAAGTACAGCGCCAGATGTGTGCAATTAGGTGGCAAGTGACTGTCTGGTGTCCAAGTTAGTAGTCAACTGTTCATTTTGTTCGAATATGAATGGTGTCAATTAATAGGACCAGTAATCAACCAGCAAAAGATTTACCTGTGATCGAGGTTTCAGGGAAAATATCAGTCAACAAATCAATTCTGAAAGAATATTAGGAGTTTTGTTTCCCAAAAAGATCTCATATCACGTCACACAATGAAAAAACGCTTTTTCGATTCATCATTAATCTGATGAGACTAATCAGATTTGATGACTAGAATAAGACAGTACGAGACGAGGTGACCACAGCATATCACCGACTCCAAATTAACTCTATTCCGACTCGATTCTCGTAATAATATTACAGGAAATGGAAATGCGAGCTGGTGACTAACACGAAGCGCCACTGCATTCTACTGATCCTGACGAGTCACTCTATGTTTGTCTCTCTTCTCATTGGTAGTATTACCAACTTAGAAACATATAATTCAAATACAAATTAAATTATTAATAATATACAGAGTCACGTGGCGAGCGATATCGCTCTTCATGCTGGCATTCGGGAGGATGGGGGTTCAAATCCCTGTCCGGCTATCCTACTAAGATTTTCCATGGTTCCTTTTAAAGTCCAAGGTTGACCTCCTTCCAGGTCCCTATATCCTTAGATTAGGTTGGATGGAAGGAGTTCTTGAGACCCTACAGCATCTCGCCTCCCACGCGGAAACTGGAAGGAATGAAACATGGAAATAATGTAATATAGCGGTATCCTATATTAAGTGTAAAATTACTTTCCCTTAACCCTGCATTATTATAGACAACTAGCCTCGTACCCGCGACTTCGTACGCGTGGATTAAGAATTTTTTTGCCAGAATTAAATATAGAAAGTTGTAGGTAACGAAGGATTGGTCCCAAACAATATCGAGTCGGCATAATATGACAGGAAAGCTATCACTATATCATTCTACCGTCGAATCTGCCTCTTGAAGAGAATCAATTTCCAACATATTTCTGTCACTATTCGATAAGATCTCAAAATTTCGTGACTACAACTGTTAATCATCCTGGAAAAAATATCCTGTGCCCTTCATACAGCTTTCCTTACAAAATTCCATCACAACGATAAAGCCATTTAGTCGTCAAAACGTATCAAAAAGACAGAGACTTACTTCCGTATTTATATTAGTATTACTGTGGTTCTCACTCACACACCGACTGCGAACAACACCTGAGGGATCATTATAACGTAAAAAAGTGTACACCTACAAAATTGCAAGACTACCTACGATTTACCTCGCATTGCACCCCTAACTTTCTAATATCTACAGTTTAACATTCAATCCGAATAACCTACTGCCCAGGCCTGGCTCTTACGATGAAAAACAATTTTTAAAAATCTTAGCCTCTACGGAGATTTGAACCGGAGACCACGACGTTCGAAAGCAAGCTCTTTATCACTGAGCTGCCAGTTCACTACACGGAAACACGGTCTGGAGACGTCCACATCCAACGTATCTGTCTATCGCCGTATTTCGAAGTTATGAGACAACATGTGTTATTTATACAGATAATTTTTCAACCAAATGTAGACAGTATTTTTCTCCTTGTTTCAAAGGATAAGTGTGCAAAGTTTCATCGAGATCGGATGAAAACTGTGGATTTGTATGAAGAACAAACAAACCAACAAACAAACAAACATTCATCTTTATATATAAAGATGTAATATGCATCACTAGGTTATCTGTTTCCTCTATGAATGCAGAGCCATTAATGGAAGTTTGTAGTCACATTTTGCATTCCCTTTCAGTCACTTTCTGAATTTATCAGATTCCTCACAGTATGCAGTCCAGTTTACAGTGATGTTATTTTCCTATTGTCGCGTTCAATCTTTCCTTTGATGATAGCAGCTAATATAATTCATTACACAGTTGTGACGCAAGCAATCAGTGTTACTTGGTTTTACATTAATCAGGTACTCTTATCCTTTATTTATTTGTTGGAAGACTTACTTGTTTGTGATCCTTGCAGTCTGCTGTATTTTCAGTACGTGTGATCACTTCACCGATTATCACCGATTTTCTATGTCAAGCACTGCGCACAGAGAAAAGCAATGAGTATTCATCTCGTTTGACAAATCGAACCACTGGCAAAGATAGAAAATATTTTTTGAGGATTTACTAAAATGTCTTAAATGTTCGGTGAGTATTTCATTTCGGTATTTCTTTTCCGTATTTGAATACCATTTGTGAATAATCAGAGTTTCAAGAAATCGAAACACGTTCACTTGCACAGTTGTTAAATTAAAGGATGTCACATTGGCGTTAGTAACGACATTTAATATCCAAGTGATAGCAATAAATTTAGTTTTCTTGCTGCGGATATTAAACTTATAACAAAGATGTGTATAAGAAGTAATTCAAATAGTAATCTGAGAATCACAAACAATCTAATAAATGAATGTGTTGGTTATTAATATGTATTTCATTGCAGTGCAGCGCTAGTTCATGCGGAGTACGACGTACAGTACATTGATTGAATTGGCGATGAAACATCAAATAACCGGATATTTTACAAGAATCGCTTAGAGATTTTAAGATGTTTATGAATAGTTATGTTAGAGTGCGGGGAAGGTAGAACGGCGCAGAAAATGGAAAGCTGGTAACGAAATGAATAGCACAGTGTTTCTGCGAGTGTCTGGCGCTGAAAAAATAAAAACGAAAATAAAGAAAACAGCAACTTGCGAAGATGAGAATTTATAACCCTCCCCCAACTGCATGAGTAGAAAATGGCGTTTGTCCGCCGGCAGCTGAGTTATGCCCGAAGAAGGCAATTTAGTGGCGCATTACGCTTTGTTTCGCAGGCGCTCTGCTTCCGCTGGAATAGAGGGAAAGTTGTCCACAAATGGAAACAAGGTCGGTCGGCGGTTTATCCACATACATCTGTAGGGTTCAGCCGTATTCGGGAGCCCACGAAATGAGCTCCGCGCGCAAATGGAAACAATCCAGCCGAGGCGTCCAAATGGATGTAGCAGACATTTTTCGCTGCCGCAGAGTGCAACGCCTGGCGCGCTCGCTAGAAACAAAAAAGGGAACGTAAAATGAAACCAAAACAGTACGGTCGGGCACCCGGGATGCGGGAGAATGAATTCTGCGCGTTCATTACCGCGCAGAAACAGCTGCTCGCCGAAACAGCGACGTTCATTTAATAGACGGATACCTCCATTTTCTTCCAGACAGGTAGTTTGGACATGGAGTAATGCAACATGCAATAGACAGAACCTCGCTCTATCCCTATTTCGGTTGCCTATGATATTAATTATGAAACGTATGCCTTGGTAATGGGTTTTTATACACAATCAAATGTCAGAATCCCAGAATGTCCTAGTAAAATTACTGTCCCATATACATGCCCGTGAAATTTTATATTTAGAAACTTAACAAGAACATCGCTGTTTATGATAAAGGTTTCCGATGTTTTGCCAAATGATAAATTAGATTTGTAACTCTGGTCATCGTAATGTGGTACAGTTTTTCTGGAGTGTAATATTCTTTCGCTTCAAGTCGATTGTTATCTCTCCGAGAGTTACATTACGTTATGACATGATTATGCTTGACTCAAGGTGGTTATTCGGAAAGTAAAAAGAGCTTAGCTAGTGTTCTGATATAAGCAGCTTTAGGAAACTCAAAACAGTCAAGAAACGATTCTCAGTTGATTACTTGCTTGCTAAACTGGATGATTGATGTTAAGTGAGTGCAGTTAACAAGTGCAATACCCGCCAGTGTGGCTCAGTACACTGAGGCGCCCCACACAGTATCGGGGAGTTACAGCGGACCTCCGATGAATTCAGGCTCCCGATTAACACTCATGACTGCGCAGCCATCAAGTCGAATGCCGGGATGGTCCCCAATCTTCGCCTCATAAACTACAAATTTCACGGATAAAAAATACAGTCATCACGCATAGAACATTGTTACATGTTTCACAGACAGGTGACAACATTTCACTAACCCAATTAGTACTTGCTACGACGTGGCTATACGTATAAAATGCTTGGCGTCAGCAAGGGTATAGGGCCGTAGTATCATAGCTCAAAATTTGACCATGCCAACAATGAGTAAAACTCTTCGAAGGCAGTCGACCACAAAATATTTGTATAAGGTGGTGAAGATGAAGAACAAGTTAATTGCTTCAACCTGGGACTAGTTTTCCAAATATGTCTCTGATACGGTACTGTTCAGCTCAAGCCCACGTTGAGTAACTCTTCCGAGGTTGCTTTCTTCCGGCTTCTATGATGGAGTGCTGGAGAATGACGGCATCCAAATTTCCCGAAATTATTGTTCAAATGTGCAGTACCTTCTTGTACGATCCTCCCTCCACCGACCACTGTTTAGACTAAATCCTTTCCACCAATTGGATAGTGAATTATTGTCGTCATTCCCGACTGAAAGTAGAAATGGCATAATTTTGCTCAAAAGGTTAAATTGCAGACGCTGCAATGCTGACTGGTATCTGGCTTTGATGTATGGTTTCATATCACTATTGGTTTTATGCTCACGTTGCTGTCTTCGTAATTATTAATTATTTACTTGTGCCATCTGGATCGAAGGCCACGATATTATATTTACATCTGGCTTGATATCGTCTCCTCATCCAGTCTACTATCTCTCCAACAAAATTTTAATATCGATTTTTATGTGTTGCAGAGGATCCTTATCATTTGCCTACTTAACTATCTCTTTTTAGATTTTTCATTGCCACTGCTGTACTTACATACATCAGTCAAAATGACATGCGTCCAGTAAACAATTCCAATAATTACTTAAAGTTTAGATTTGCTTACATTCGATCACCACTAGTATGTGAGCTTGGAAATCTGGATGGCGTAGGTTTGATACCCAATTATGCCATACAGATTTCGGTTTTCCACGGTTTCCCGAAATCACTACAGGTGAATGTTGGTGTGTCTCCTCCTTTAAAGCTCATGTTTGAATTCCTCCTCGTTCCTTTCTCTGTCACAATCGTCTGCAAGCCCTGAAGTTATAGTTGAAACCAAAGATTGAACGCTTGTTTGTGTTTTTTAGTTAGATGTATTGAAAGAATAATTCACTGACAGTATACAAAAAATATCACGCAAGGGAAAATTTTCACATTACATACACACATAAAATGGGAAGACTTTTCCAGAAATTTCGGCTTTCTCTATCAGCTCCAATACAGCCAGTACTTCTGTTTTCACTGGTATTCCTTAATAGGTTATATAATCTGCAGAAGAATTGGACCATGATAAAGCAGCATTACTGAAATGAAAGTTAATACAGCTACCAGAAATTTTATGTTTTTACTACAATTATTATTTTGCTGTCCTTTTAATGAAGTATAGAATCGCTTATGTTCAGTGAAAAACGGCATCAGACAATTTATTTTAATGGCGTCTCATTACAAAAAAAAAAAAAAAAAAAAAAAAAAATTACAAGTAGGATTTGCTTCGTCTCGTTGATTCCAGCAAACCCTTTTCGCAAACACACTATGCTGACTCTTTTAGAAAGATATTAATATTAAGCACAGTACGCGAACAGATACTACTCACAATGGCGTATGGCAGGTAAAGAAATCTAAAGTCATTTTTTTCATTGAATCCACCAATCCATACCACTCATACTGTCAGGATCGTAATGGATATATAGGTTTATTTAAAGGAAATTAGAATATTTTATTGGAATTCATTTCAGTAGCGAGCAGGCCAGTCTTCGCCCGCGCCGAGCTGAGCGCAGTATTGTTTGTTAGAAATGTGCTGAGACGCTGACTCGATCGATATTACTGGTTCGAACTGACTCTTTGACGTCAATAAAGTTCACCTTCGAGGTAGCAACGAATTATTAGCTCTGACTCTGCGGGCAGTCATCGACGAGTAGATAGCGCATTCTCCGCGGGTAGCTTTCATCAGCCAGTATGGGTTTCTAACAGTAAAACCGAGTCTCTTCGCTCAAGTCTGTTCACCATGTAGGCCCTGCAAGATCACGGGGGCGGCATACCATCAGCCATTTAGCTTGCCATCCAATTATACAATAATCCATTAGTCTACGAGTTGTTACTCAGTAAGATGCAATTAGCATCTTAGATAGGCGCTGTCGGGAGGATCCTAGCAGTCATGTTATCGGCTGTATGTTCACGGCTTTCAATGACATTAAATGGGACCTCATAACCGTTAGATGCCTGTTATCATTCATAATAGGATTGAATATCAGCTGGTCATCTAACACGTACCAGCCTTCCCCTATCCTGGTTGCCGAACCTACTAATCGGCTGGTGTCATATTATTCCTGACAAATTACATCTTATTAATTAGCCCACAAGACGCAAGAGCTCAAGATCATCAAGATAGAAGAGACTTCTCCAGCTGCAAGAACGCCACGAGGTTAGTTAAACTCTCCTCTAGAGTCCTACCACAGTTAAAGTCAACAACGAACCCAAATCTACCCTCGGCTACCCTGTCAGTCCTGTCAGTCAGATAGGGCTCTTACAATACCGTAAATACTGATTTCTTTATTCTGAAACAATTAATGCAAACTCAGTTTAACATCAGGTGGTCACAGATAGTTTTTTTATTGGTGGAATCTATGCTGTTATGTAAAAACACATTATATTTACATCTACATATGTATACTGCAATTTACAAATTTGTTGGTGGCAGAACGTGCTTAGTATCAGAATTAATCTTAACTCCTTGTATTCCAATCCCGAATAGTACGAGGAAAGAAAGAATTGATATAAGCTTCAGTGCGGCATCTTATTTCTCTAATTTTATCACTCCTGTCATTGGGACCCAATAAAGTTGGTGGACGAAGTGTATCATCGCACTCGTAATTATACTTACACTATTGACAAATATTTTTGAGTTAATGATTTTTGAGCCTCGAGATGTCATGTAACTAAGATAGAAAACCCAGCATCATAAATTTTTCTCTGAACGGACTTAAATACTGTATATAGAACTGGAGATGCATCCACAGTACGAAAGCTAAAGCAGAACAGGAAAACTGCATATGCACATTACATAAATTATAAAAAAATAAATTAAAAATGCTAGAACTTACTGTTTTTAATGATATTTCATATCATTACACTAAGTGCAGTGATCGTGTTGCCTCTATAGAGCACTGTGCGTAAACGATGCCCCTCGAGCCTGGCATTCAAGAGAACGTGGGTTTGATTCCAGTTGCGGCCATCCAGATTTATGTTTTCCATCGTTTCCGAAAATAATGTTAGCGAACGACAGGGTGGTTCTTTCAAAATACCATGACAACACCCTTTCCTGTATTTTTTTTTTTTTTTTTTCGCTTATGCCTCTCCCGTCTCTACTGATCTCGACGTCCATGAGACAGAAAATTCTACAAAACAGGTTCCTACTAATACAGAAATTTGTTCATATTCACATTTTGTGCAGTGGATCCATTCGGGATGACTCGAGTTCGAGTTCCCGTCCAGTCATCCATATTTGTGTTTTCCATGGTTTTCCCAAATCAGTCCAGGCGAATGCTTGGATGGTTTCTTCAAATGGTCATGACCGAATCCCTTCCTGTTCTTTGTTCCCAGTCCTGTCCCGCCTCTAACTGTCTCGACGTTAACAAGGCATAAGGCCCTAATTTAAAAAAAAAAAATGATAAATTTCCACTTTCACCTACAACACTTCCCAGATTTTTCTCCTGCAATTTATCTTTAAACGCATACTATCAAAAAATATCTTTGACATCTTTATATATATATATATATATTAAGTTCGATAGCCTATTTCCTTTGGTTCAACACTACCCGAGCAACATTTGGCAGAAACAGATCCTGATAAAAACAGTATGGTGATCTCCACCCGTGAACCAAGCAGACTACAGCCGAGGATAAAAATCGTAACTCTGAAGTAGCTTTTGCCTAAAGGGATTACAATTAACAAGCTCTCCGGCGGCGACTACTTGTCTGCCTCTCTGCTGTCCGCCAGCCGCCTAAATGAAGATTTGGTGGCCTTACTGCAGTGTCGCACTGCGCAACGTGACGCCAGCCCAGCTCGGCTTTATTAAAAACTATAAAGACGAGGCGGCGGTTGTCTCTGAGTTAGGGCTTATTAAACCGCATCAACCCCGGCTCCCGATTACCACCTTAAACAAACTTGCCTGCCTGTACCTCGTTTCCGACCCAACTTCAGGCAGTGGAGACACCGCAGACATTGTTGGTTTTTATATGTAACCGTACCCCTCCCACTCCGAAGTCTCAATTAACTGCCAGTCGTAAAATCTATATCAGAGAATGATAAATCTCATTCATTATAGACGAGTTTTTAAAGTAATTGCTAGTATGTGGTAATAAGGTCATCCCTGCGATCTTGAACACTTCATTTCCATCCGCAAAGTAACGATAAAAAAGTGAAATATTCACCATTAGCTAATTGGAGTAGTAATGGAATATTGAATTCAACAATATTCAATGTAACAATTATAAACATAACGCAATAAATTCGTCACTACACCGTTATTTATTAATTCTAATTGCCATTGGGCCTATGCCCTACTGTCAATTTCCTTACAAGTATCTTCATCCTTGGGTGCCATACCTGTACCCGTATCTGATAGTTACCACGGCAGGTGTTTACCCCTCCATAGAAATATCCTGGGGAGGTTATGAACTAGGGTGGTACCGCAATGCCTTCCCCAGTGTGACAGTGTTTGTAACTGTTGTTGTAAGTGTGTATGAATGTAATGATGTGTGTGTTCATTGTATAGTGTTATTTGTGTTGTGGGTGAGAGATGAAAGGATAGAATGAAATCCAGTGACGGACCATTCTGGCCAACTCTGCCGGTAAACACGAAATAGACTGTTAAGCTTAACGTCCCCTCCGACGGACTAATCATGATCATCAATGACGTATGCCCTCCCTCTATACGCACTGCGTAGAGTTTTTTGATTTAACCCATGACTTCGGAGCTTAATCTGATGATTAGGAATTGTGCACTACCATGTCTCCTATCCCGATGACGATAATTTCCTCCAACACCAGGACTCTAAACAACTAACGCAATGTTAGCGCAAGACACCATTACGGCGCCGCAACTACGGATTGCATTTCAGCAAAGCAATCCCTAGCGATCCGGCGTGATTTGTCACTCTGACGGATCCCGCACTAATTCATCTAATTACTGTTATTTTTCCTCCGCGATTCACGAAAAGTGGGCGCGGAGGGTGTATTGC
The DNA here is from genome assembly GCA_031002005.1 of Vandiemenella viatica. Classification (NCBI taxonomy): domain Eukaryota; kingdom Metazoa; phylum Arthropoda; class Insecta; order Orthoptera; family Morabidae; genus Vandiemenella; species Vandiemenella viatica. The sequence goes on along the minus strand of JARYHS010013631.1, from coordinate 20,827,909 downwards.
ACCTATCCTAATGTGTAACCGATTCTGCATATGAAGGGATATACGGGATATGGCAGGAGGCGCCCAAGGGATATTTTTAGGAACCACCCCGGTATTCGCCAGACGCAATATATGAAAACCATGGCAAATCCAGATGGGGATGGCCGGAGTGATTAATCGAAACCTGCTCCTATCGGATTCAAAGTGTTCTCGTTCGAAAAGCTTCCAATTCCATTCCCGAATCGCTTGTGCCAAAAATAAGTGGGGGCCAATAGAAATGAATGGGCAGCCCCGAATTTCTTCTTATCTTATTTGGTCGTTCATTCCTGGAAATGAATGTTACTGGTAGTAATATGTGTTTGCTGTCGTTCTGAAATAGGTCAGTGAATTTTTCAATTGGCATCTGCCGAGAGCAACGCTTAAGGTGTTTCAGATCTCCCCAATCCAATTCCTTCAACATCGCACATACGCTTTCCCTCCAGCTATATATACCGGTCACGAATCGAGCAGTTCTTATTTGGACATTCCAATCCCTTTTTGATGGGGGCCCCATACAGAAAAGCAACATTCTAAGTGAGGACACACAGTGCTCTGTATGTAATTGATTTAACATTAACATTGATTTATGAAATCATTAAATGAAGTTTATTTTCAAATCTGATAACTCTTTAAAAACCTATTTCGCATCCCGCAGGATTGACGCGAATTCCGCAAATGTCGTGGGGGTTTAAAAACACTGCGTGATTGCAATCCCTAGCTGCAACTAATTCAGTAAACAAGTGGGTCCTACACGGTTACTTAATACGTATTTTTTCTCCCACTTCTTTCATTGTTTGAGGTATATTGTTCCGCATCTCACACGACAATTTATTAATTTCAGTCCCTGTTTCTCTTTCCTACAAATGAAAACATCCCCCCCCCCCCCCTCGCTCACGAGCATAGTGGGTGAGCGGCAACGTTGTGGCTTCGCATTCGGTAACACGCGGGTTCAGATTTCCGTCCGGCCATCCAGATTTTGGTTTTCCCTGGTTTCCCAAAATCACTACAGGTGAATGCCGAGATGGTGCCTTCAAAAGGCTATGGCTGAAATTCTTCCTTCCCGTTCCTTGCTCCCCCCCCCCAGTCTCTTCCCACCTCTAATCATATCGACGTCGACAAAGTGTAATGCCAGAAGCAAAACTATAACAAGAAGTGTCGAATAGAGTAATATCAATAGAAAACTGGCAAAAGGCTAAACACCAGGTGAAATTTTAAAAATTAGTTAAGTTTTTATATCAGCAAGCTTCTAAAGCGTCATTACATTCTTGAACTATGAAGTTTTGTATAATAATACTACTACCGTCGTATCCGCTGAGTTCTAACTCAAGTAAAATAAAATAAAAAATCACTAAATTATTGAATCAATTAAACTTAAATTAAAATGTTTAAAACATTTCTTAACAAGACTGACACATCCTGGTATACGGGGGTAACAGCCCAGGGCATATCATGCCTACATTGAACAATCGAGCTTGTGCGTACAGATGAAATGCTCTGACTCTGCATTCGTCAGGACCTGGAGTGTCACTAGTCCCGTCGCGCCCCTAATGACTTCGACGAGGCGTAAAACATAATAAAACTTAATACTGATAGAATACTGGTTCCAACTGAACAAACGACGGAATTGAGCCGTAGCACAGCTATATCTCGTAAATATTATGGGAACTTTCCTTTCGTTATTTTTTTATTTCAACCCTATTGATTAACAAATCCCGACAAGGTTTCTGTTGATCTACAGAAATTCAACACTCCTAAACAGTTAATGAATTAATGAGAAAACTAAACAAATTGCCGACCTCTGGAGAGTAGGGGCTAGAAAGCTAGCTCCACGTACCGATGGTCGCCGGTTCGAGTCCGGCCGAGGGCATGGGTGTTTAGGTTAAGTTTGTGTTGTGTGTGTCCTCTGTTATCTTACAAATTGAGCGTTCACATAAAAATTCGTAAAGATTGATTAACATTGACGATATATAAAATACACTGACTGCTGGATGAATGGCTAAAAGCCGATTGCCAAAAAAAATCTTGGAACGTATAATTTTTTTTTTACTGAATAAATATTTGTTTTTAAGAATACGATACCAAAAATTAAATAACACAAATCACAGACGGATTTCATGTCTTTACTGCGCAATATTGCTCAAATTTTTCAGTACTACGCTGTTTGCCGCATGCAGCGGTTCGTTCAATCTCGCGGTCGTCTTTGGAGTGTCGGATGAGCTCACACAGCCTGTCAATACGATACGCGTTTGATGGCCTCCAGGAGAGAGGGAGCCTTTACTTTTATGACGGCCAGTAAAATCTATTTGGACAACTGTCGGTAATGAATAACTCAATATGTGTGGAGCGAACGTCCCGGCCGGGCCAATATGACATCTGCCTGTCAATGATTTAATCCTGCGGAGCGTCGCAAAGTCAACACGGTGGCGCGCGCGTGCGTGCGCGCAGCCGATACCGCCTTATCAGCGCGCGGCACGCACGCGCGTCTTGCCGCCCGCGCCTCGCCGCCACGCTCGCTCAAAGGGTGCGCGGCCCCCAACACTCGCTGCTAATTAAACCTTACAGCCAGTCAAACCAATAGCGAAACGTTACGAGGAAATAGGGGGCACCCCTTAATTACGTGAGGTGTTTTTACGGAAATCCGGGTCGCCTTCCTACCGTGGAGAGATTTGGTGGGATTTGATCGACCCCTTCCCCCCATGATGTGATGTGCCGGATATCCGTATCCCGATCCGCGGATATCCGTGGGGGAAAAAAGATCTGTATCCGTATCCGTTACTTTTTTAGCGGATCTTTAACGGATCATTTGTAAAGAATTTCGCTAAGCACGTATATAAAATTATAAAGATATCTAGCAATGAAATGCTATTAACTTAAATTCCAAATACTTCATATTTCTTAAAATCTCATATCTGGCACATTTATAATCCAAAAATTAATTATTTAAACATATATTTTACTACAATGAAGTATTCAGGGGTGTACCACCGGACTGTGTTGTGAAAACACGATATTTCGACGACTAGCTCCGCCGCCTTCTTCAGGTGTGGAGACATCTGCACAGGTCGGCTGACCCACAGATACCCCATCTCTGAAGATGGCGGAACTAGTCGTCGAAATATCGTGTTTTCACAACACAATCCGGCGGTACACCCGTGAAGACTTCATTGCAATCGTACGCCGGAAAAGTCTTCGTTCTTACATTTATTTTACTAGTTTACCAAAGGTAACTGGTAAATAACCACTGTATTATGTTTTAAGGTATTATTTTAACTATCTTTAAAGTTAGATGAGGCCTCTAATCTTCGTGATTAGCTAGCTGAATTATGTTTAATGTACTGCTAATCACTTTTACAGAAACTTAAAAAAAGAGTTATATTTAACATTACGTTTGGTAAATTGTACTTCAAAAAGAATACATTGGCAGTTTCATCACCCAAAAGTCTATTACGATGAGCATCATAAATTATTCCTGCTGCACTAAAAAACTGCTCACTTGGAACGCTTGTTACGGGTGATGATAAATATGTACGACCCATGTGTCATAGACTTACAAATTTTTTACTGTTATTGTTAACAGCTTTTTCAACAATTAGGTGCAGCTGATGTGCTGTACACTCAATATTATCTGCGTCAGATAAAGTGCAGGAACTCTTCATGTTGGATCCTCCATCACTTACCATGCGGTGCACATTCTGTTCGGGATTCCCCACCCTTCAGACATATTTTGAAATATTTCCGAAATTTAATCTCTCCGCTTTTAAAACGATATTTTCCCTTATAAAATCTTTTGTAATGTTCTGGATACCAATGAAACACCTTACCATAAAGCCTACCAGATACAGGATGTGAAGGAAACTCTCTCAAAATCCTTTAACACGTCTTAATTTTCGATCCTAAAGTTCGCTGCAGATAAATTCCGTAAAATATTTCCTGCCTTTTAGAACATAATTTGCAATAACATTATCCAGCAATCGTCGGAACCCAAAATCTTCGACGTGTTGAAAAGGTCATACAGATAAAGCTATCATTTCTGCAATTAAATAGTTTTAAATAATTTTTATTTTTTATTATCCCACATTTTGACTATTTCTATTCTTTAGCTATTTCTATGTATTCGTTAAAAAATGTTTTTCTAAATTCTCTTTTAAAGACGTTCCCTGCTGAATGCGTTCGCCGGCAATCTTCTTAGTGGCGTCTTCTTTTAAGAATATCTCATATTTTTGTGGGTGTTTCGACTGAAGATGAACTTTTAAGAAAGTTATACATTCATGGGAATACATTCCTTCACAGAGTTTGTATTTAGCAGATTCATCATTTACTATCGTAAAATATTTCCATATTACACTACTATACTTTTTTTGTATAAATTGTTTTTATTTTAATTTAATTTACAACTTCCCAAAAAACAGAAACGTATATAATCTACGCAATCATTCTAAAATATAAACATAAACACGCCCAGTTCAAGGTCAAAACACGTCACGTAAGCTGAACATTGGTCGATAATAGATCGTAGTTGTCGGTGCTAGTTGAGGAAGTTGAGATCCGTATCCACGGATATACATTTTTAACGATCCGGCACATCACTAATGAGGTGAGATCGTGAGAGATTCACCCCCCCCCCCCTTGCCGACGACCTGGTAGGTTATTGACGTGAGACTTCTGTCGACCCCCGCCTCCCTGGGTAACATTTCGCCCCCCCCCTCTCCCTATTTCACCTCACTTAATTAATGGACACCACCAAAGCAGCTAGCAGACTAACAACGGCCAATATCCACATCGTCCCCACATGAAGAAGATAGACGTGCAACTCAATCAGGCAATGCGGATAATTACGGTATGCATCCGGAGCACGAACACCGTTTGGCTTCTAGTGCTATGTAACATTTCAAATCCAGCACTAAGATGATCAAAGCTCTCTTTTTACCGAGCATGGTGGGTGAATGGTTAACGTTCTGGCTTCGCATTCGGGAGGACGCGCGTTTGAATCCCCGTCCGGGCATCCAGATTTGTGTTTTCCATGGTTTCCCCAAATCACTCCAGGCGAATGCCGGGATGCTTCCTTCAAAAAGGCCATGGCTGAATTCCTTTCTGTTCCTTGTCCCCAGTCCTATCCCGCCTCTAATGACCTTAGCCGTCGACGAGGCGAAAATCCGCAAAAAAAAGCTCTCTTTAAGGTCTGTGAAAACATTCTAAAGAACCATCAACTGCCTACTCATCAAGACATTACTCCGACAAAACACTAACGCTTGAAATCAAGGAAATCGGCGTGGCGAACAGCAGTTCAACCTCTTTCAACATAAACAAGCTGCGGATAACTCAGTGGGAGCAGTCATCGGTAGCCAATACACATCTAGTTGAGGACCCTTCAGTACCGTTACAAGAATTCGATCTCATCAGACGGCAATGGCGAATCATCAATCGGATTCGAACAGGACAAGGTGGTCGTGGCAAGTTGTGCAGAGCCACCTTACAGACAATACAGCTCATCGTTTCTGACTGTCCTCTTAGAGCCTAGAGAAGAACAATAGCGGAAATACATGATGCGTCGATCAGCGCAGTTGACTGGATAAAAATGTTAGATCTAGAGATATAAAACTGTGCAAGCTTGTGATATGCACATTTGTCCTCACTTTTTATGTATCTAGTCAAATATCGTACGAAAAATGAATAAATACTGGCATAATAGCGATTTCGAGACTTTGTCTATGACCATAAAACAGCAACAAAATCTTAAGTACGATAGATGTGTAATCAGAACAGTAAATGACAGTTCTGGTAGTTACGGACCACAACGTCCATACGAATTGTATATCTGAGTTTCGCTTTACGACACATACTTGTATTGCGTTTCCGGTATAGTTCACACAAGAGGGAACGAAGTGAAGGTTGCGATCTCTCTGTAAACCATGTAATATTTGTGGTCTAAGCCTGGCACTTAGCTTTCTGACCTGATGGCGATGGCTTGATCCGCAGTTCTGTCATTGTGAATTAGGTTTGGTGCCACGATCACTCCAGATGAGTTCAGGATAGTTCTTGCATAAATGGTCTTGGCTGAATTTCTTAACGCAGTACCTTGACCGCAATTTTCTTCCTGCTCCAATGATCTCCTCAACCGTAAAGTGATGCGTTATTCCGTTTAGGAAACGTTTATTTCTAAAGCTGGTTGTGAGTGCTTTTCTCTAAAGAAGATCAAAGTAGATGATTACACCAAAATACAATTGCAAGTAGTGGCGGTAGCACGATTTCAACTAGCGCCATAAGCACCTACCAGCATCCAATATAGTGCAATTTAGTGCCACAACCAAACTGTCAGTTTATGCATGAGAAAATCCATTTAACAAACTTCAAGTGCCCACTGGTGTCACTTTTGTGATGATTTTGTTATCAATTGAAAATAGTCACATTGTTCCCGTCCAGGTGAACGCAATTCAGATTACCACATCCAATATTCAGCGGTATGAAAGAGTCGTTATTCACTACTATTGATCTTCTTGAGTTTAAGGGTGTCCCATATTTGGACATGGGATGGATGCTCTTGTGTTTGAATTTTTTCATGGAGGATGCATTAAAAAGGTTTCCACGAGGACTGCATTTTTTTGCATCACAGATGGAAATTACAATTGGGAGTATACTGGAACAACACGGAAAATCCTTCAACCACTTGAAAACGCAGATTTCAACGTGGACAAGGAAAAACATCTATTACAAGGTTCTTGAAATTTCAATAAATATATCCTACATAATAGTATAACTTTTAATTGAGAAGGTAAATGCATAAAATACTTTTGAGAATTAGTAATAAAATTGTGTATAGCTGAAACTTCTGATAAAACAAACAGGTTTTTGATAGAATTGATTTGTATTCACATGACACGAGTAGATTGAATTAGACATCGTGAACAGAGTAGCTGGACGCATTGTATCGCACCTTAACAGGTATAGAGAGGAAGATAGTGAGGGCACTTATGGGAGTGTATAGTATTGTAATAGAAATTGTGAACACAGTTTGTCAAAATTCTTCTATATGTGAATGTCGAGTGCTGCGTGAGGCCGCTAAGATTAGCATCCCTGTCTGACGGACGAAGCTTAGTCAACAGTGTAAGGTGTCCGAAACATATACAAATTTTGGAAAGGTTTGGAATTTAACCCAGGCCTTTGGTCAAGATATGGCAATAGGGAGCTGTTTATCTCCATTAAGGCTATCACCTCAGTAGCCACACTTAAACAACATAAAAAAGTGTCCAGCAGCAGTAACGGTCTCAATGAAAGGCGAAAACCTGTGAAAACAACTTTTTAAAAAGAATTTCTTTCTGTTATGGAGTCAAGGTCGTAAGAGACGGGAGAGAAATAGTGACAAGAAACAGAAAGGAATTCAGCTATGACCTTATTCACTTAAACTGATTTCTGAAAACCGTGAAACTTTGGTGGCTGGAAGGGATTTGAACCCTTGTCCTTCCGATTTGGTAACACTTAGTTCTGATTAGCAGCCAGATTACACGTTCCTGAAACCGATAGTGACATTTCATTAGAGGGAATCGTTACTGTCAAGGACGAATATTCAAGCGTTTGTTTACTTGCGACTTACTGATATTAACAATCCTTGGTCAGCTAGAGAAATGTGTATAGAAACGCCGTTCGAGGAAAAACGAATTTTATCCCCAAAACGGCCATTCAGATTTCAGTTTTCCGTAATTCCTCGTCCACGAATGATAGGATCGTTTCTTTGAAATGCTACGGTGGATTCGTTCCCATTCAATAGCATCCGGGTTTTAATGACTTCGATCTCAATAATTAGTAACGCCAAAACAAGACTGAGGAATAAAGATGCAAACAGTAGTTTCATCTAGTTTTTGACATTATTAAAGAGAAGAAACAGTAATGACTGTGACAAACAACATTTAGTACCAAAATATTGGACATAACTTTACCTGGCATGTCCCGATGTTATGTTTTAACTGTAGTGACATCAATAGGCCGTTGATAACGTATTCACCGTTTCAGACGGATGAGACCAGTAAGTGCTAAACTTTCTACAGTGCGGTGTGGGGACCGTTGCATTAAGACATCTCGAGTTCCTCGTTGAATCTACCTGACACTTTGGCACAAGCCAATCACGATCTGAGGGTCAGATTACCAAGTGGTTACTAGCCCTACAACTCTCAGTCACAACCATCGCCGCGACTGTCTCCGTCTGGAGGGTTTTATTGGCAGAGGTTTGGAGTGTACGTGTTTTACAGCTCACGAGACCGTCTCTTCCGCTTTACGACCCGCGAGCTCTGCGCTCCGGGTCTGTTTTTCTCCAGCAGCCTCATTTATTTCTCGTCTCCGTTTGAGTCTATAATAGCCTTACACGTCCTGGTGTCAGGTCAGACGCAAATACTCACGGCCAACGACATCGCACGTCCGGGCCTTATATATAGCGCGGCGCCAGGGGATGGAGACGGGACACCGAGTCCTCTTTGTGCCACCAGACAACAGGTCGCGCTACGGCACTAAAACGGACTTTGCAATTATCTGCGCGTGCGGGCAGGCCAGACTAAACACGGGAAGCGGGTACAGCGGACATTGCCCTCCACTGGACGCGTACTCCAGGAACAACCCGCCTACTCGCTTTCTGAATACTGATAACACTTGTATAGTTTAATGCTGTTGCGTCTGCTAGTTTCTTGATACGCAGCTCAAAAGTGTAAATCATTAGTTATGGATCCGATGACGAAGCTTGGTGAAAAATTAAATTATGATGTTACAACATTTGTTTATACCATTTATAATAACCAAAGTTTTGCGCACATTATGATTACACATCGAAACATCTTTCCATGATACTAAAATCTAGGAATAAAGAGGTATCATAGGCGAAGTAAAACTCGTCGGCATTGAATAATCATTGTAAGATCTGACAAAAATTCATTGCATGCATCTACCGTCTCTATGAAATATATTTGTTGTGAATACTATAAGAAAATTAGATCTGTTTCTTCTTGACGGGCACGAGTCGCTGAATACCTGATAAATTGTATTTACGAAATCACGTGCTAAGTGCAGTAGTTGTAAAGAATTAAAATGGCGGCTTTTTTTTTTTGCTGTTGTCAGTCTTTCGACTGGTTTGATGCAATCCTCCATCACTTCATATCTTGTGCTAACCTCTTCGTCTCTACAAACCCCTTACAACCCACATCCTTAATTATTCGCTTCATATATTCTAATCTCTGTCTTCCTCTACAGTTCTTACCTTCGACTGTCCCCTCCACCAGCAAATTAAAGAATCCAGCATGTCTCAAAATGGTGGCGTCACAGCTCATGAAGTCATTGCTTCACAATCGTGGAGGGCGAAACAGGACCTGTCTCGGTCCCAGACTGACTTGAATTTTAACCAGTCTTTGTAAAGTACGTGCCAAATCTTGTTTCACGAGCAACGTCGGATCAATAAATCGATCCAGCTGGGTGAGTGATAACGCTGGTGCCTGCCATTCGGAAAAAACGAGTTTTCAAATCCTCTTCCGGTCACCCGGGTCTCGTTTTTCCATTTGTTCCCGAAATCCCTCCAGCCGAATGCTGAAATGTTTCCGTCAAAATGCTACTACCAAATTCCTTCTCATTCCTAGTTTCCGCCTTCCAAGACCTTGAAAACGGCGAGACGTGACACCAGAAGCAAGTGCAAAAATAAAAAAGTACCAATATCATAAATTATTTTTAATTTCAGAGATCTGTTCGTAAATATTTTCGCAATCACTTGTAGTGGCTATGCGTCACGCCCATATGTTAATAATTATAAATACAGAATAATGTAGAATATTTATTTATTTGTATTATGAAATATAGATTAAATATTCAAAACTAATCTTATTTATTCAGTATCTCTGGAGACAAGGAGTACCTTGTCGATTTAGAGTAGAGAAAAGAACAGTTATGAAGAATCGAGAAGATAAAAATGGCCTAGGTTAGTGTAAGAATACAGCGGCAGCTGCAGAAACTATAGTGACTTGTACTATAAACGTAAAAACCAAGTTTATTAGGCTGGAGGTCGAATGAGTCACACAGAAAGGGAAGCTGTAAATTAATTTGTAACTATGTATGAATAATCGTGACATAGAAATTAGTTTACATTGCAAATTTATTGATAAAAACGTAATCGACGAATATTTGTTGTCAAAAGAATAAAAAAAGACAAGATATTATAAAAATTATTCTTTCATATTACAGGAAGAAAAAATGAGACGCTATTTTATTTCTGAATTTGCAACTTGATCCCTAGCATCATAAGTGAACTAAATTTAAAAGGAGACAAACAATATTCTCGACCTATCTGTAAACGACCAAGTGATATTCGAAGATAAAAGCAGATAAATAGTTTTTATCTTAAGACACGGTAATTGAAAGTAAACTCCTGATGGTTACACATAAAAATAAACATAGATGAGTAGTTTCTTTTGGGAAGCTTTGTTGAGCTACATCCCGTGTTGAGGTTAGGTTAGTAGGTTACAAACCAGTCCCGCTTGTGGTTAACGTTTCTAGGGCATGACACTCACCACAAGGTTAACACTGCAGAAATAAATTTTCATTACGTGATACTTTCCCAGCAGGGTAGCAATGGTAATAATATAAATTTCTGATCAACAATTGTCCATGTATGAAAAGTCCCAAATCTCTCTGCGGTACACTTGCAGCGACGACATGCAACACTGGCGCTGATTCGTCCGTCAAATGGGCACCTTAAACTATGCTGCATACTTGTTGGCTATAGAAACAGTACGCAGGTTTCACTCTATCCCTTCTTTTACCTCTCGTGTTTGACAGTAACACTTCAAGACAAATGACCATTGCAGTCATATACTTGTATCATTACACTTGCAGTAGAATTCCAATCTGTTCAGAAACACTCCAAAAGCTATTATGAAGGCATAACACCCTCCATGTTAAGCTCTTACTTCTCGAAGAGTGGTAGTGGCTCAAAACTGCCATTTGACAAGAAACAAATTTGACTACTGAAATAAGATCTTCTTGGAGGAATGGTCTTTTAAAACTTCTATGCCAAAGTTCATGTTGTAAATCATTAAACATATTTAAAATTATATTTCCCTTCCCTTGATTGTTTATAATTCTTCCGTCAGAAGAACAATTCACAAAAATTAAACGTGTTAGTGTCGACTGAAATATTAATAAATTAAATGATACACTACTTCTTCTTTATGTCATTAAAGGTAGGTTTAAACGAAGTTTTATTATTATTATTATTTTCCGCATGAACTACAAGTGATCTCATTGGCAAGTCTGCTTTCTGTTCGTTGCAAGTTACACTATTTACACTGATAACATTAAACAAAGCTATCGTATAATGAAATGACCAGACAATAACCTGGATGTCCTCTTGCTCAGAGTGTGGTGGTAGGGTAATTCAGTTGGAGTCCTTGTCGCGGACAACATTTCACATAAGTTGTGCGGAGCGGAGCAGCAGTTTGGGCCATATCCAGGCTGACCCGGCCGTTGGTATTCATGAGCCGGAGAAGGGCTCTGATGGGCGCGCTGATGGTGATGATGATGGTGTCTCAGTGCTGCCACATTACAGGCGCTCAGCCAGACAGAGGACCGAGCGCTGCCAACCTCCTCTCTCCAAATCTTGTTTCAGATGGTCTTGTTCCATCAAAAGTTGAAGTCTGGTAACCAAAGAGATGACGTCCCGTGTATTACGACACTACTATGTTTACGAACAAGTTTCTTCTTATCAACTGATTAATTATGAGAGTAGTAGCATTAAACCTAACTTGGCTACGTTTTCGCTGTCGTACTGCACGTAAGTTCAATATTCCACTAAAATGTATGCATTTATCTAAAATTCGAGTGATTTTGATCATAATTAAAAACAAATAATAATATGTAAATTACAGAAACTATCATTCTGAAACAGAATATTGTGATAAGTAGCAAAGAGGATTGTCCAAAGACTCAGATTCCTTCTTTCTTTTCTTTTTTAGTAGTCCTTATGCAAACCATTTATTATGTGGCTTAATGAAGTTGCAAACTTAACTCTGGATTGAAGTTGTTCTTTATCCCTATTTGACACTAAGCAGAACATTCACAGTAATTAAATTTCCAGTTGTTTACTTGTAACCGTAAAGTCATACCGCTTCCATGTTTTCATTTGGATCTTAGGCCCAAAACAAATGTGACATGGTAACCGTCATGTTCCCAATATTATTTATCTTCCCAAAGGAGAAACTATATTTCTTAGACAATGGGATTCAATCTTTAGTGTTTCAACCGTCTTTAGTTCGACGCTTTGATTGGTTTCTTTTGATTGCCGAATTATGATTCATATAGATCTATTACATCTTACACTGCGTCTTTGCATAAATAGTTAATGATCAGTTGCATCCTTAAAGTAAACGTTAGATAATATCTATGTAACTTTTTTTTATTTTATTTTTTAATTTTTTTTTTTTTAGGGGAGGGAGAGAGAAGAGATTCTGAAATATGTTACATAAGAACGTGGTTTATTGGGGGGCTATGAGGATTAATATAATGTTCTCGGCTTACTATTCAAGTGAAAAAAAGTGTTTACTTTCGGCGATCTTCACCAGAAGATGGCGACAGAGCTTAGAACGCCAAAATATAGTGTATAAACACCTTGTTCCCGTGGCTATTCACTCTAGAACATTGTATTCATTCTAAAATAGTTCAGGATAGCAGTACGTATTACAGATGTCACAACCTTCATCTCATAACATTAGGACATCAGTTACGAGACAACTAGGAAGGCGAAAGTGGCACAACATAGATCCCGAGTACACATGTCCCCAGTATGGAAAAATCAAGTACCCTCGTAGCCGTATTGTTTTAACATTAGCAGGGACATGTTACACAGAATCTTTGGATCTCGCGATGGGCGTCGTGTAGAGAAGATGAGACACGTCTGTGCGAGGGCCACTCGGGACCAGGTAGGCCTTGTTAGAGCTCCCCGGGCTCATTAGGCGCCTTATCTCGGCCACATCGGCGGCCGTAATTGGGGAGGACGCCCTCAGCTGTCGCTGGATTACTTGACTGATGGACGCAGCAAGTCGCGAAACAGCTGCAAGGTCGTAACAGTGTCAGCGACTCAAACTGAACAGCCCTGATCCCGCGACACAGCAAAGAGAGGAAAGTACAATATTTACAACAGTATTTTGGCTTCAAGATTTTGCATCAAAGGACAAAATCATCAACACAAAGTGGCGGAACCTTGGAATTACTGCTTTAGAGAAAAGAAAAGTAGATCACATACATAAGCCTTACGTATTGTAACCCGGTTTATCTTAAATAAAGATTCAACAATTCTGAACCATTATTATAAGCCTTTATATATATATATATATATATATAAGACACATAATTAGAAAAAGATATGCAAATACTGAAAATTGATAATCGCACAAAAAAACATGCTGACGATACAAGAAAATGTCCACAAATAACAAGCCCTACATGAAGGGGAAAATGTAACCAATGAATAGATTCACCTAACGAACCAGATATTAAGCAGAACAATAAAACAATTCCACAATCAGACACAACGCCTTAGCATATATACAATTTAAAACACAAAGAAACAAGTCGATAGTGCACTTTGTGAAAGTAATAAGTATCTCTGAATGCATTATCACCAACAATAACTAATGCGTATGTAGTGGTTACACAAACATAGCAAGTGGGATACAATAGTGTGTTTTCAAAATGAAATAAGTTTTTGTGGTTAAAAGGACACTACAGTGCATGTGTGAAACACATATAATAATGAAAATAAAACACTGAAATTGAACTTTCCCAGACTTTGATGTAAAAATGAAATAAAAAACTTTAAGTAATATTTATAACATTTAATAACAGAATATAATTGTTATTATGCACATAAAAATGCTATAACATCATAAAAACATGTAAAAAATCTGTTCTAGGACGCCGAGAATGATTGAATAAATAATCGAAACGCCGCGTATGCTAAAAACAATTTTTTTTTTTTAATTTAGCTGTCATAGACGGAAAACCCACTAGAAACCTTATAATCAAAGCAGCTAAGTACAGAAGGCCTGAACATCAATATGTTAAGCCGAAACATCTCTTAACCGAAAGAGACAAGAACATACATTATCAAAAGCTTTGAATAAGCTCCTTCCATCAGATGAGTGGGTCACTGCACCTGAAGAGTCAACAAATAGCCAATTTGTACCATATGTAGCTGGGTTCAGTAAAGAATCTTCACCATTTGAAGCATATGACCAGGAAAACATCTGAGCCTGGTTGGAATGTAATGCCAATCACCCTTCCTGTCAAGTACTGTCGGACAATGAAATCTCTACCAGAATCATCGACGAAAAGAACCCTTGCGGCGACGAGGAAGGACCTAACAAGGGCCGTGACTAAAAGGACGTAGAATGTGATTCTGTCAAATTTTCTGTCTTATGATTGCGAGAATTAAAAGAAGATTTTATACACTATTTCTAAACCACAGCATAGGCAAACTTTTAATATCATTTCGAAGAAGTAATGTGAAATAAGTACTGTAGGTTTTGTGTTATGCTATTTGTGAGCTACACAACACAGTACAAAAAACAGTGAATATTATATATAGTTTTGTGTTCAATGCGTTTCACTGTTTCTTGGTTTCGTATTCCTCGTATGACACTGGTGCAAAATAAGTTATTTAAACACCTCCGATCTCCAATTGTTTCAGATAATCGATTCTCCATTGTAATGCTGAAACACATTCATCAGTATAAATTACCCATTTGCCATACGTGAATCTGGGCCTATTTGCCATGTTTCTGGACCTTATCGCTTTGACACCTCGGATTATTATGGCGATAATTATCTTACTCTGCCGTCAGGGTATGTCAAGGTTGGATGTTGGCGGATCAGAGGTATTGTTTGGAGGTGTTATCTGTGTGCTGACGGATCAGCTGAGTGCCCAGGCGGCGAGCTGTTCAAAGAGATACTGTCCACCCTGTGAGGCTCGCCGCACGCTGAGACGGCACAGATAGACTTCCCTGCATGCCGTGGGGAAATTAACACCACTGCATCACCTGCGGTGAAGCCCCTCTAAGCGATTCGCTGGTCAGCTTATCAACACTGTGGAGCGCAACAACATGCGATGGGATTCTTACTGCTCCTTATTTATTTTATTTTCGTGTCAGATACATATGAATTTAAACAATAACAAACAACAAATTATGTAAAACCAAAACTCGGCCATTTCCAGGGAATTTTCCGAGGCCCCATATTAGTCATCTTCCGTTCAGGAGACTGGACACAGTCGATACTGGTGTGTATGTTGAACATTCTGATCTTCTCTTAGTGCTCCTTCATTGAAAACAATTATACATACACTCTAGAGATTGTCTGTATTCCATTGATTCTGGGCCCAATATGTATGTTTCTAGTTCAAAATGGAATCTAAAAAAAAGATTCTCTGTCTTATGATTAGTAAAAAAGATTATCTTTCCCCTGGCATGCGGAATTAATAATAATATTTGGTATTAACTACTACATGGTTGAAAACAGGTTTAGAGAATAAAGCATCAATACTTTTGCTGCATCAGTACAGCTGATTGATCCACATCGCTTGTGGTGTTGAATAAATGGAGGAAGTGGTGCAACATATTGCAATAATGTAAAATTACCCACACTGAAACATTGTTACGTTCCATCATGGGCGAGAGTGATGCATTAAATATTAGAGCATTTTACGTACAGTACAGACTAACCAATCAAAAACAAATTTTTCGAAGTTACACAATAATCACAAGAAAAACCCATCAACCATTTGTACCAAAAGCACTTAAGATACTATTCTTAGGTAACTACAAAACAATAAGTAAAAGATTCATCAAAGTTTCATAGCGTATCATTGTAGAAAGGAGGATAGAAAGTAACTATCGCCAGATATTTCTATCAGTGTATGCCAAAATAAAAATTTTAAGAGTTGTAGAACAAATCATCAAGAAAAGCAAATGTTTAAAAATTACCCCGAAATTGAATAATCTAAGTGCACAATCTTTTAAATACGTTTTCTACTCTATCGGGTATATTCACGACCATGGAAAACACTCATACCACGCGAGAACTATTCTATCACATCTTCTTTCATTGCTGTTGGTTTTCACACATCACTGCTTCATTACAGACGTTAATTTTTTCGGGTCTGCCTGCGTTGGGTATGTAGGTTTGAAACCTAAGTAGCCTAAAAACATAAAAGAGGCCGATGTGCCACCGAACCATACCTTGAAACGTTATTTAAACTGAATCTGGCTTTCTGCTGTTTACCAGAGTACTAGAAAAGTGTAATAGTAGTACCATTCCATAGAGGAGAGTAACAAAACAGAATTGAACATTACAAGCATTAAAATCTGTAGTAGATAAGTTGATTTGGAGATTAATATGCAACCACATCAGAAATGTCTGTGATGCAAGAAACTGGTTTTCGAAACGGCAACATGGGTTCAGGAGAGAATATTCTTGTGAATCTGACATAGCGGGATAAATACTTCTCATGAAGCGAAGAAGAGAAGCTAGTTTGATAGTGTAGCTCTAGATCTTCTAAAAGAAGTTAACAGAATGTGACGTAAAATAGTGGTAAATGAAGCAAATGGGATAGGTAAAAAGCGACTTGCTGCATAGAGGAATACTTCAAATATAGATAGCAAAGAGTCTGGTTAGGAAATGTAGTATCAAAAGTGGAGGAAATTGAAGCAGGAGTGTCACCAGTGAAGAAATACTAGTATAATAATTGGGTAATTGTATGTGGATGGGAAGAGATAACCTAACCACAAGCAGGTACTCGGTTTTCAAGCGCAAGGAAATGGAGAAAATTCATTTAATAACTTTTGAAAGTAAAGACTCATAGACTGTAATCACTTACCAAGATAAATGCTGAACAATTTACCAGAAATTATTTCAAATTGGTAAAGGGCAAAGTGGGCAGGTGAAGAAATGTCACTAAGAGAATTTAAGATTTAAAAAAACCATCAGATGGGAAAGTAATAGTATAAGGAAATTGCCATTTGCTGTTTTGAAATTGAATTAGAGGCTCATAGTGTCTGACATAATTATATGAGAGAAGAAGCATATGAACTTACATTTAAGTTACTAGTAAACAGATGTTAAGAATCATAACGAATTTTGTATGATCAAGGAAACTGAATACAAAATGAACTTCTCCTAATTATAGTGTCATGGATCGTCTACGTTTTTGGTTAATAGAGCTGGGAGGAATGGAAATGAACTCGGCCATATGTTTTGACGGAACCATCATGGCGATCATTAGGAGTGATTTTGGGAAACCGTAGATACTCGAAATTAGTAAGGATGGTCCTGGTACTGAAACTGCGTCTAGGCCCAAGCGAGCAAAATAATGGTATCACAGGTACAAAAAATCAAGTAATTTTGCTTAATATCACTTACTTTTCAAAATCACATTTGGTGAAAGAATATTTGTTTGATCTTCAAATAACGTTATGTGCTTGTTTCGGAGTAGAGGAACCATAACGAAGCGTTGCGTGTATTTGCTTCTTCCTGAAATAATAAGTGGCACATTCTCTCAGAACTTGTTTAGACAGTGCCACTCATTAACAGAACCATTTACACTAATTACGTACTCCTTGAAACTCTGTGTGTACGAAACGTTGCTATCAGTCCTTGCCGTACACGTTTATGCTGCTTAGGGGAAGTCGTATTTCTTTCAAGAAGCTTGTTAAGATAATTCATTTCTCGCTGGTTTGTCTTATTAAAGGAGTGGCCTTCTTTGCGAATCTAATAAGGAGACCCAAAACTTGTTAAAAATAGTATGGAATAACTTTATATGAATATTAACAGGAATTGGTGATATGTTGGGCCGATATTTGAAACATTGGATGAGTAAAACTGTAGAATTTTAATAGTATTTATCTTATGTTTCCATCTGCGAAAAGTTTATGATTTCTGAGAAAAAAGCAGAAGACTAAAAACCTTCACCTAGATATAACAAAAAACTACACAGAATCCACAATTCGCATGTTTGTTGATCACAAATGGCATTGTAATCACCTTTTTAATACACTGGTTCGTGTTTAAGAAGTGTTTGTTGTAATACTGCCCCTTTACCTCCGCTTTCCTCTTTCATTGATAGTGCACAGGCTCTATTCCAACCGTTGCTTCGTCGTTCAGTTCGTGAGGCTCACTGTATGCTGATAATGAGATGGTTCATTCTTAACGCTTCAGAAATACACACTGCAGAAACAGAATCACATAAAGTCACTAAGCAAAAGACTAGTACGGTTTTCAGTAGTTGACAGCATCCATATGCGTTCTCTGGTTTTTATCGTTATTAGTTACCTTGACGTCGAAACAACACTACTTCACAAAACACAGGTCCTACCAACCACGCCACTCCTTACTTACATCCCATTAGTAAGTCCCTCATTTACAGGCTAGCCCAAAAGTTGTAAATGCAATTTACGTTAATTTTGCATATGCGTTACGAAATTCGGTTACCTTGGAATGTGACCGAACTCATTATAAAGAAAAGGAAGGAAATTAAATTTATAAAGGACGAAATCTGATAATCCAAAAGATATCACAACTAGTGTTGCAAACTGAAAAAAAACATGAAAAAAAACTTAGCACCCGTGTTTTTTTTCTAAATTTTGTTTTTTTTCAGAAAACAATTTATTTGATAAATTATAGTTTTATTTAAGGAACTTCCATTTTACAAGTGTGTTTTAAGTCTTACTGAATCATATAATGTCTCACATAATGATTCATAAGTGTATCTATATAGGTAACATAATTTTATTCATCCTCTATGTCAGTACCATATTCACTAGTATCAGCACTACCAACACTAGTTCGATCGGTGTCGGAATTTTCTGTCTCTTCTTCTGTCTCCTCTAGATCCATAACTTCAGAAATAGTTAAATTTTCTTTTACTTGTTGTTCTTGTATTGTACGCAAAAGATTTTGAGATTGCAATTTTAAATTGTGAGCAAAGTACACACTGTACATAAAGACTCCGCCGATAGTTCTGTATTACGGTCTTTTAAGTTTGAATTAAAATCTATTATCATACAAAATAGGAGCTTTACTTCTTTTCAATCGTTTATTTACACCAACGGTTGCAAGGAAACGATTCATAATTAGGGACCCTGCACAAACTACGTGGGTTGGTCCAGAGGGAGGAGGGGTTAGCTGGAAGGCTACGCTGGGCTACGTGTGGAGAGGGGGGTGGTTCCGAGCCAGGCCAAAACTTTCCTTTCGTAACATTTTTCACAGTTAAAATGAGGAACTGAACTCACAACAGCATGTGAGTATTTATTTCCCTCAGTTAATTATATCCGTATGTAATTTACAATAAATTGACAAGAGAAAACAGTAAAAAATGTCATCTGGAATCAAAATGGAAGAAAGCTACGTGAGCGGGGGGGGGGGGGGGGGGGGTAGGCAAAAGCCACGTAGGGCTACGTGGGGGAAGAGAAGAGGGAGGGTTCACAGGAGGCCAAAATAGAGCTATGTGGTTTATGCACGCTCCCTTACTGACAATTTAATGAGTCAGTACCACTATATACTCTGAGAGTTAACAAGTATACGAATATAAAGAAAGCCCAATAAGTAATAAAAAGAGGCAATAAACCGTGGATAAATTTTAAATTCCTAATTTTTTAAAAGATCTGTAGGTAATTTTGTAGGGCTGGCAGCACTATTTCAAATAGCAAGTATCAATCCTAACAATGGGGAATGGGGGATTCCTTCTCGCGCAACCTAGTCTCTTCGGGAAATCCCCATTCATAAAGAAAATTTCAGTCACTTTTGCCAATATTTTCGTAATTTTTTTTCCTACTGAACCAGAAAAATATAGTAGATTTTAAACTAAGATAAGTACTTAGAATAAACTCTAAAACAGTCATTTTAAACGATAACTGCCTTACAAATTTGAGATTTAGTAGTTGTGAAAAAAAACGTGTTCCAAAAAAAAAAACATGTTTTTTTTCAAAGTTTTTTTTCATGTTTTTTTTTTCAAGCCAGAAAAAAAACCGTTTTTTTACATCACTAATCACAACCAATATCTGAGGTGATGAACAGCAGAATTGTCATTTTCTCTGTAATTATGAACATTCCAGGAACACTTACAGTACAAAACTTAGTTTCGTCTATAGGAATGAGCACGCTTGAATTATGCAGATATTGTTAATTTTTATTTAGTTTTGTGAAGAAACGGCTTACGCAGCTGTTATTTAAGAGTTTTAGTAACAAAAAAGTCTTAAAAGATTAGTACAAATATAACAATTAATCAACACCGCGTTCTATAACCTAACAGAAGAGCATAAATTTTCATCAAGTAATATGGTAGTTTCTTCACTTTTAGCGCAAAAAATAATAATAATAATACCCCGCAGTCAGAGGTAGATATTTAGATAGCTAAAGCAATATCATAGAAACTGTGGTAAACTTATTTCTGAACAACATACTTAACGCTTTCACGTTAATTGATGGTGTAGGCCTATATCCAAGTTGTTGTTTTATGGCGCGTTGACATCGAGGTCATTAGCGCCTATATCCAAAATAGCTAACGTAAATGACCCATCTTCGGTACACAACATCGCTTACAACGGAAGTATTGAACCAATCAAAAGAGTCTCGTATGTTTTACCTTGACTGGGCTTCTAAAGCAGTATCGCAGTAGCTATAGCAATCCTATTGTTGAGTAGCACTTCTAACGCTATCCCATGAAGGGAAAGTATATATCCAAAATCGCTCAGCTAAGTGATTATCTTCCATAAACAACATCGCTGACTACGGGACTATGGAAACAATCTTATGATTATTGCGTTGTCTGTTCTGTGTCTTCGCACTGTGCAAGCCTGAGAGCCCTGCCGTCCGACGTGAGTGACAGCTCCTCGCCACGAGCCCAATTTGGGTGCAGATGAGACCAGCGATTACACCTAACACTTCCTGTCAGCTCGGGGGCATATCTACTGCTAGCTACAAACAAACTGGCTTAAGCGTGCGCTTCACAAAGTGATATATTATTATTCGAAAAACAATATTGCTTGCCGAAGTGATGAATACTATGAAATATGTTCTACTAATTTTGACTAACGTTCATCCCCAAAGAACCTGGATCATTCTCAGTCTAGTATATTAAATGCCAAAATACTAATACAAAGTGATTCCAAGATTTCACTCCGTTACAACATGTGACCCCAAATAGAATTGTTTAAACCAAGGGTGGCAAACCCAAATGATCTTGCGAGCCACTTTTGAAATGCATCATAGCTGGCCGCATATAAAATTTTATAATTCTATACTAGCTCGTACCCGCGACTTCAAACGCGTGGATTAAGATTTTTTTTTGCCAGAATTGAATATAGAGTGTTGTTGGTAACGAAGGATTGGTCCCAAACAACACCGAGTAGGCATAATATGGCAGTAAAACTAACACTATATCATTCTGCCGTCGAATCTGTCTCTTGAAGAGAATCAATTTCAAACATATTTCTGTCACATTTCGATAAGCTCTCAAACTTTCGTGACTACAACTGTTAATCATACTGGAAAAAATGTCCTGTACCCTTCATACAGATTTTCTTGTCAAATTCCATCAATATCGATATAGCCGTTTAGTCGTCAAAACGTAACAAAAAGACAGAGACTTACTTCCGTATTTATAGTATTATTACTGCGGTTCACACACACACACTGACTGCGAACAACCCCTGAGGGATCATTATAACGTAAAAAAGTGTACACCTACAGCATTACAAGACTACCTACGATTTGCCTCGCATTACATCCCTAACTTTGTATTATCTACAGTTTAACATTCAATCCGAATAACCGACGGCCCAGGCGTGACTCTTACGATCAAAAACAATTTTTAAAAATCTTAGCCTCCACGGAGATTTGAACCGGAGATCACGACCCAAACATTATTAAGCAAGCGCTTTAGCCACTGAACTGCCTGACCGCTACACGGAAAAACAGTACAGAGACCGTCCACATCCAACGTGTCTGTCTATCGCCGTTCAGTAGTATTTCGAAATTACGAGACAACATGTATTATTTATACAGATAATTTTTCAAACAAATGTAGACAGTATTTTTCTCCTTGTTTCAAAGGATAAGTGTGCAAAGTTTCATTTTTATGAAGAACAAACAAACCAACAAACAAACAAACATACAAACATACATACATTCATCTTTATATAAATAGATTAGATTTAGACCAACTATAGACTTTGTTTTAGCGAAAAGTTGAAACATAATGAGTTATTATAATTGTGTTTACTATTATTCTTACATGTAAACATAAATAATGTAACAATAATGATACTAAACACATATTTTAAAGAAATATATAGCACTAAAATTGATATATATATATATATATATATATATATATATATATATTTTGAAAATGTGGATGCACAAATAATGTATTTTTTTAATACATTGGTTTTCACTACTTTGGCCGTTATAAAATAAACATATTTTGTAAAAGTGTGATTAACTTCCCGGGCCAGGAAAATATTCAAGGCTGGCCGCGGGTTGGCAATTTCTGGTTTAAACATTAGGGCGACTAGCTACAAGAAACTGAATAATAATAAAAACAAACTATCCAAGTTCTAACTCGAACCAACTCCGAATAATGGTGGTGTGGGTGCAACGCATTTGGTTTATCAAAATAAATCTTTGACAGCATTTTGTTCAATTCACGGTAATTAAGTAATAGAAAGAAACATCATGAATGTAGCTATTTACTTGTATTTACGTTTGTCTACTACATGCCAGCTATACCTGTGTCCATTCCATCAGTGAGATAATTTTTCACATAGTTTAAGAATTTAAGGCCGGAGTCCACTTTACCAACAAATAACTTTGGGTAAAAACATCGGTAGTACGCCGCGTCTTCACACAACAGGGGAATACAATTTTTTTAAACTTTTTTTTACTCAATACGTACTTAGGATAAGATATAATAGACAATGTCAGCAAATTCTGTTACTTTGTAACTAAAATTACAACTACAGTCCCTGGCCAATTTATTAGACGCACTACAGTTTTTATGCAAATTTTGATTTGTGGCCAACTAAATAAGTTTTTAATACATAAATTGCAATAAAATTATTATGTGTAGTCTGCTTCATGACACAGGTCATATAACAAATAAATAAAACACAGTATGTGTTGAAAATATTTTATTTCAAATAATCACAACAAAATATTAAAATATTGTGAAAATGAAAACATTAGTTTTAATATCTTGTTGAGCCACCTTTCGCAGCTATGAGAGCCTTAATACGACGCAGCATGCTGTTGATGCAGGATTGTACAGTGTCCTGCATTTGTGGATGATATCACACATGGATGATCTTCTCCAAGAGCTGCATTTTTGTCGTGATGACATCTTTTGCCATCTCCGTCTTCATGAGTTCCCGTACATTTTCTATGGGGTTCATGTCGGGACTGTTACCTGGCCAGTCCAACAGAGGGATATTTTGTTCCTTCAGAAAGGTTTTTACCGACCTGGCTGTGTGACAGGGAGCGCCATCCTGCATAAAAATAAATGGTTCTCCATTCGGGAACCATTCTCTGACCTGCGGTATTAACCATTTTTGCAAGACTTCTTAGTACTGGTCTTGCCTCATTATGCCTTTAACCACATAAAGACGTCCTGTACCCTTGCCACTGATGACAGGCCAAATCATCACCTTTGTTGGGTGTTTTACGGTCTGAATAATGCAGTCACGATGGAATTTTTCTCCTCTTCGACGGCACACATGCTGACATTTGTTACTTAAAATTTCAAACGTGCTTTCATCGCTGAAGCATACCTGTAAAAATCAAGAAACTTAATTAATATATCATTAATAAATGTACATAGCATCTATCATATCGTAAATAATAATTTTAAAGTTAAATTACCGATCTCCAGAAGTCCACATCCTTATCATACCACAGTTTAGCCCACATCAGACGTTTTGCTTTCATTGCAGCTGTTAACTTGGGTTTTCTAGCAGTTCAACAAGCCTTGAAATCAATATCCTTCAACTTTCTGCAAACAGTGCATTCAGATGCATTCACATTAGCTTCTTCCAGTTGAGAGTTTATCTGTTTCGTTGTTGCAAATTTGTTTTCTAGATAAATTCTTTTGAGAAACCTTGTGGTGAAAATTGGCTTTCTTCCACATTTATTCTTCCTTCTGGGGCTTAATTCTTCACCTCAATCAATTTTCTTCTTTATGCGCCTCACGCTAGCATCGGTTAATTTCAACCTTCGTGAAATTTCCCGATTGGAATGCATTTTTGTACTAACGAGGGCTTTGATTTCTGCTTTTTTACGTGGTGTAATATCTCCTCTTTTACCCATTTTTAAAGGTCACAATCAGTAATATCCGATTATTAAATAAACACTTGAGATGTTGATGTTACACAAATGATAATAAAAGTGAACCAAGAAACAGAGCAGTTACTCGCGAGAACACCACTGAACAGGTCCGTACCTGTACACTGTACAATGCACACTGTTAGCCACACTAAGTCAACAATCCAATGTCAAATAGCAACAATAGACATAAAATTGAACAATGAAATAAGTGCCCTAAATAACTGTTATAAATTTTATGATTAATTGTATTAGAAATAGTACTCAACACATAATTATTACAAATAATACTAAAGATTTGCAGTGCGTCTAATAATATGGCCAGGGACTGTAATATCCGAATCAAACTATGATAAAAGCAGTATAACATTAACTAAGAAGCCTTCTTGCAAAAGCGAAATCTTTTATTTTCAAATATTAGTCTATGTTTCAGGTAGAATTTTCTAAATCCTAAGCTTCCGAGATCAGCACTTTATGGACTCAAGGAATACTAAAAAAAATGGAAAACTGAAGAATTTCAAATGTGATACTAAAGAAGGATGTTGGAGATTAAGTGGACAGATAAAGTATGAAATAAACGTGGTTTAGAAATGATGGTGTAGGTTAATAGTTTGTTTCGGGTCCAACACAGAAAAGAGACAGGATAGTGGGTCACATTTTAAGATATGTGATATTGATTAATAGTCGATGGAAACAATCTACGGGAAGACCAAGATAAGAATATACTAGTATGAAGCAGATAATTAAGAAGGTAAAATGTGAATGCTATGTTGAGATAAGAAGGCTAGTACAATACAGAAAGAAAATGTTGATAGAATAAAAGGGACTGAATGACTTAGCTAAAATTAATAAGGCCAACGGTAACTCTGATATTTATTATCTATTGTAATTAAGTAAATTTCAGATTATCGTTATAGACTATATTGGATGATGTAACATATTCAAACCTGTTTTATATCGTAACTGTCAGACAATAAACAGAGATAGGATTCATATTAAAAATGATCTTTAGTACTGAAATTTGAAGGTGTCACACAAATGTGTTGTAATTAAAGTATTTTAATGCAATCAGTTAATATTAGGCTGTATTAAAATACATTTTGAAGAAAAATTACTAATAAACTCTTAAAACCTGCTACGTTTAGGTAACAATAATAGTTCTCAATTTCTCTAAATTTATTCCGTAACAACGCTAAAACCTCAAGCTTCCTTAAGAAAAACCAGACGCAAGAATACATTGAGCTATTCAAGATTTCACTGTCTAGACAATGTAGATGTGCTAAAGTGGGATTGCGTTCCATTCATATTATGTTGTCCGTAATTGAAGAGCCATGTTTTAATTAGAGAGTAGTGAAATTACTTATTTTTGCTACGTGTAGAGAATTAGCATCGCGATTTGGACATACCGTTTTCATGCTTTGTTAATATGCGAAGACTGAAGCTTTTTTACTGTGTGAGCGGCCATTCATTAATGCTTCTAACAAATATGCACTGAAACAGGTATGTAATGCCACTCACCTGCAGTATTTGTGATTACCACATCAGAGTCATCCCATGAAAGCGCTTTGCACCTTGTGGCGGACATGACGTCCCTAGGTGGTTGTCCTGGGTGCAGTGTACCCACCGGGTGACACTTGTTACTGGGAGCCAGCATGCGCTGTGTAGGACACGACCAATCGCTGACCGAGTGGAGTATGTGAATGCCCAGCAGCCCCTCTGGGACTAAACACCTGTTACGGGCGGCCGAAATTAAAAACAACCACCAAAACACTGGAAACAGAAATACTGCGGATCTGTCGATCTGGCCATCAAAGACTTTCCATTACAATGATTTTTCATAAAAACACAATCATTTAGTTGAGAGGCAGCATACGGAGACGTAACATACATATCTACAACGTCTTCAATCGTAAAACTTTGCTTGTATCAGCACACCAGGATCAATAAGTAGAATCACTAGTAAGAACTGTAACCGTCCCCTCTTTAGTGGACGGTTCTAACACTCTTATTTATATATCTGAATGAATCGTGTAATGTCCGTTACAATGATACAAGAACAATTTATTTGTATGTGATAGGCTTTTGTGGTACAATATGCACAGAGCTATTTTACATATTTGAATAAAATGTTTGCGCTAATCGTAGCGGCCTGGTGACTCAGTAGCGAAGGGTTCTGACGGACACTGAAAGGCCCCTGGTTCGAATACCTGTCTCGGCGTGGATTTTCATAAGATCTTAACTCAACCTTCTCCTCTGTCACAGCTGGCTGTGTAATGTGAAGTACGACATAGTGGTTCCGTGGTTTAGGTTGCACTGCAGGTCCGCTTTGTGGTTTACAATCCTAGTTATAATACGGATATGTGCACATTGAAAGCAAATCCAAACAAAACGAACGCTTAAAATGGTTCTATTTAACCTAAACAAACATACATACATTTCTGGTTCAAGACAAATTTAGAAGGCGTTTAGGACCATCCAGCACCCCTTGCTTTCCAGTTTTATTTTAGACTTCAAGCTATGCATGAAAGAAGTTTTTACTGTATTCCCATGATCATATGTGGCAAAAAGGTAGTCAATAATTTATTAACTAAGAAAAGAAACTGGTTATTAGTAGTGGAACGCGGTGATTTTATATTGCTGATGAGTAATAAGGCATCAAATATTAAAAATAAGGTCATTACACCGAGCTCAGCTCTATAATTAATAATATTTTCCTAACATGTATTTGTTAAATTATGAACAATACACCAATACAGGTAATATGTTTCAAAATAATAGTTCTGGAAATCTGTCCTTGATTTTTTATATATGATACTGTGCACTTCACCTAAGATTGGCGCCGTCGATTCAGTGGCTTAAAAAAAAAATTTCTAGTAAAAAAAAAAAATTGGAGCGCTATGAGTTTCATTATTTATTACGAGGAGGTGAGTCAGTGTATTTTTTTTTTTTCTGAGAGGGGGGCGGGGAGTAATTTTTTTTTGAAAAGATGGTGCTAGTAAAAAAGAGGTTTGGAACTTATGTAGTAGAGATACTTCTTAGCTTCTACTGGTGTAGTGATGGACTAAAAAGAGGTATGAATACCGAAAGACAATGTAATTGTTTTGTCTGTAGTAAGCAACCTGGACTCCGTGATGTGGAATGTCCTTTGTGTGCAGTTAATGGGAGCTGGCGAATTTCGATCTGCATGACACGTGTCGTGCAGATTTGATTTGGCCGCCGACTGACAGCCGGCCGGAATATCTCTTTTAGGTGCGGAGACGCGCCCCCTTTGTGCGTGGCGTAATTGGCTTTTCCTTCGTTTAATCTGGCTGGCGCTCGCGCTTATCGCCGTGCGTGGGCAGACGCGTCCGAATTAGCAGCAACAGAGGCCCCGCCGGACCCGCTGTAGCCGCACATGTTAATCTCGACCCCATCGGAGGGCGCGGGCACCCTCGAGACGTGCAGAAAATGTTGACACAAAACAGGAGTCGTCGAGTTAATTAAAGCGTTCGGCCTGGTGCCCGCGCCAAGTGTTCATTTCCTGATAAGCCCTGCGCCGAGGGGCGCCGCCGGTTTGGTTAAGAATGCAATATCTGAGGGAGGGAGACTCTGTTTGTCTTGCGTCTACAGTCGCTCTCATCACCTCGCGCTGCAAACATGCATTTGACATCTGTTAAGAGTTCATCAAGTCATCACAATGCACTAATTCAAGACATAACATCGCACTGGATTTTTTTGCTACGAAAAAAAAGAAAAAATTTATTTGACTCCACCCTGAGATAATCAAATTACAGAAACTAATCTGTAATTTAGGATCCTTATTTTTTAAGTAAGGTACTTCTTTTAATAAGGAAAAAAAACGTAGTGTAAATATCATTTAAACATATTTATTTCAATTTTCTATAGATTTTATCTACTTAGCTACTCAGCTTACATTTTTGCACCAAAATTTATCATAACATTCAACAAGTTTTTGAAATCCGAAGTCAAAGAAATTTGCCCATTGCGAAGAAGTCCAATCCATGTCTGTATTTGTCATTTCTTCGAAATAGTACTGTACAAAACTGACCTTGAAACGCCTGGAAAATTTATTGACACATTTGAAAACATTAATCGTCAGTCCTCTCGAAGTTTGTTGTGCACATCATAAACCAAACTCTTCAGAAATCAGAGGTCGGCCTGGACGTGGCTCAACATGCACGATAACCAGTCGTCCTTGAACATTTATGCCTCCTTTCGAATTTTCGTATCACTTATAGTATTATCACAGCATACTTCACACAATCCCGACGGCGAGTTTCTGCTACTGTCAAGTTTCTTGCTCTCAATAATCGAATTAAACATCGTACCCTCAGTCGGCGAACCAATTTTCTTAAACATTATAAACTTCTATAGTTCAGCATACATCCTGACGATATGGCTCCAAATGGCGTTTAAATGCGCGCTAAACATGCAAGGAGCAGACGTGCATGCGCACTGTGGAGACCACGCGTTATTCTGGCTCTCATTCACAAACAGATATCATTTAAAAATAATCCTAGTATTCTACTCAATCATCCAAGTCTTGGATCAGCACGGCAGCTTTTGAAACGGTTGGATGCCAAGTGACATATCAGGAGCATTATCGTTATTAAAGGGGATTACTGGAATATTTTTATGTAGGCAACATAAAATGTGGAAGTCTGGGAGCGCAAGGTAGATGAAATAAGAGGAACAAAACTCCTGGATATAATTTCTATATCTGGTATCTTTTGAGGCCTGTGCTGAGGAGATTTTAACAATGAGGGAAGAATTTAGTATATTTATTTATTAGTGTCTGAATGATACAAAATATAAGGCAGCTACTTAATTGGTTTATAATGATACAAATACCCAAAAATAAGATGATGTTTATTCCAAACATAAATTGAGACAGCATACAGTTTTCTTCACTGAAATTTTTTTAGCACTCTTTGTGAACCAACAAAATCGGCACTCGCAGATTAATAATTTTATGCTGTTTTGATGTGCGTCGAAACATTTTCTTCAACGATTTATTTTGAGTAACACAAGCTTCAGCCTCCACTTCGGATAATCACAGTTTTTTCTCGAGTTTTCGTTGTAACTGCGTGTTTAGAGCATGGTAGTGCTCTGTATTTTAGTGAAACATTAAAAAAGGCTGTAAACGACTCATAAGGTTAGTTGGATTAGTTCATAAAATAAAGTTAAAATGGTATCAAAAATTAAATATAATTTTTTTAAAGTTTACTGTCACTTTAGAAGGATCCTATTGTTCTTCAACTAACCTCTCTTAACTTTAACGAATTGGTGCGCTTAGATTATTTAAACTTAAATTGTACTAGCTGTGTTCGTGAAATAATTTCATTAGTATAAGAAATATAATGCTCAAACGTTCTCAAAATTTCGTCGTTGTGTAAAAAATATGGCATAAATGATTTCTGTCACGTTTTTTGATGTTACCTTATGTTGGTGTGCAATTACTGCATCATTTCTGCCTCCTTCATGTTCGCTAAAAGGGTTCTGAACATACAAGCATAAAAATGTACGTGTTTGCCCAGTAACACCGCTGAAATGATGCTAAAAATGGAGGTTCTCATTACTTCTTGTTAACCTGGAAAATAACAGTGAAGAGTTTTTCTCTACTAAGTTATGAAGAAATTTCCATTTCCCATATTGTTTGAGAGAAAATTATTCGGTCCGGGATTTAGTTTCAGCAATGAAGCTACTGTTGATTATTATAGCTTTACTGAATTCATTCGGCGTATTCCTAGATAATCAACCAATGGCAAACGATGATTTCATCCTTTGTAAACCTGCTCCATTCCAAATGAACGTGATATCCGTCACGAAGGAAGAGAACACGTAAAAGTAACTTCTCATCCTTGCGTTAATGAATATCTGCGATGTAAAGGAATTATAGAAGACAGGTGGTAATTTATTTGTTTTGAAGCTGATGGAATCAGAAAATAATCCACAAAGTGCCCAAATTTTCCCATCGGCCAACGGTTGGTCGGGCGGAAGGCGGTGTCAGATAACAGCGTCACCACTTAGAGACCACCTGCTGTCTACAGGCGTCGAATGTCAGCAGTGACGAATGTCGTCGCATCTCACACCTGCTGTGCTTGTTCTCCCAACTTTTTCCTTAACTGTTCAGTTTATCGGTTGTCCCTATAATAAATAATTCCATTTGGGATACAAAGAAGTTACTTTCAGTATAGAAAAGCTCAACTGAAAATTATTGACTACCAGTGTGGAAAAACATCTAAGAATTACAAAATACTACTCATGAAAACCGTATTTATTTCGTCCATAACTTTTAATATTAAGCTAAATACAATATCACAATCTGCTACTACCAAAAAAAACTTGAGGCGACAGTGGACAGAAAGTCTTATGGTTCTTGAAAATGATCATATATCCATAACCTACTATTCACACAATTTGCTGCAAGAATACATATGTCAGGCAATTACGAGGTGATGTAAATTTTTCACATTTTACCTTTTGACATGATGACTATAACTGTAGCACTATATCGATTCTATGGATCCAGGTTCTTTGTAATATTCTAACAACGAACTACCTACGGAGCAAAAACATGTTGATGTCCGGAAAAATTACAACCATCCATAAATGCATTTCATGCTTCCAATCCTATCCTTGTTTCATAACCTGCCTACACCTCGCCTTAAACTAACGAATACTATCTGGACCATTCAGAAATCAATACACGTAACATTCATCGTAGATGAGAAATGGAAGGAAGAATTAACATCACACGCCTACAAGCGAGCAGTTCGCAGTGACCATAGTTAACTGCTGCCTGGCATGCAACTTACAAGGAACATTCGGTGTCAACTGAACCGTGTAAGAACTGGCTTTTCAAGATGTAGAAGCATGTTTTACAAGTGGGTCACGTCAAACTAACCGGAACGCGACTGCGGAGTTCCTGACCAAACTTTCCACCACACTGTTGCATTACAAGCAGTACGTGATAGTGGGAAGATATATTACAACCTAGTCCAGTGACAATAAACTAATTAGCCAATCTGATTGTTAATTTTTAGGTAATTATTTTTTGTCCGGCTTTTATGCTTAACTTACATTTGCTCATTCTTCCATGTTTTATTTTTTTATTATTATTTTTTTGTGATTGGATGTAATTCTTAAACAATACGATAGATCAAAAGAAAAGGAAATTTGGGACAGAAAGAATACAAAGAATTCATACTTCTGTTATTTGAAGTTTGATTTTCGCCAATTAAAGAGGTATTTGTTCGTATCTGCCTATCAATGATTGTGTTCAAAAGACGTAATGATTCTTTGTCGCCCTAATTCTAAACTAGCAAAATGTTATGAAGTGAAATTCAGGTATAATTGTAATCTGAATATATTTATTTCCTACTTATAAACACTAATTTTTTGGTGCATTATTTTTAATTGCAGCAAATAACCACTTGTTTTCTATTCAACATTACAAAACAGAGTAATATTTGTTTTAATAGCGCTTAAAATAATATTCCTTTTAATCGTTAACACAAATTTAAAAGTAAATTGCTTTACGGTTACAAATACGTAATTGTTCTCTTACAAATAATACAAAAGTAAATAGAATTTCTTTAATTTTAGCAAAAAAGTAATTCATACACATTTTTCAGTAGTTATAAATAGGTATTCATTTTTAAACTTGGTATAATATGACTATTTTTACTCATGGAAATTAAACCCAGAGTTATTGTTCGTGAAAATTGATGAAAGGATATTTTTAGACTGGAAGCAAACTAAACAGACATATATCGACTTACTATCTGGTTTATATTTTTAACTTTTCAGCTTTATAAGTATTCTAAAATTCAAGTGTATCTGATTAATTGTGTTCTACTCAAGTTACTCATGAAAATATGACATGCACACTAACAAAGAGAAAGAGAGAGACATGGAAGTTAAAAAAAGAAAAATAGCTATCAACACTGGAAATAGGTACAGTTAATTTCTTTTCATCGATTCTTTCTCATCCTTAATGCTTCGAGCATCTATTGAACACGTTTATATTAAGCAATTACTTACTGGGAAAAAGTCAGAATAGTTTCAATGGCCTGAAGGAATATGGTTATGGATTTGGTGTAGTTATCGTGTATGCAGTAATTATAAAACAACAACTTTTTGAAGGTAAAGATAAGTGATCATGCTAGTTGGTTCTGCTGATCCTCTTGTTTCAGCAGTGACCTATGGTGAACTCGGCTCGCAGACACTCTTTTGTTTCCGGGCTGATACCAACAGCATCCTGTTTACAACACTTCTCCTCCCCGTCTGTTTAGCTCACTGCCTACACGTTGCTTACAAACAGCAGACGTGTGGTTGTAAAAGGTAAACATTTTCACCTTTTGGCAATCACAGACCAAACTAAACTTAATTTACGTTATAGATTCTGTAGTTTCATTTTGGGGCGCAAACTTTTTAACATCGGTAGAGCAAGACGTTAAGGATATTTAAGACATAACCATTATTTTATCACCACAAAGAAGTAACGTTACAGACAGTTCAACTTGTTATGAATAAAGACTATTGTCATGACAAAGTTTCGTCAGTCTTTGAACATCCACTTCAAACTAGCCTACCGAGCATGGTGGGTGAACGGTTAGCGCCTCTGGCCCATTCCGGAGGACGGCGGGTCGAATCCTTGTCTGGGCATCCAGATTTGGGTTTTCCATGGTTTTCCCAAATCATTCCAGGCAAATAAAGGGATGCTTCCTACAAAAGGCCTTGGCCGAATTCCTGTCCGTTCCTTGTCCCCAGTCCCATCCCGCCTCTAATGCTCTCGACGTCGACGAGGCGTAGTGCTATAATTAAAAAAACGCCTGTTATTAATGTGAAAAAAAACCTATGGCTGACTGAAAGGAATTTTGATTTCATTGGTAGTTATTCTTACTGTTAAAAAAACACCCTAAATCTATTTTTGTTCCTTACTGATTTAAATTAAATAATTTTCATTTTTCTTCTTTCACACTTCCGCCAACAGTGTACCATGGTAAATAATGTCAAGTATTCTTTTAATTCATCAATTCCATCATTGGCTTTATCCTCAACAAAGACACATCTTAAAGCCACAGTGTCAGAGGATTTTCAGTTTAACATGAATGTGAACCACGGAGCGATCACGTATGTAAAAAGTACGCTCTACCTGATGTTAACGTCACGTAAAAGGCCAGTAAGAATTCCGTCAATACCAGGAGTCTAATTTATTATAATTCAAGTACAATTTTATGTTTACATTTCTTGTGACCTCTTAACGCCATCGCGCCTAACAGAGAATAATCTTTGCAGAAATCAATCGAATTGATATGACAAACTTTCGTTTCGGAATCGTCTTGAACGGAACCATTACAAAAGGGACAAATTCAAACAATCGATAATTCATCCGTGGACTGGCATATATGGATTTCAGTTTTAGTTGGAAGCAATTCCTATCTCACCTGTGAAATAAAAAAAAAAGTAGCATCAATAAAGAAATGCCTGAATTGATTAATTGTGAAGATATGATTCACACACAGAGACATATGGAAGATTCGGTTGAAGTCCAGTAGATGTCTTGTTCATCAGTGGGAGCCAGATGTATGACTTAACCCTTGAGTATTAGATTCTGTTGTGAACTGATATTTGTCCTGAAGTTCAATTGCCGTGTCTACATATATTACATATACCGCGCTGATATGTCACAGCAAATTGTCGCAATAAATAGACTTAAAAAATACGTAATATTGATCTTAAAGAAGCAAATAAAGCATTCAGAAAGGAGAGTGAAGGAAGATTCGAAAGTCTTTGATTGAAGCCATATTATACCCTGGAATATTCGGAAAGACAAGGAGTTTTATATATATATATATATATATATATATATATTAATGCAGTTGCCAATCGGCAGCATGGAAAAGTAGCAAAGTTCAAGTTGACGGTTAGTACTACTTTTTACGACGACTGATTACTACAGGGAAATATCCTCTCAAAGGTCCTGAATTCACTCAGTGAGCGCTCTCTTTTACTAACGGGACTCACTAGGCTTCCAACAAGAAATTCGTCCTGTCATGAGTAAATCTGTTCCATGAAGATTCAATCCAGCTTTTATTTTATTTTATTTTTTTTATTTTTTTTCCCGAGGATGATAATACAGGTGTCTAATGAATGGACTATGGCAAGTGTTAAGAAACTAATGTTATCTAATGTAAAACATTATCTAGGAGGATTGTATGCATAGTGGGAGATATAATTTCCTACCAATCCACCTATAACATCCAGTAAGGTCACTGTGGCAGCAAGTGGACTGAGCCTTCGAGCTGTATCCACACCCTATCTGAACAGTTTTTTTTTTTTAATGGAATAGCTTTCGATCGTAGGATGGTGAGCTACTCAAGACTTCACATTTAAACATTATCTAGTTCTTTCCCATACACTGTCCTAGACCAATGGAAATGTGGTACGTTTATGGAGGTGATTTAAAAGAACATTTCTGGAGCTAAATATGCGGGAGCCACTGGAGAAGCTTAAATCTGCGAATAAGACTAACTCAAGACACAATTAGAATCCTTCAAGGTCCACTGATAGTGCGAACTGAGCGAAAGTATTGTTACTGTCTAGGTCAATTAGTAGGCTACGTTTCACTAAGTTTTATTAATTTATTACAATTTCACTGATTTCCTTTATGATACTGGCAACATTTAACCTTGGATTACCGAGTATGGTGGGTGAGCGCATTCGGACGAGGCGCGCGTTCGGAATCCCCCAGGGCGTCCAGATTTGGATTTCCATGGTTTCCCCAAATCACTCCAGGAGAATGCCGGAATGCTTCCTTCAAAAATGCCATGGCAAAATTCCTTCCCGTTCAGTGGCCCACTCCGTCGACGAGGCGTAAAGACATAGGCAAAAAAAAAAAGAATTACCTTAGAATCAGTTTCATTCCTCCAGGGAAGTGTCACTAACTTCTCGTGACCGGCGGCTCCAATGGAGAAGCGCTTTGAGTTTGACAACTGGAATAATAGTCCATGACTTCCATTCCTACGTTTTTATTTTTTATTTTTTTTTACCGAAATTATTCCACACGAAAACTGAGAGTTGCTCTGGTGATTTGATCAGTTCCTAATTAAAAATCTCCATTAGACTCAAATGATGAAGTGTGTCTGAATTTAATATGACTGAACTGGATGACCTATTGCAACCAAACCCTCCAACCTTTGAGAAACTTCCTTTAAGCAAAGCATAGAATCTCCATTCCAGATTAGATAATTCTGTCAGGTACGATGACACAATAAAACATTAATTTACAAGAAACTTGATGAATTCTAGTAGAAGAGAAACAAACATTCAAATTAAAAATGTTGAACATATAGACTTATAATTCAAGACTTATAATTATTAACGAAATCGTTGTGCAGGCATAAGTTTATTAGACAAGGACGTGTGAGATGCACAAAAAGTGTAAGTCCGGCAAACCGGGTTGCGACTGTGGAGATACTGTACAACTGTGCAACACGTAAATAGCGAATGCCCCAGCATAAAATTCAGGTGGGAGTGGGGTAAAAATAACTTTTTCTGGGTCCTCTTCTTCCACAAACCAGTTAAAAAACTGCATATATCCTTGTAAGGCTAGTAATATTATCGTGCTGACTATCATTGTAAACATGTGCCACTAGCAGTTGTGTGAAAGATATATTAATGCAATCTGCAGGCTAAACAAAATAAATAAACAAATAAGATTCAATGATTTGTCCATAGCTATGATAATATGAAAACGGTTTGAAATAAACAAATAAAATTTAATAATTTACTCGGAGCTGAGGTAAGAAGATAACGGTTTGCCGCAACGGAGGAATATGATTGTCTGTAAGATATGTGGTACTTTGCAGTGTGTAATTCTGACGGCATCCGACTGGTTGGCTGAGGTCATAGAGACAACGTGATGGTTTTTAGTGTTTACGAAGAAGTTCGCTAGTTCGACTCCCGGAAGTGGAAGAACTTGTAGCATTTGCGAACCGTCCTTTTTAATGGCATTTGGCTGCGACGCCATACAGCCAGAACTATGTAATCTTGTAGTTTGCAAGTATGTATTGTATCACTCAATGTATTATTGATTCTACCTGGTATAGACGACACAAGACAAACAAAACACTTAATTAAAACCACCCATGCCCTAGGCCGGACTCGAACTGGTGACCCCTGCAACGCGCGTATGGATCTTCTTCGTCGCATGTTGATGTCAAATCTGACACCCATCTCCTCGGTGACTGATAGAGGAATGGGCCTTGTATTGCTCGTCACCAATTTTCATGCTCATGCTATCGCTCATCCACGACACAAATAACACACTACACTCAACACAGATACGCATCACAATCAAACACACAAAGCAGTATCGTGAACACTTCCATGGCCACACGCAGGCAGGTAATGGGACATCACCATAGTTAACATGTTGCTGTAGATGGGTATTACAGTCCATTGGAGCAACGAATGTTCTGACACACAATACTGCTATCATTGAGACGCCCTCTTATGAACTCATATCCATTATCTCCTAGATCATTAAGTAAAACATCCGCAAATGAACATCGTGGATGGTTGGCGACAGGAAGAAGGGATTATAGCTCCCACTTGCCGTAGTTTTACAACAATAGAATGCTCAAATCCATAAATCTGTTGGTGTTAATAAATAGATTTTTTAAGTTGAAGTATTATCACGATTCCAAGGATGATCGAATGAGGATGTATTACTTATTTCAAACTATAACCGCCGGAAACAGAGTTGGCGATCCTTGGATCAAATGT
Organism: Vandiemenella viatica; assembly: GCA_031002005.1. Lineage (NCBI taxonomy): Eukaryota > Metazoa > Arthropoda > Insecta > Orthoptera > Morabidae > Vandiemenella > Vandiemenella viatica. The sequence continues at coordinate 20,790,709 of JARYHS010013631.1, read as the reverse complement.
CTGGTGTTGGACACCTGCTACAGTAGGTCGGACAGTCTGGGAATCATTTGCAACGAGATGTTCTCACAGAGAGAGTAGCAGACACCCGAGAAGCGAGCCTCGCAGCTGGAAGGTGACGCGAGCCGGCCGTTGGCTCGTAGCTTCGCAGAAGACGGTCTGCGCTGCGCAGCGCTGTGGCTCGCACGTGCAGAGCGACGGTGGTGCGTGCCGACCCGCCAAACACCGTCTCAGCTACACTCGACACGACTCCACACCAAATATAGCCCCAGCGCCCGCCCGGCCTGCACTCTGTCCATTCGAAAAACACTACTTGCGCCTTACACATGCTTTAACATCACCAATGTAGATTCCATTTAGTTAAAGCGCTGTGCAAAATTACTGCCTCTATCGAACCTTGCTCTCTCAATCAGGTTATTCCGTCACTGTGCGTCCCATACCAGAAAATATACACTATTTGATCGAAAGTATCCGGAAACTCCTAAGTAAAGCGAAATTGAACGCTAGATATCATAATCGGATCCATCAGTATTGTGTTGTCAGCAGAGAAGCGAACGACCCGGTGGCTCAGTGGTTAACGCATCTGACTGGAGATCGAAAGATCGCTTGTTCGAATCCCTGTCTCGGTGGAGATTTTCAGAGGCGCTTAAAGCAACCTTCACTTCTGGCACAGCTTGCTGTGTAATGTGAAGTACGCCAGAAAGCTCCTTGGTTCGGATTTCACATTAAACTGTTGGTCCCCTATACCCGGTAGTATTGCCGGGTTAGGTTAAGGCGGCTAAGGCAGGGGCGGAATGCGTAGCCATAGAAACCCTGTCCCCAGGTCTTTACGACCACACAGAATTATTATTATTATTAATAGAGAAGCAGTAACAGCGTAATGGGTCATCAGAAGAACTCAGTGACTTCGATGTTGTTATTGGATGTCAGCTGATTAACAAATCCATCAGGGACATTTCAGCCCTTCTAAAGCTGTCGACTGTTAATGACGTGATTATGAAATGGAAACACGAATGAACAATTACTCCACCAAGAGCAGACATGCTCCCACTTAATGGGGACTGACGAGCATTGCGGAGGGTAGTTGTAAAAAATCGCAAAAAACAGTGGAAGGAATCACTAGGGAATTCCAGAGTGCCGTGCGGTACAAATGTTGAGCTGTAGTCAATATGAAACGACGCCTGATTTTGTATAAATAGTAATGCTAATGAACGATAGGTGAATAGAAATGAGTGATCTAGAGTGATTAGTGTGGCAATCCGAAGGAAGGCTTTGGGTTTGATGAATACCTGGAGAACTTTACTTGTCATTGTGTGTAATGCAAACAGCGAAGAACGGAGGAGGCTGTGTTATATTACGAGGGTGGTTTTCGTTGTTAGCGTGTGGTTCCCTTCTTTGGCATAAGAAAATTCTAAGGATATAAACACAGTTTAAACCATTTTGTATTGTATACCGTTCGGAGACGATGAAAGTTTACATCATCATGACAATGCTCCTTGTCACATAGCTGAATCTATGAGGCAATGGCTTGTGGACGAAACATTCCTTGAATGTACTGACTGAATCCAACGGAACGCCTTTGGGGTGAGTTGGAACGTCGGATTTGCTCCAGCCAAAGAGTCTGCTTTCTGCTCTTGTCGAAGAATAGGTTGACATTCCTCCAGAGACATTCATACACCTCACTGAAAGTATCCCCAGCAGAGTTAAAGTCTCCATAAAAGCAAAGCATGGACTCATCCCACGTAAATGTCCAGTAATAGGTAAAGAGAGTTGGCTAAAGTCTAAATACAGCTTCAGGTAAGAGTCCGGATATTATTGATCATTTAATGCAGTTGGATCAGATTTTCAGTTCATTTCGTAAAACTCCATGGTTTCTCGGTTAGGTAAAATCAGATGTCTAAGAAACCACATAGATACCTTTAAACCTAAAGCGACGTTATGCATTTGAATAGAGATAACGTTTCATCATTAGGTCCCACACACTCTAGTGATTTGCAGAGTAGTGATGTGAGTCAGAAATGAATTTTCGTCTTCGACTTTGTGTAACACTGACGTAAAATTTCTATCAGCTGGTCGATCTATCGAGACTAGATGAGTTTTATCGCGTGTTGTGTTTGTTCGGCTTTGTACTTATCGCTTGTCAGGTCCACATTTTCTTGAGAAGTTAATCCGTACAATCGTATTTTAACATTTTTTTCAGTGAAAATAATATTAAACAAACAAGTTTTGCACGGTAAAATATTTAATCATTTCCAATGACTGAAATACTTCTCCTAAGAGTACTTTTACCATTATTATTTTGCACCTACCACTCCATCACTTCCATAAAAATTCCTTGGTGTCATATAGTATCCACAATTTTGCAATGACTTTTCATACGATTTCTATAAATTATAATTTTTGTACCCAACATACCAAGATCCAACTTCGTAAGTACAAAGTACCTACTTCATTGTCTGTGCCGATACAAGCGAGAAAATTACTCACTAGAAATACTTTCGCAATTTAAGAAGCCTGTGAAATGATTGAGAGCAATAATAACTAGTTTGACACTATATTTTTTATTGCTTTCCGATTCTTTACTAGTGACAGAAGTAAATGGATGCGTATAATTGGAGTAATTTCTCCGTACACAAAATAATACATTGTTTCATCAAAGCAGAAATGTATATACGGTCCTTACATCACTAGCATATAGCTGCTCCCTTTCTTGAAAGTTAGTTATTATCGATTTTCATCAGCTTTGTGGAGTCCGCCTTTGCTATGCACTGTGGCCATACACATCTGGAGGTGTCATTAAGACATGGTATGCGGGAACGTTTGTAAAAACAGAAACACCTCAGCATTTATCAAAACGGCGAAGGGATAATTTTATGTGTTTAATCATTCAAATCAACATACCTCGGCCAATATTTGCACTACAACAGCAAAGGTTAGTATTTTCAATAAGCATAAAACAACATAACAGCTAAATCTGTTAAGCATTATTTTATTTACAGGTTCAGAACGAAAGTTTTTACTGCAAACTTCAATGAGATAAGTACAATCCTCCTGTTGGTTAAATGCTACTCAAAAATTTCCCAGCCTCTAATCACAGCTGTGCTTACGCAGATTATCTACCTAATATTAAAACCACGCAGAGTGTAAAATGATTAAACTACGTTTCCTAGCAGAATTGTATATCAGAGCTTCGAGTCTGTAGTTCTCTTGGTAGTCACTCTTAAAAATGTAATGGAGAAATAACAGATTATGTATACACTATAAAATATTGTGAGCTACTTCCTAAAAACGATCGATAAGTGGCGGGGGTGGGGGGAAATAGAAACTATTCAAAATATCTGGCATCAGTTACACAACTAACATTGCATTTTTTATAACTTTGAACTTTTATGAAGGTTTCCACAAAAAGAGACCAACCAAATCATCAATAAAAGTTTTTATACTTCTGGGAAAAGTTTATGTAATTTTGTCGATAAACAAACATGAAGTAATTATAACTATAAACCGTTAATTCCATACATTCGTCAGTTTTTCTTAATGTGAACTTTTTCTGTACAGTTCTTGGAGTGTTTTAATGTTTACTGCTTCTTGGGACTGGTAAATTAGACACGGGCTTTCCCAGTGGAAGACATTACGCCGTTCTCAGGAGATGAGAGTTAAAGAAGCTGTGCCAACTGCTGCTATTACTAGGCGAGCGCAGTTGATTGGATGACACTCTGTTAAGTGAATCCCGTAAAGAAGGGAAGCATACATCATGACGTCAAATTAACTCTCTAATAATACCTTTCAGCTACAACTAAAGAGTCATAACAAAATTACGTAATGTCTTTAAAGCATATGTTTCATATTGTAGTGATACCATATGTTACCATATCTTCCTTTGTAACCCGTCAGTGTCGCTACGCCCGGTAATGCACCAAAACACTGAGTCGGCAAGGTAAAACTTGACCAGGTTTGAGTCATGGCGTGGCCGCTACATACCGTATAACCAGCCGGTTTCCTGCAATTACTTATGTAAATGCTATGGAAATCCCCATCTCCGCTTTATGTACTACACATTTCGCAAATAAAAATATAGTTACACGTTTAGCAGGCAGATGGCAACACAGGCGCTGCAGATTTGACAAATCTGGTTCTAACTATAGTGCGACCTTCGCCTCGCACACTCTTGATTCACATCAGCTATCTGTGCAAACAGGTAGTCCACAGCGGCTTCATCATCGCCATTTACAAGTGTATCTTGACAGTTATTCAGACATGATATACCAATGGAACGGGTCCAGGATTTGAAGGATGAATTTGCTGTTTGTATTTTTGTCTAAAGGCGGGTACACATCAGTACGAGACAACGAACAAACAGGACCGAGGCGAGGTGGAACGTGTGTACACATTTGGTTGCTCGAACGCAGTTCGCCGAGGCATCGAACGAGACAGGTATCCGTCCATTCGTTTGTTCTGACGAGTTGACAGTGCTGGGAAGCTAGAGCGTGGATATAGAGCGCGGTGACGATTTAACAGTGGCTAGTGCTTCAGTTACACTACCTGTTGTTGTTTCTCAAAAATCAACGGCATCATCTAAGAAATTTAGACTTTCCTAAGCGTATCACTTAGAAACATAAATGATTTTCTGATCTGGAAATAAATTAGTTTAATTATTTAAAATTACTTTGGAAACATATAAAACTTAACACTTAAATTATTACTTAATAATTACTGTAAATATTATTCTGTAATTCATTGAAATAAAACTAAATTAAGCTTTAATACGTTATCTTTCTTTTCATTTATATAAAGCTAAATTGTTTCAAATTCTGAATATTATGGACTAACTTAACTTTGCCTGTTCTCGCACTTTGAGAGGTGTTTTTTTTTCTCTCTCTCCTGCGGAGCCTTGAAGACTTTTTTGTTTCCCTCCCCCAAAACGTTAGTCTCTACTCCAGTAAATGCTATTATTTTGCGCCAAGCATTGTATTTTTTTTAATGCTTAATATTATAATGTATTGTCGTTCTACAATTTGGAACACTTTTCATACTATTTAATAAAAGAGAGTACCTTTTCGTTGTGGCAACTCTTGATGAAAAATGTCAGAACAAAACGAAAAAACAATAAACGAAAAACTCCTGAAGTAAAATATAATGGTTTTATTTCATTTCAACGCACTATGTGCCTAAACGAGAATTGAGAGCCAACGTACCAATGTGAACGAGGGAGACAGACGCACGACTGGAAATACCCGCCTGCACAGGTTGCAGCGCACTCCCAAATTCTCTTTGAAATACTGATTCGGGACGGTTGGCGTTCGATCCGCCTCGGGTCGTTCGGCGAAAGGCCGAAAACGGTTTACCGTGCCTCGGCTACAGGTACACATTCGTATGCTCGCGTCGCCTCAGACCCATTCGTGCGTTGCTTCGTTCTCGTGTGTACCCCCCTTAACATCGTTATAATGTATCGCTTGTGCCGATACATTAACATACAGAAATTATAATCGGAAGGTGTAGGAAGACAGGAAACGACCGGCACAGTAGTATTTGCAGGTGATCACTGGGCTGAGGGAAGCAAAGGATAACCTGATCACCAGCTGACGATGCAGGGAAGAAGCTCAGCGATCAACCTAATTGTAACAAAACATCTACAAACTGGTCACTGCAAATTGTGGTTGTGTTAAGAAGCCAGGACACCCTGAAACGGCTAACGTTGTTCAATTGAGTTTCGTGCTCTCGTCAACTAAAGTTAGATAAAAGAAGCCATAAGAAAATTAATAACGTGTAGGATGAAAGATACGCTGCGAACTATTAACAACGCATGTTGCGATCTGTTAAGAACTTCAATCTGGGTGCAGGGCAGTGCAGACGCCAAGTGGAGTCAACGGCGGCACTGCCTACACTTTTCTCGAAGCGATTCAGACCATTTTTGTACCTTAATTTCTTAGGTCTTAGATGCTACTTGTCTCAAATTCGGTTATGTATAGATATCAGCAATCTTAGCAAACATACAAAATTTTATTTGGTTACTCTTCTTAGGTCGGATGTTATCAATATGCAAATTTCAGCGATTTTGTCACTCACTCACTCAACGATGATCATCAAAACTCTAAGATACTTTCCGTAGTCGTAGAAAGCTGAAATTTGGTAGGGCCTACATAGATAACATTTTACCCACTTGTAAATTTCCATATTTTCATCCCCCTAACGTGAATTCGCTTTCTACCCTAATAACTTTATCTACCGCTACCTATTTTCATTGTAGAGTTACTGATTTTAACTAATGTATCAAATTCTACTTGTTTCCTTTCCTCATTTTGGAAGTTAGTGAAATTCAAAACTTTATTTCGACCACGACATCCTGACATCAAAATTCCACTAAACTTTCAGTAATCCTAGAAACATGTGGGTAATTGTTTTGCTCTGGATGAAGCTATATACCTGAGATCTCATTAATACATAGCGTTCAGCAACTTTAACTAACATATTAAATTTTACTTTATTCCTGTGTTTACTTTGGAAGTTACTCGTTATTTACGTATGATGGTAGTTAAACAAGCGCCAATCTGCATTGCTCAGCTACGGCGCACACCATTTGCTTTCAAAGTGTGAGGCATTGGTTTCTCTCGGTATTATAGATTATATTTAGGATTTTTAAAAAAAAAAATAGAGTGACTTGGCTATTATGCATGAAATATTTTTTACTGAAATTGAAGGCATGATAGATACCTGTCACATTCGGAAAAGTGCGAGGGAAATCTTGGCGTTTATGTATTTGTAAGTTCAACAAAGCAGTGCATTTAAGGTATTTATATAGATTTACTGAAACATGGCATTAACAATGGCCAAGTCATCAGAATTTTTTTATTCTAAATAAAATCTATAACACTGAGAGAAACCATTCTGTATCACAAAGTGAAGTGAATACACACAGTGAGTGTAACTTGGCTCAGAAATAGATCTCATAACTTTTTGTCACTACGTGAGCAAGATTTTTTTAAAAAATAATATGTCAATGTCACTTGTTAACTCAGCGGCCTTTGTCCTCTACGCAAAGAAAATGCCGTTCCCTCCCTTCATTGATTTATTGAGTTATTATTTATTGATTTAATAACCTACATAACATAAATATTTGCATTCTAACAATCATAAAGAAATCCAGAAGAGTATCATACAACACAACACACTATAGTTAACCATACCGTTTAACAAAAATAACTACGGCATTAAAATACATAATCGGAAATAGTGGGTATTGGCCACGTTAGTTTTAAGGTTCCATAGCTTTACAACTTTCTCTTACACGTATTGCGAGTTTTTCTAAACAAATTTTATATGTTTAGTGTTTAATTACGGTTCTATTTTGAAGTCTATATAACTCATCTTCCTGACAAATTTCATCATGAACGTCGCCAAGACAACGAAATTAAGGCACTGTTTGTAAAATGGTAATATGAGAAACTAAAACATTTTGAACCTATCTTATCGGAAACAATATTCTTTGTCAATTCTTAAAAAATTTCCTCACTATGAAGTTTTTAGATTTTTCAGCCAAATGATTCCTAAATTCTAAGAAATGTCGGTATACCGTTAGTGAGTTTCGGAGCTTGTATTTTGTGAAGTCTACAACTAAATCAAAATGACTCAGAACAACATTAATTACATTACTGGTTATTTTTTCAATGACGTCATCCAAAATACTCCTATATTTTCTCATCTCCAAGAGCTTCGTCTAAATATTCTAACTACTTCATCATCATCATCATCATCAATACACAAAATTCTCTTAAAATTCCATTACGTTTGACGAATACCTGAAATCTCCAAAATCGCTTTTTATTTTCTTCCGCTGGTGGTTTTACCACTAGTTATGCAAAAATAATATTAAAAAACTCCTCATAATTGCTGCATCCTTCACTGATATCATTGCTCCACGCTTACGCATCTCCTCGCAACAAGATCTTAATATATTTGAAATTGTTACTGTCTTACCACTAGGTGTACTTCCTCTTCTTAAGAATTAAATTAATTTTTGTTTGCATATTATAAATAAAAATATTATTAATGATTTAAATTGCTCATATGAGGAATCGGGATGTTGCTTTGCACATTAATAACACCACTGTAGCTGCGTTTGACATTAATATGTGTTTATTACAAAATTATTTTTCATCAAATACTATTAAAAATAGTATGACACAATTAAACAAATATGTTGAAATCAAACAATGGGTTCATTTTACATCAGTTCTCAGGGTTTTACATATGTCCACTCATTAAGCTCAGCGAGGCAATGTGATTATCATCAGAGTGACACTGGCTTGATCAATATGGTAATGATTTGCGGTGATCGGTGGCATTACCATTCAGCAGAAGGCGCCGAGTCTGCTGCCCATAGTCATCAGACGCGATGATTCCATTTTCTACTCGCCGTCGGAGACCCACGATCACTCGAACACAAGAGTCACACACCGCAGCGGCATTAGTCGCCGCACATCTCTTTCTGCAGGCTAGCCACTCACCCACCACACAGCTCGCAATCCACAGTGCCGTCCCCACCGTGTCACCCTTGCGGCCACGCTTTGCTCCTTCATTGAGGGCTACCCGGCTCAAGGTAACAATCCAGAACGCATCTGGACGGTTACCGTTACATTTATTATTCACACCGCAACGGGCAAAGCTTCTCGCAAATATATTTCGATGTAATGTGGCAATACACTTCACCATTCTGACTGTACAGCCTTAATAAATACAAACGAATGAATCCCATTTACCTATAGAAATTTTATTTCACTAAATTTAATTGATTGCGGGATAAATTGTTGCAATCTACCGCTGTGACTCGTTGCTGATCTATATACCTTTGACTTCTCGACTTAAGCTTTGTAATTGTTCTTTTTCCTATTCTTTGATATCGCTAAGTTCTTTCTTTACTACGTTAACCACTTCCAATCATTTGCCTTCCACCATCCTTATTCTGAGATCTACTAGTGTTAGGTTGTTTTTCACAGTAGTTATTTTGTTACACCAATTTCAAACCATTCAAATCTTTCTTACATTTCTCTTGGTTGCCATAAATCGGTTGGTAAAAAAAAAAAAAGAAAAAAAAAAAAAAAAAAAAAAAAAAAAAAAAAAAAAAAAAAAAAACTTCGACTGCTTTCTGTCTTACTTCGAAGTAATTAAGGCCCTTCAATACAGCTTCTTTTTGCTGGTTTACCTTTTCGATAGTCTTGTTTATTTTATTTTTGATAGTTTTCTGTTCTTCTGTATATTTTTAGGCTGCCTGGATCATAGTATCCATAATTCCTTTGATCTAATCTAAATTAGTTTCTTATACCTGTTATTTCTGTTTTAGCTTTTTCTGACTGTTTTGAATTCTTGATTCGATTTTTCATCTTTTACTTTAATTTTTTCTTAATATTTCCGCAGCATTTTCTTGAGTTAATTAATATGTTCTTTTATTTTTTTCACTACCTTTTTTGACATCTGTTTTTATTTCTTCCTGCCGTTCATCTGAAATTTTTATTTTTATGCAAGTCCTTTCTTCTGTTGCATAATTAAGATTAGTGCTGATTCAGCGTCGACTTGCCGTTCCTAAAAGCTAAATTTTTCAATTGGTACTTATTCCGATGCATTTCTTACAAATTTCTTATCACAAAATTACCAATTCCCGAATCATTTACTCCCAAACCAAAATTATCTAAATCATACCTCCTAAAACACGATCAGCTTCAGTTTTAACAATTATCACCCATCATCCTCCGAAAACCAATTTCTTATACCACTAACACCCAAAACAACAAACCCAAATTTAAATTTCAACTCGTTCACAATATTCTAAAAACAATGCGTTAGGATTACACAATGCTTTTTGACAATATAACACGTAAAAATAGCACAGAAAGTGTCGGCCAATAAAGAAAAACAAAATTTGCAATATTACTTTAAAATACAATACAAAATCGACATGGAAATTCTGGAATGAAATAGACATACGAACAGAAATATAATTTTATAACTTAAAAACTCACAAATAATGTGCTTAATCTAAAAATTGCAATCTTTAATTCTTATCTAAAAGGTTCCACGGTTATTATCATCTGTTTTAAACAAATTACTTTTTTTTAATTTAATTTATCTCACGGAAATATATTTTTATGTCAAAAAAAAATCATTTTTCTTCAACTAACTACCTGTTTTCAAAATTAACTTCTATTTTACATTTCTGTAACAATCATTGTATTTTTCTGTAAAGTTCTTGTCGTCAAACCTTGTAACTACGGCTCAGAGATAAATTGTTTTTGTACTTTCAAAATGCGTCGTATCTTGCAAGATCCTGATTCGTTTTTAGATACCTTAATCCTCTCAGTAGCTGCTAATTAAACCCTGAAACTCTATCGCCATTATTAAGCTAAGAGTTAAGTAGTATTCTTCATCACGTTTATCATTTATATCCTCTGTTAGATGATAATACACTGCTGCCAATTCTAAGCAAATTTGCGTAACCCTTCGCGTATTGAGCAAACTTAAATTCGACCCTTATCCTACAAGTGATAGCTGGAAGCTCAGACACTTATCAATGAGAAGAACAAGTCATTAGTACTACAGAATAGGTACTGAGTTTTCACCGAGCACACAAATAAAAATATATTTTCACTGAATCAATTTATTTTCGTAGCACATGAGAATATTACTGCCGATTCTAATATTCATATTATACCAAAATACTGAGCCAATATAAGTTATTCTCCTTCTCCAGCTCACGATAAACTTTGGTGGCAATAACGAATACTTGCGCGGGCCAGAAACAGCACCGCCAGAAATTCCTACATACCGGTACTACCAGCTTAAAAAGTAACAACTAAAAGACAGAACATTATTTTCAAACATGTATATCAGAAAAAGAGAAATATCTTCTCAAATATAGAAGCGTGGTATTATGTTAACCTTGTGAAACAATTGAAAGCAATTATAACGGAAAAGAGAAGAGGCAAGTTGTCAAGGAGGTGCTGTTTCATAAGATCGGTACTCAGAGCTAGAATTATCTAGCTGTCATGTTCGCACTTCATGCGTGTGGTTTCAGTTGGTACCATAATCCTAGTGTTCACACGATCTGGGCTTCTCAGACTTTAACATATTTTCATATCCTCAAATTTTGTTTCGCACTCATTTAAGTCATATGACGTTGTTGTATAAGATGTTGCCACATTTATTCTTTTTTTTTTACTTTATTGATAAATTTATTTGTGGAGTTACCATAAAAAATTGGAACGTCGTTGAAGGGAGCGTGTGGAACTGACAAGCGATTGTAATAATAAATGGGCCACAGTGTTTCTTTAAACTCATTTACATGCAAAACCTATTGGAAAAGCACTTCGTAAAATGTATTCAGTCACTTGATTAGAAATTAGTATTATCCGGGCCGCATTTAAGCATAGGCTACTCGTACATAGGTTGTAGCCTAGGGGCCCGCACCACAACCTCGGATCCCCCGCCTGGGCCAGTAGTAGAGCTAATAAAAAAGGTCACCTATAGATTTTTTGCGCCGAATTTCGAATATTTCGAAATTTAAGCATCCATAGCCGGAGGCAGCCAGGGTCACTGCCGACAGGGGAGCCTGCACCACATGTATCCTAGGGGCCCACACAGCCTGAAGGCGGCACTGAGTATTATTTATTACCTGACAGAAGGCTTAAGAATGCTTCTTTAAAATGTAGCTAAGGTATAAGCTTTGTGTTAAATATTATACAGTTATGTTATAAATCTTCCATTGGTCTACTGCGATAACAATTACAGTTACTAAATATACAAAGATTTCTCCCGCATGTTTGAATATCATTTCATTATTAGTATTCAAGTAGCTGACAGAGCCGTTACAAAAAAAAAAAACAAAACAAAAAATATCAAATTTAGATATAAACTATATCATCCATCTAAAAGATCTCAAGCATAAACAGGTTAGAAGGAACAGATATTAAATTAATCGCGCCGCACTGGTGGCATAACACCTGGAAACGGTTTCGAGGTCGACGTATCGCTAGAGTGTCTTAGTTCATGCTATCACTTAACCCTACAAGAATTCTACTTCAAAATACTAACTTAAGTGCGTAAGTGCGCACAGAAGTGGTAATAATACTTTTAGTTAGTTATATGTCCTAAGCTTCAAAAATCTCTACGTGATTAATAAAAGCGTTACATATACACATTTATTCCAGTTGGGTCGAAATGCGTTTATCTGTCATAAATTATTTCAAAAACTTGTAAGAAGTTATTGAATATAGCTGATTTATGTGAGAAATTTGGTAGAACGATTGGAGACTAAATGAAACAAGACGTACACTTGAACCACGGATAAAAAAAATCGGAACATTTTTATGAATTCTTATCACTGGCACCATTGTTGGTACAAAAGTTAGAGGTGGTGGTAATGTTCAAGTTGTCATGAGAATAGAATATACAAAGTGTTATATGCATAAATAAATTATTTAGTTAACAATAATTGACGAAACAACCGTTTTATAATATTTGCAAATACGACCTAGGGAACGTGCACAAACCACGTGGCTTGGTCCAGGAGGGGGGGGGGGGGAGGGTTGGCTGTAAGCCTACACTGGGTTACGTGGGGGGAGGGGGGGGTGGTTCCGAGGCCACGTAGCTTTCCTTTCATAACATTTTTCACAGTTAAAATGAGGGAGAGAACACAAGTGAATATTTTGTTTTCCTCAGTTAATTATCTCCTTATATAATTTACAATCGTCTGACAAGAGAAAACAGTACAAAATGTCTTCTGCATTCAAAAGGGAAAAAAGCTACGTGCTACTTGGAGGGGGGGGGGGGAGGATTAGAGCCAAAAACCACGTAGGGCTACGTGGGGGGGGGGGGAGGGGAGGGGGGGTTCACAGTATGCCAAATTGGAGCTACGTGGTTTATGCACGTTCCCCTAGGGTGTCTAGTAAAAAAAAAATGTGATTGTTATGAACTATTTACAGGAAGATCCAAACATTCCAAGAAATGACATTCGCGGTTTTAAAAACGTGAAGCCGGAGTTGCACTCAAATACAATAGTTTAATTTAATCTAAAAAAGTAGAGATAACAGTGCTCTATACCGAAAATAGGTGAAGGAAGTGGCGGAGAAGAGGATATTTATGTGCCTCACTTATGGTACATCGAACGCTTGAATTTTTAAAGGACCAGTAAATTCAAAAGCGTACAAAATGAAATTGATGCGAAGATCGTCAGGCTCACTGAATAATTCAGCTATTAAATTAGTAAGAGAAAACAAATCCCTTTTTAGCATCCAAGTTTTAGACCATTTTCTTTTATTCGTCATCAATTTGATCTTTTTTATACATATTATGAAACCGCAACCGTTGCAAGAATTAGTTCTTCGTCAAAATTTTCCATTTTGAACACAGCAAACTACAATTTTCGGGATTTCTCACTTCACATTTGTGTAAACCATACTGAACGTGTGAACGGCAACACTTCATTCAGTTCATTTATAGAAACTGGCTTGCGGAAGCTAGTTGGTGCGAATGGCTTGAGCATGTAAACCCACTTTAGTGTGTAAAAAGAAGTGTCAATAAAAATAATCTATCATATGCAACAAGCAGCCTTAAAGTATTTAAAAAGTTACCAAGGGACTTGAAAGTTAAACAGAATCCGTTGTTCTCTATGAAATCACTAGCGTTAGTTTAGGCCACTTACTTATTGACTCACACATTAAACATCAATATTCTTCAGATTTCAGTCAGTATATTAGTTACTAACTTAATTTAAGCAAAATGTGAAAATCATAATGTATACAGTTAATTTGTGTAAAGTGTAAATTATGTTTTATAAACACCTGTTAAGATGTAAGTGGAGGCTTGATAGTCTAACCTCGCCAGCGTAAATAAACCTTTAAATAAACAAACAAATAAATTGACGTTTCTCCCTGTGATAAGTCCTCGGAGCATATCTTATATGGAGGTGGGTGAAGGATAAGAATATCGGCTATTTTGCTGGCGGTGCGGTCGTGATCAGGTGAGCGTGTCGAGGACTATTCTGGTGCACTATAGCGCCGGCCGAGTGCTGCTTGTCTCCTCGGAACTCATCAACAGCAGCACTGGCGTCGGCAGTAAAACGTTATTCCAGGAGGCACGTTAATAGGGGCGCTCCAAACTATTCTGGCGCTGTTCGCGAGAACGACAAGCAGCGAACGGGCTTGCCAACTTAAAAACACGAGAAGGGACTAGCACCCACTGCTGCAGTCAGTAGCTGCTCTCCATAAACCATGATACCCAGCAATAAACTGAAGCCGAGAATAACATTCGCATAGTATATTTAAAACATTTCATAATATAATGTAATATAATATATTTCATAACTAGCTGTTACCCTCGACTTCGTACGCATCGGCTTAGAATTTGAGTGCTAGAATTGGATAAAATCAATATCTATTCCAAGGGTCCCCAATCTTTTTATCCCGTCGATCCCTTCATAGAATACTGACCTTCTTATTGACCCCCAGATTAAGTATTTTAAAAAATATATTAAATTATTTTTGTCATTTCTAATGTTAAGCAATAAGGAGACCTGAATAACAACCCAACGAAAGAATTTATAGTCCCCATATCTTATAAAATCTACCCAATAACATTAAGAGAAAAAGGAAATATTTTGAACTGATATTACGATCTTAAAAAATAATAACAAAATTATGGATACATGGAATAAATTTCGATTAATGGTCAGCCATATAGAACAGATGGTTCTTCCACTGTTTTTACTTGTCACATAGCGATGGATACACATTCATAAGAAACTCTTCAGATGAGTCGTACATGTCAACACGCTTCTGCAAACTATCACCTCTTGACAATCCCCTTACCTCGTTTGAAAACGTAATTGATTGAAAGTTTTATCATTTTCTTCATATATCTTCGCAAACAGTAGAGAACTGAGAGGATGACCTTTACTTATATTTATTGACCCGATACTTATTACGATATTCCCATTTTCCCTAGACAGTTTAATTGATCCTCTTTAGTATTAATTGACCCCTTTTCAATCCCCATGTATTAATCGACACCTGTAGAACTTTTATCGACCCTTTGGGGTCGATATCGACCACTTTTGGGACCCCTGATCTGTACTATATAAGTTTTACCTGTACACGGAATTTACTAACAAATACACAAACTGACTGCGACAAAAACAAAGCCTGAGGACCAGTGTAACTTTACAGAGACTTACACACGCTATCCATCTCTCTGTCTCTGTTGGCTACTTTTCAAAATGTCTATAAAAATATGTTATTTATACTGATGGAAAGTATCCTATGTGCTTCCTAATAATACACAGGATTTCCTTGTGTAATTTCATCAAGATCAGATTAACCGTTTAGTCGCGAAAACGTAACAAACAGACAGAGTTACTTTCGGATTTATAATACTACTAGCGTAGATAAAAACAAATGTGAGATACATCAGTGGGTTACCCTCCACAGAAACTTCTTATGGGACAGAATTGAGGTAGTCTAAGCTTCTCTCATGTGGAAGTCTTCCTATTACTGCATGTTTGGATGATTAGAATCATGTGTTATAGATGCGATGCTGAGGACGAGAGAGGGTGTAACCCAGTGATGGCCCATTAAGGCCTACACTCCAAAGGTACACAAATGTGCCGAGCACTATGAAGTCCTCATCCGATGGACCAATTACTATCAACACAGAGCTATGCATCGTAGCTCCTTCGCACTGTAGAGTGGTTTGAGATTTAACCCACAGATTCGGTACCTAATCTGGTGATTGTGAAAACTGAACCACCATTTTGCCTACCTTGCAGGCCAAGTCCCGTACGATGGAAATTCCTTCCGCCACCAAGGCTGCAATTAGTTCTCTTCTTGTTAAGGTGGTTTTTCATAGCGATTCGTGTCAAAATGACATAATACCCAGAACCAGGAGAGCCCTTTAAAACAAAGACCATCATGAAAAATACATAAAATGCAAAACTTACCAAAATTCGTTGATGAAAAAATGTTTTTATTTGGAAACAGATTTTTACGGCAAATTTCTCAAATAACTTATTTGTGACATCTTATCTGTTTCTCTGTCAACAAATCTATTATTCTGGTTGTTGTATGAAATGAATTGCGCTGTGCACGCACAGTAGACGAAAGACGATAACTTTGATAGCCTTTCAATATTTACCAAGAAATCATTTTTTTCGATTAAATTATTACTATCAAAACTTTGGTTGTTAGTTTAATTCCACCTCAAGAGGAAGTTCTATGTAGACAGTACCCAAATCGACGGTAAAATACAGAATTTCCCTCAAAGAGACACATTCGTTCGAAAAAGTGAACTGACTGACCTCTGCGGGATTAAGTTTTGTCGTCAAATACAGAGGTACATAGTTATTTATTGCTCTCAGATGACATCCATAGTAAGGGCAACATAATCAAGGAGATAGTGTTCAACGTTCTAGGGTCACGTGCATTGTGATGTAGGATCTGTATTATTAATGAGTTTTGTACATTTATAATTTATTGTAAGTTGGTCAGATGAGTTAAGTATTAAATCACCAAGCTGAGAAATCGAGCACTAATCGACCTGTGTCGATAGAAATATTTTTGCTCTCCACAGGTGAGAAGTACATCTTAGAAATAGTGATCTGCTCATTTTTTTAAAAAAAAAATCATTATCTGCGAAGAAGAATTTTATTATTCTCAGTTACATTCTCTAAGAATTAGGGATACCGAAACATTTACCCAAGGGACTTCTAGCTACAAGGAAGAAAACAATTGTATTATTTAGACTTCGACTGAGTAACTAGTTCAGTTCTGTAAGCGTTGTTTGCCCCTCCTTCTATATTTTCTGCTTATTGTTCCCCAATTATTAGTATCTGAGAATCCGTGAGAATGTAATGAGACTTCAGATTTTACCTCCATAACCTACCAAGAATTTAACAAAGATAATTAATAATAACATTTAATTTCCAATTAATTGAAATTCATCGTAATTAAACATGACTCTTATTTGATAGGGATTCTTGGAATGAATAAAATGAAATTGTAACTTAAAACAATAATTATTGATCAATAACTTATCATGGTGTGGCGTTTATGCTTTTGCGTTTCGTAATCTACATCCTATTCTATATATGACGTGTACTCCTAGCTCTTCCTGCGCCACTTGTATACAATTAACTTTTATTTTCCTCTAAATCTTTCTCCGCCTTGTCCACCAACCTTGTCCGTGTACTTCGAATAATTCTCTGACCCTTTTCATTGTTCAAGAGCGTTAACTTCCACCCTCTTCTTTCTCCTGACAGACATCGCCATTCCAATATTTTCCTGAACCTGATGCTGAAAGTATATAGCTAAGTTTTCTACGTGCAAGAGCTACATTGTGGAACGTTCCAGTGAAAACTCAATAGCGTGTGGTGAAGCCATGATAAAATGGATGTGTGTGTTAATATTAGGCTGTAATGTTGATGGGAAAATGCTTATGTTAATGCCTAATGATTTTACGCCTCGTCGACGTCGAGGTCATTAGAGGAGGGAGATGACTCGGGGCAAGGAACTGGAAAGAATTTGGCCAGGCCTTTTGATGGAACCATCTCAGTATTCTCATGGAATGAATACGGAAAACTATGGAAAAGCGATGTCTGGATTTCAGGACGGGGATTCGAACCCGCATCCTCCTGAATGCGAGGCCACAGTATTACCGCTAACCCGGCATGGAAAACAGAAAAGGTCGGACAGGGGGATGTTTTTTTAAATGCATGTTCCTACACGTATTACGATATTGCCCTATTTGTTCTACAATTTTAAGTATAGAAGTAAAAGTGTTTAGAAACAACATTATTATTATTTTTTATTATCATTTGACTGTTAATCGATACAAATAAAATTTTATTCACACACAAACTTTTGCTGTTTCCTATCAAATCTCGTTTAAGATAGAACAAGAATAGAGATAAACACATTCTGGAATTGTCCTAGAAATTAATTGCTAAAGGTAATTTATAAATAATTTTAACTAAACGGTGATTTATTTGAAGTGTTGCAGGTTTTAATTTTATCTTTTTTTAAATTTGTGCAACGCCTGCACCGAAATTTCTTGGCCTTGTAGCTGGCATATTTGCAACGTGGAGTTAACATAAGATTTTAAATTCTTGAAGTTAAAATTTTTGGGTGGTAAATAAGTACGGTAAGTTTCTATCATCAATACTAATAAAAGGCAGCTACTTCTTTCGCGTGTCATCATGTCTGTCATGCTGTGACATCACGTGCATGGTCTTTATTGGCGGGCTATTAACGGTCCGCTCAGGATTAACAGATATCGTTAGTACAGTAACCTAAGAAGTTAGGTTATGTATTTACCTTTCTGTAGTGGTTCAATATGTTTTAAATTGTAAACCAACCTTAAAGAAAAGTAGGTATTTCTCTGCCATATATATCGCTGTTATAGTAAGGTAAGAAATGTATACAAAATAAATGTTATGGGCGTTATTTAAAAACAATTCCATTTAGTTAAATCAGTTGCAAAGTAATTACTTCCTATAACACCGTGTCATTTGTGACGGGTTAGAAGCTAGTTTTAAAAAAACTTCTTGCCACAGTCCATCTTTTCTTCTCTGTCTTTGAACTTGTAAACATAAGAACTCATTTCTTTTAACTACTTTTAGGAGAAAAATTTACGAGACACGAAGTTTTGTGGTTGTATCAAATTTTTTGTGTCTATCGTGGGAATGCTTGGTGTGGTGTGTACCCACGGTGGTTACGACCATGCGAACCATTAGATAGCGCTTCTGGCAGTTTACGTTCGCCGGTTGTCACGCGTTCAGAATTATCACGACGCAGGAATGCTACCTCCGTTGTATTCTCTCTTTCATTTAAATTCCACCGTAAATCAAGCCGGCTACAATTCGAAACCTCTCGACTTGACAGCTGCCTATTAGCTGCCGGCGTCAACAGTGATGTTTCCGTTATTCGTTTCCGCCAGACAGATAATGACAAAGTGGAAATTTTAATTAAACCTTGACTAGTTGTTGTTTTTTGAGCTGTAAACAATGTGAGAATCAACTCTGGCAAATTGGTTGGTATCTAGTCGGTGAGAAAACGAGTAAACAAAACTTGGAAATAAGAGTAAAAATTTGATTTGATCCGACTTGCTGTTATATTACAAGAAACAGCTCTAGAAGTTGCAGCTTCACACTTTATTGAAAGAAATAAGGGTTTTGTTAATTATGACTTCTTAATTTATTCCACAAGTTAACAGAGCAACAAAGATACAAAGCAATGCTGATAGAAATCATCACATTATACCACGTCTGTGTGATTCCAGGTTAGGCTATTGAAACATGATTGTAGCCTAGTTTGCTTTTCATTACCCTCACACCAACCAATTAAGTCTGTGTAAAATACACAAAATGATTAATTTATTGTAATTACGAGAGATTGATTCGTATATGTATAGTATTTTGTTCTCCATATTATGTTTAACTGTTCTGAATGAGGTTAACGGAGTTTTTAGTTGTGCTAAGTTGATTGTGATACCGGAAATTTGGATTAAAGAATTTTAATAACTTACATAAAGGGTGTTTTTGATGTACTGACGTTTAAATTGTCCAGAGTAATATCAAAAGCTTATCATTTCGTTTCAGTTTCACTTGAGGTTATTTGTTGCGAGAAGTTTTAAGTATTAATTGTTTTAATGGTAGATGATCGTTGGGATGATTGACTGGCGACCTAGAAACTGTTGGCAGCGTTTTTTGGATCGAGAAATTTCTATATGGCTTATGAAATTTTTCCTTAACAATTGCCAGCACAGTGATCCAAATATTGCTAGGAGAAAGGTATATTATTTATGTCACATAATGTGCCTTTGTAATGTTCGGTTAAGAGTTTTATATTTATCGCAATAAAGGTGACGTAAAATCTATCTTATGCTTTCTAATTTAAAGTATCTTAACATTGTCATCACAGTTGACACATAGGAACGTAGTTTCTCTTGGCGTTCGGGTGGATAGCCGACTTGTGTTTACACATGTTATTTTGGCAATCAAAATCACAAGAAGATGACGACAGTGAATTTGGCCGCCAAAATATCATTTGCAAACACCTCGTTAACTAGGATTATCACCCGAAAATTTACAAAGTTAATCACTCTACGGGTTAGTAATTCTCACGTACAGACCGATTCCGTTGCAATATTCTCGTTTATAAAACCTCAACGCAATAATATTCTGAATAAACTTTTATGTCGCCTGTGAATGGACCTGTTCTGAGGTATCTGCAAGTTGTCAGATACCGACATTGCAGGAGAGGAGCTTTTTAGCCGAGATACATTGTACATTTTTCGTAGTTTAGGAAGCCTCAATGCACGATATTCCGAGTAACATTATACTACGTTTGTAATTAACAGATAACCTTGTAACAGTATCTAGGCATATAATGGATGAATGTTGAGAAAGGTAGCACGTCGCCTTTGAACCTGGCATTCGAGAAAACGTTGGTTCGATCCCAGTCAGGATAGCTGCATTTCGGTTTTCCTTGATTTCTCGAAAATACTCCAGGGAAATGTTGGAATGGTTCCTATAAAAGACCATGACCCATTTCCTTCCCTTTCCTTGAACACAATCCTTTTGAGGAGGTAATGAATTTGCAGTTGACTGTCTAGATTGTTGAGGGTCTAGAATGTGCTAGATGATAGTTCAAGCATCAGAAGTTTCAAATATGTACCTAAGCAGAATAAAATCTTTTTGAGTCTATTGTCATATTAACGCAACTGAAAAAAATGATCTTGTGTCCTGTCTGCACTGCCATGTACTATAAGGTTTGAGGATTTAAAGCAGGTTCCAGTAATGAAGTTGTTTCGGATTTTAAATATTCAGTTAAGGATTGTGAAGACCAAAGAGCGAATATATTTCACTTTATATTCAGAATAGCGTGGTTACTATACGAAGCCTAATCTATTGTTCAACGTTTAAGTTTTAAATAATTGTTCAATTAAATGCTTTGATGCCAGGCTTCTATTGATTTATCCTAGCTATGTCAGTACCATATATTCTTAATCTTAAGTTCGTGTTTTTCGAAGAATTCAAACTATAATAATGGTGTTTGAAAATGCTGTTGGTCCAGTGAATAAAGAGCATACAAGTGAGTTTTTGCAACTTACAAAGTTACACACTTAACGACACTGACTAAGACAACAACTTTATTCAAAAGAGCTTTCAAAGCTAAAGGAGTCACTGAGTGGCGTTACAAAGAGTAACGGTATTCATGTCACCCAACATGTTTGCTTTGCATAACGAGACCAGCCAGTGGGGTACCTATGCTGTTCATTCGGAACAAATGGCAACCTCGCAATACCTATTAAATTAGTAACTTTTACAGTGTGGGTGCCACAGTTTTGAAGGACGTTAAATTCTTGGCAATAAAATATTTTATTAATATTATTATTCCGCTATCATGTCTCTTCGTTCAGTGTATTCGTTATGCTGGCGAACGAAACCATCTATCAGCTAGCCTTGTAATTTTAATAGCTCCTAGTTTCGTCCTTCTTGTTTTATGTTATTTCTCACTACGTCGATGTTTTCTAGACTTGATCGTCCTCTAGATCAAGCGTTATTGTTTACACATTCTTTTGGATAAGGTTTCTTGGTATGCCATTACTACTCTGTATCAAATCCAATGGACGCTACTGCACTGTTCGACTGTGAGGCGCTATCACTAAGATTTCCAGTAGGACAAGGAGGTAGCCGTGGTGTGACCAGCAGGCGCGTCAATCAGGTGTCGTGACGCGGGCAGCACGACATTGCGTGCAGGCCAGCACAAAACACTGCGCACACCACGAAAATACAGACACACACGTCTTTGTCTTGTGCAGGGACGTGAGTTGCTATCGTACGGGCACCGCATTGTATATACCGTGTGTGAATCACTACCTCTGCTTCCTGGAGTACAGTCATCTCGGGGCCACTTGTTTGTCCATACAGATGTGCAGGCTCATATGATAACACGATGGACACGAGAGAAGAATTAGAACCTTTCCCATTTCTTATAGTATTTCTTAATAAGGAATTTTAATATCGAGCCTGATAGGTGGGAGATTAATAGTTCGAGTCTACCATTCGGGTCGACGCTGGTTCGATCCCTGAAATGGCTATCCATATTTCGATTTTCCTGTGAGCAAATACCGATATGGATTCTTCAGTCCCCTTCAGGTTCCAATGACCTTCCCGTTGACGAACATAAACCGCAAGAAATCTAACACATCATTATTTTTTCCTAACTGTAGCATCAGCACTGGAACTGATAAGTAAATGGAAACAATGTGTTACACCGGTAGCTTCAAACTATCACGCATGTAGCTCATGTATCAGGGATAAAAGTCAATTGTTATGAGCTATCAATACAGGCAGAATGGGAACATGCCTATACAGGACACGGGTAAACGTTCTTATTAAGATAACGTAATCGTATCCACTATTTTGGGAAGTTCCAAACATGAACGAATACACCAAAATCACCGTCATGCAGTGAGGAATCATTCACATTAACAGGTTACGTGACCAAGCGTGGTGGATGAGTGGCAACTATCTGGCCACGCATTCGGGTGAACTCGAGTTCGAATCCCCGTCTGGGTATCGATATTTAGGTTTTCCATGGTTTCCCCAAATCACTCTAGGCGATTGCCGGGATTGTTCCTTCACACGACCATGGCCAAATTCCCTTCTGTTCCTTGTCATCAGTCATTTCCCGCTCTTAAGAACCTCGACGTCGACGTAAAGTATAAAATAATATGTGAAAGGTTGTGAAACATTGTACGACGGAAAATAATGTTTGTAATTTTTCATTAAATCTTAATCTATTACGTCCAGTCTGATTTCAATAGAAAATATATTTTTCCTTCATAAACATACGACTACAGCTGAAAATGAATTTATTTCTATTCTAGCGTGTAAAATCTCCAACCAATGATGAATCTAAACTCTATAAGGAAAATAATCATTGAATGTGTTCTATGGCAAGGGTGATTTCTCTTTTTACTTGAGTCTTTACGACTTGTTAATGATAATGGTATTATAGCATGGAGAGGACTGTGGAAAATAAAAATAAATAAACGAACCATTTGCCTTTCAAAAAGCAAGTCCGTAATTTTAATGGTGCATATTCTGCGTGAAAAAAAACCGGTATTAACCTGTAGTGATTTTGGAAAACCCTGAGAAACAGCTGGCTGATAGAACCAGCTTCCTCCCTACTCTCAGGCTAGATTGTTGCTGAATATACATTATGCTATAGAGAAGAGTAAGTTTTAGTACAAATTATATATGATTGGGGTTTAGATATTGTTTTTCACTATCGCTCCATCAAAATAATTTCAGAGCCATTCATTTTAAAACATGGTTGTTTTAATTTTAGTGCATTTATTTATTTATTTATGGATTTACGTCTTGTCGATGTTGAGATACTTAAAGTAGGGGAACAGCTAGAGCTAAGGACTGGGAACGAATCCGGCCATGGACTTTGCCAGGTATCTTTTTTTTTTTTTTTTTCCTGCTATTTTCTCTATCTTTTTAGTGTCGATAATTAAATAAATCCTGGTCGGTCTTACCACTCCTTCCAGGTTCTTCGTAATCTCTTCTGTAATTGATAGCACACTACGGACGATAAATGTGTGGCCCCAGAATATCGTCACACACGTTTTATTTTTTTTTGGCTATCACCTCGCAGATTAAATTTAGTTATACTCTTCTCCATGAAATCAAAGTATCTGTTGTTTTATAACAACTACTATTTATTAAAAATTTGAATCAACTCAAATAATTACACTTCTCGCATTCATGAAGTCATATACAAACAACGGCGCTTTAAAACATTCATCAATCTCACCGCCTTCTTAAATCAATTCGCATTTCTTTGGCTAAACTAACAATACAATTACAGCTTACTAACTTCAACACAACAAAACATATTATGAAAACTTAAATTTACTCCTATTTACACATACTACTACACTGTACGGCCTTGTATTAAGAAAAATAGATTCATACATTGCATAAAAACTAAGTCGTATAATTACTACTGTTATTATTATTATTATTTCAATGTCTGATGATGTGGGACCTCACAACTTTTGAAGGAACCACCCAGGCATTCGCCTGGAGTTAATACGAGAAACCATGAAAAACTGAAACCTGGATGACCCGTTGGGGACTTGAGCCCGTGCTCTTTCAAATGCGAAGAAAGAGCGTTATTGCTCACCCACCATTCTCGATCCGTTAATGCCAGCGATATATCAAATAAATCTAAAAAATGGGCAAAACATCAAGATACTAAATAAAAACGAATGTCACATGAACAAACTAGAGATTATCGTTTCTTCCCCTCCCAGGTGAAGGTTTCTGAACGAGTGAGAATCGATAATGCCGGTAGGTGACACGCGAAGCTTACATAGTCACAATATACGCGATCGTGACGCTATCGGCTAAGGTATATCTCTCGGTTCATTAAAATATCGCGAAACGTAAACAAACGAGGTACTCATTAAACAGTTACCCACCCAACAAACATTTTGTATTACCCCCATGTACTGAAGCTAAATGCGATCTTTGACAGAAAATCTGATACTTAACATGCGACATTAGCAACAGGGGGAAAAAACAAAATAAAACTGTTAACAAATATGTAAAGAAAGCCACAGAAAATATTTACATGTAACATGTCTATAAGACAATTATAGAGAGCGTACAAAAGTATCTTTGTATTTCATATAATAGTATTAAATGCTTATATGGTTTTACTTTAGGCAGAACTCGAGTTCATTGTAGGCGTTCATATGACGCAGCAACTACTGAAATGGAAAAGAAGGGTTCATATCCCGTCTGGAAGAAAATATTAGCAACTGCATGAATCTGAAGTATACAATATGCCAAATTAAACAGATATGATACCAGAAAATATTTAAAAGTTGCCAAAATATCTTGAAGATAGTACTTTACAACACATAACCTGTTAATGCCGCTCATGTACGATGCCTGAATATGAGCAAGTCATATTTTATTTACAGAATTTGGTGGGTGAGCGGTAAGGTTCGGCTCGGAAATTATTTTTATATGGCTTTACTTCTCGTCAACGTCGAGGTCATTAAATGTGGGAAATAAGTTGGAGCTAATGAATGGGAAGGAATTTGACTAAAGGCTTTAGGAAGGAATCATCCGGGAATTCACCTGGAGTGATTTTACGAGACAGTGCAAACCGAAATTTGGGTGGCCCGACAGCGATTCGAACATACTTTCTCCTGAATGCATGGACACAGCAAAACCATTCGACCACTACACGCGGCCCTTCCCACAAAAGAGCGCGTGAGTTTAAGTTCTTCTCACCGAGCGTGGTGGGTGAACGGTTAACGTTCTGGCCTCGCATTCTGGAGAACGCCGGTTCTAATCCCCGTACGGGCATCCAGATTTGGGTTTTCCATGGTTTCCCCATATCACTCCAGGTGAATGTCGGGATGCTTCCTTAAAAGACCATGGCCGAATTTTTTTCCGTTCCTTGTCCCCAGTACCATCCCGCCTCTAATGACCTCGATGTCGACGAGGCGTAAAGTCATAAGTAAAAAAAAAGAAAGTTCTACTCAGGCGTTCTTGATTCCGTTTCTCTATCATTTCCTGAAATTAATACAGTTGAATGGCGAGATAATTGATTCAAAAGGCCCGTTACTTTGTTCCAGTTGTGATTCGGCCCTAAAGACCTCAACGTCTACAATGCCTGAAGCAAAAAAGAACATTGTCAAAAGTTTATAGGCTTCATCATTCACATTTTTCCTTTAATCCATGATCCGTTAACTAGCAACTAAATTTATAAATAAATAATAGTACAAAATTAGATGAAATTTGTTGAGCATTAAATCTTCATTTGTTGTAAAGTACCATGAAAATTACAGAAGTTTCTTCTGATGCAACTTTAAAGATCGTCGGCGATGAAGTCATTTGAGCTGGGGGGAAAAGAAACGGAAATGATCTCAGTCAAGGCCGTTATGATTGAAACCACCTGCTATTTTTCTGAAGTAAAAAGTAAGTAAACGACCAAAGACAAAAATCTGGACGGCCAGGCTGGGACCAAACCCGCATCCTAGCGAATGTTGAGTATCAACCCTCACTCAGCAGGCCCGGTCCATACGTTACAGCTCACCTAACAGGTTGGTGACAATATATGTAATTGCGTAAGCTTCGGTTCAAGAATTTTGTCATGTGGGGTGCCGTTTCTAATTATATACACGTAACAAACATCTCCCTCCTACCAACTTTTTCATACCACGATTTTGTAAAATATCGTTTCTGAACTTCGATGTTATTGGTCGAAGTATATCCATTTAGCCATTAATTTGGACTATCATGTTAGTTAGATGACGTTTTCAGAGGGGTGCAAACAGTGGAAAGATACGTCCTTTGTAAACTTCTTTTCAGTAGGGTATCTGGACGAAACTGACTCTTAGTGTTAGTCAGAATATAATCAAAAGACAAAACAGTTTGGTAGCTTAGTGGTTAAGGTGCTTGCTTTCAAAGTTTCCGGGTTTAGTTCCACATTCAGATCTAGGTTGGGTCAGGTATTTTGAAAAGTTAATTCTGATGATATGAACTATGCCAGGGCGTTCCATGGTTCAGATACCACATTAAACTGTAGGTCCAGGAGAAAAGATACTGGGCGTCCTGCCTCTGACAAAAGGTATTAGTATGCGTCCTTTGGGAGGATCCAACCAACCGTTGGGTTGCGTAGTAAGTTAGTTAGTTTTTAACTAAAAGATTATCGTGTGACATTTGGATAGAGGCCACCTAATAACCTTAGACGAGGCGTAAAGCAATAAGTAAAATATATATATATATAATCCGAACTGACTCTCAAATTCTAGCTGAAGAGGGTACATTTTACCCTCTTTATATAAAGACAACATACATTAAATGAAAGCTCAAGTAGTTCCAACAAATATATAGCTTTCTATTTTGTTACCATGCTGCTCTTAGACGTCCAAAGGGCGTTAAACTCCATTCAGAAGTGAAGATGTGTAATACGTTATTATGAAATTCCATCGCAACTATGATCTTTGTCTACTTAGTACTTTGATGAAGTCTGCGTTAGTACATACTAATATCGTATATCGGAAGTAAATTCATGGAGTATTATCTTTATTTAATTATAAAATCTATCTAAAAGCAATAAAATTAAGCTTGAAGTTCACCACGAAAGCTGATTAGACTGTCCAATGGAGATATATTTGGTGCAATATTTGACATACGGTGACCATGTCCTTTGCTCCTTCTACCATACCCGTTAAACTTACCGGGTTATTTCGATCTACAGTTTTACGTGAAATCCGAACCAGGAAAGCATTCTGGCGGACTTCACGTTACACAACAAGCTGTGCCAAAGGTGATGACCGGGGTAAGGGACCTTGAAAATTCCCAAACCAGTGACCTTTTGACCTCTCGGCAGATGCCTTAACCACTGAGCTACCTAACCGCTCCCTAGACGCAATAAATAAGTTTTAATTATGATGAAAATTACGTCTTAACCTCATTTGAAACGAAGTCATACTAACGTCGAGTTTGCCCAGCGGGATAACTTGCGTGGAGCGATATAGTAGCTCAGCTACTGTAGCACCGAGCAAGTTTGCAGCAGTTTGCCTTCTACATTACAGGTCCCCCGAAACAGATTACAAGACAGGAAGCCTCGCGTTACCTACAAGCGGTCACCGGAACGGCAACAGTGCACACGTGGGCTACACGTTGTTTTAAGCCGGTTTTAACGACTTTGTAAGCAAGCGAGTCCTCGGTGGCCTCACCTAGCCCGCGCCACGCCCAGCAGGGGACGCAAGATTTACGAGTCAGTCTTAATTTGCAGACCCATACCGGGCCGAATGTTTTCATTCCGGGCTGCGGAGGGTCGGCGTATACCTGCCCCGGCTGAGCAGACAAATGGAGGCGTGGCTGTGAACATTCATCTCGCGCCACCTCAGGTGCCAACCCGGCCGCTGGTCGCATAAATACACGACTCGGCCTAATCCGCCGGATTACCGCGCGCAGTAGTTTATGGTGCAACACTTGTGGCGAGGTCTTAGCTTCCTTCCTTCCACCGCGCTCGGCCCGGCCGCTGCTTTGAATTTCAAATGGAAAGCCCGTCGGCGGGTTCGGCCGACCTTCAAATGGGGGTTGGTTTACCGAACGCTGGTTTCATGAATAATTTACACTTTAATTGTGTGCAATTACCTAGGTACGAAATGGTACGCTCGCCCCTCAGCTTCTTCCACCGCAACCCCCTCTCCCCTTCCCCTATCCGACATCGGTCGCGCTTCTCTCTAACTGAGCAGTGGGACAAGTTTTGTATTAGCGTGTTTCACACGCGCTATGCAAAAGACCTTTACAGATGAATGGGCTATATGTCTAGTGGAGCGCCACTCTCACATTATCATACAGAAACATTTTTCACACACGACGTACACATTGCACAGTGTACACAAACACAGATTCGGTTGGAAGTCTATATAATGGAACGGTTCTGCCTTTGTGACAAATGCAGACAGTGTATTAATTGAGACCGGAGGACACGAAAAGTTACTGCCGTTACGAGATAAGTGAAGCCACTATTTTTCTTCAAAGTCCACCGTGGCTGAGTATTAAGGGTGGTTGAATCCAACCTTTGTTTAGCAGTTAATGCTCTCCAATTCCCTTTATCATTCACATAATGTAACTCATTTATCGTTTCCCGTAGTCATGGCTACTACGCAATAAGAGAACCTTCGGATCAGTCCATTACTTCAGCTGTACCGAGCATAGAGGGTGGTCCTCTAATTCGTCTTGTCTTTTATTATTTTATTTTTTTACTTATGGCTTTACGCCCCGTCAACGTCGAGGTCATTAGAGGTGGGATGGGACCGGTGACAAGGAACGGGAAGGAATTCGGCCATGGCCTTTTTGAAGGAAGCATCCCGGCATTCGCCTGGAGTAATTTGGGGAAACCATGGAAAACCCAAATCTGTATGTCCGGACGGGGAATCGAACCGCCGTCCACCCGAATCAGAGGCCAGAGCGTTAACCGCTCACCCACCACGTTCGGTCGTCTTGTCAAACAGCTACAGTACCTATTCCAACTTATCAAAAAAGCTGCCAAAATTTCAAACAAACAAAAAATATTCTTATGAGAAATAAATGTAACTTTATGTTGGTAGTGCTGGTCATTCTGGGTGGGAGGAGATTAGAGGCAAAGAATAAGAACGAAATCCGCATGACATTTTGGTGAAACCCTCGCTGCATTCACCAAGAATAGTTTCGGAAAAACGTGGAAAATCGAAATCAGACTGGGGATCGAACCCGTTTTCTGTCAAATGCTGTTAACCACTCACCAAGATTGGTCTAACTGTTGCCAATTAAGTGACAGATTCCTATTTTTGGAACGAGAACCAACATTTGAGATACTGAAAAACCATTCCGATATGTGTACACTAAACAAACTAACGGATGTTGCACCTTCACTGAGAAGTATAATTGAAGATTTTGTATTTCCTTATTCTCCTTATAACATATAGTCATTATTTAAAATACATTTGTGAGGAAAATCAAACGCAAAAACAAACATTCAATATTTTAAAATTAAGATTTTTTTTATTTTGAAACCGCTTAACGTCCTTTAACAGCGATGTCTCTAGAGACGGGAAAAAAGGGGGGGGGCAAGGAATGGGAAGGAATTCGGCCGTGGCCTTTTGAAGGAAGCATCCCGGCATTTGCTTGAAGTGATTTGGGAAACCATGGAAAACCCAAATCTGGATGCCTGGACGGGGATTCGAACCGCCGTCCTCCCGAATGCGAGGCCAGAACGCAAAACGTTACACCACCACTCCCGGTTTCGGCTGTTGTTTCGAAATAACAATATGATAATAATAAATGAATGACAACCAAGTTCATGATTTCTTTTCAAAATTCCTTTCACAATACTACACTCCACACAATGACAAAACCATAAGAAACACCTCAAACCTCATTGAAAGGATCAAAGACATAGACATACCAAATTCAGCAACACTACTATCCTTCGATATACAGAACATGTAGACAAACATTCCAATCAAACAAAGCTTAGAAATAATAAACCAAAACCTTAAACAACACAAACTAATCCCTGACACACACATTGAAGAGGCTATATACTTACTTACACTCCTAACATCACGAAACTACTTCAAATTTAACAACCAATATTAAATCCAAAATGATGGCTTATCCATGGGATCACCAATATCAGGAATAATTGCAGACATATTTATGAACCATGTAGAAAATCAAATATTTCAAAACACTGTAAAAAACAAGGGGTATAACATTATCTATTGGTACCGTTTTGTTGATGACATTATTTGTCTTGTCAATGAACCAGAAGATAGGATACAAGAATTACATACTGACATCAACACTATACAGAAAAACATCAAATTCACAATGGAGAAAGAAACAAATGCTAAACTAAACTTCCTTGACATAACTATAACAAGACACAAACAGCAACACTCATTTCAGATTTACAGAAAACACACCACCACAGACATGATCATAGCAACTGACTAAAACCATCCACAAACTCATAAAGAAGCTGCAATAAGACACATGCTCCATAGACTAAACAAAATCCCACTTAATAAAGAAAACTACACTCTAGAACTTAATACAATCTTCTATATAGCCAACAAAAATGGACACAAGGAACACAGGGTACACCAACTAAACAACAAAATTATAAGACAAATAAAGAAAACTTCACACAATACAACCCCATCATCACACCACAATAGATCAACTCCAGATAATACACCACATACACCACAAAATAGAAATAAATGGCATGTGATGACATACATCAACAAATACACATACAAAATTGCAAATATATTCAAAAAACAGGGACTAAAAGTAGCATTCAAAACAGATAACACAGTACATAAAAACATTAAAAATCCACACAATCCAATAAATATCACAATTTAGGAATATACAGGCTAACTGTAACATGACGCGCTGTCGCCACGTTACAAGGTGCATTTTTATTGTATATGTCATAATGTTAAGTAATTTACATAAATCTTGGGCGACCACCTAAATAGATTTTTGTTGTAATTTTATAAAGTACGCAAGATTCCAAGTGAGGACTGTAATGAAATGGTGAACATACAGTGTATCTTGGTAAAGCGAATATTAAAGAATTATTGAGCTATGTAGGCTTGAAGCTAATCTGGTGTTCCCGAACCTTGGCGACAAGAAGTCGCGGATTTGGGGTTTGCCGGACCACACACTCTGCTCCCTAGGGATAGGCGGTCAACAAGGTTACTCACCGGGCGGGAAATGCCTGCCGCCAGAACACAGAGTCGTCCCCGAACGTAGCCGAATATGTCCGACCTCTGTTAGATACTCTGACCAAATCACACATCGGGGATATCACGTGACATTAGGTGCCGACCTGAAGATCCAATCCAAATGAGCGTATAACTTAAAATCCTGGGAATTTCTGTTGTATGTGAGCTTCGAGACTGCAAAGGGGCGGAGCAAGAAGTTTCCTCGTGAGAGAGAAGAGCGACGAGCTTCACTTCGATCTTCGAGTCCAAGCTATGCGAGTCTAGTCTGAGGTGGACTTGGAAAGTTGGCTTCTCTCGCCAACTGCCGTTGTACGATTTCTGGCTGCCAGCTTGCCTTGCTGGAGCAAGCATATCACAGCAACACAGCCGGTAATGCGATGATGCGCATTGTCAGACCATAGATGCCTATAGCCGACTTGTGAGATAATCTCACATATCGTGGGTCCGCTACAGTCACCGCAGACATCAGACGCAGGACTACAATGGTAACTTATTACGACCAAGCCATCTGATTGTGCATTCCGTGAAACAGAACCCGTAAACGACTTTGAGAGGATAGGTCCATGTTCTCACTTTGTAATTTGCCAGAACTAGTTATTTTCGAATGATATAATGTTCATTCTGGCGCCCATGATTTTCCTTTTTAAATGTAAAGTCACAGTATTATGATACCTTTGTCTGAGGTCGTCATAACTTGTATTTTTCATTGTTTCCAATTGTCATTATTTCTTGCATTTTGGTTCTGAGATATATTTAAAAGTAAATATACAACTGTTTGCTTGCTCATGACGGCTAATTGTAACTCTGAGCGTTGCTTTTATGATTTTGCCAATTTGTGTTAATGTTAACGGTAAATTCGCTCAGACTTGTAATCGCCAGAGATAAGAAAATAAATGTCATATTGTGATAATTTTTCCTAAATTCCAACTAACGTCGAGATTCTTGCAAAATTAATAAATTTTCACTCCTTCATAAAAATTAAAATTAAAAATCCACAATTATTAATCATAAAGGTATGATAGATAATTGTAACGTAGTTTGCCCTCCAAGGCACCCACTACATAACATGCAATGAATGCGAAGCACAGTACATAGGACAAACATGCAGAAAATTCGAAACCAGGTACAAGGAACATATAAGAGCTCTAAAATATAACAACCATTCAACATTTGCAGAACACTTACAAGAACACAACCACCATCCAACAAATATTGCCTCAGACATGCAAATACTCACCATAAACAACAACAAACCACAAATACTAACATTCCAAGAAAACTACCACATACAAAAAGCACTAACAGAAGGAAAATGAATACACAAACCTCACACACCCAACACTATACAAAACACTGAAGCTAAAATAAAATAGAAACATCGACACAGAAAAACAACAGTAAATATGGACATACAAAACAACAACTACTGAAATCATTTATATTTGAAAAAAACCGCCAAACAATAGAAGACTGAAAAAAGAAAACAGCACCGCATAACTACAAAAACTCCATACTTAGTAAACAAAACAGAACGGCCATTTGCAAGTAATAACAAACACATAGTGCAGTGCAATAAAGTGTAGTGTTGTGAATCTCAAACATGAAGACACTTCCCACCGTTAATCCAAAGCAGAATGGAGCTAAAAGAAATACAATAGACCACAAAATGTAAGTAGATTATAATTTAGATAATAATTCATTCCACTGTACAAACCACAAACATAACCTGATTACAACTTTTGTACATAATTAACAGAAAAAACCCGCTGAAGATGATTCTGCAAAAGAAGTGAAACGCGTATGGGAGACAAATAAACATAAAAAAAGAATTCAATTGCTTTGGCGTAATTTATTTATTAATATTATCAGCAATTGAGGAAAATGATCCACAACATCGAGATATTAATGCAAGGTACATTCTCAAGCATTTTCAAAGAAGAAATATCACATAAATTTTTCTTCTGTTTTAAATTAATCCAATATTTCGTAGAAATGCCTTAATCGCTTCCTTGTTTTTATTTGTCGTCTATTAACGACTGTTGTAAGTTATATGGAAATGACCGTTTCGTCTTTGGTTCAATCTGAAATCGCGATTCCTAATGTATTCTCGATGGTGTGAAAGACGTTCTTTCTTTTTTATTTAAAGCAACGATATTAGCGGAATTTGTGGTCGTGTTCCCTCAACCAGATAGACAACTGACATTCCATAGTTCAGCATATGGCACTAGGATGTTAGTACTTACTTACAATTTGCTTCCAATCACATTACAAAGCTCGTAGAGTGCCATCAAATGATCCAAAGTTAAAGAAAATTAATA
Source organism: Vandiemenella viatica (assembly GCA_031002005.1). Lineage (NCBI taxonomy): Eukaryota > Metazoa > Arthropoda > Insecta > Orthoptera > Morabidae > Vandiemenella > Vandiemenella viatica. The sequence continues at coordinate 20,757,023 of JARYHS010013631.1, read as the reverse complement.
TTTATTGTTAACAATGATTTGTATTGTCCATGTAAAAGAACATGGATTGAGATAAGATACAACTTCAAAATTCCTTAAGGTTTAAGAAAATTCATTAGTGTTTTAAATTTGAATTATATATTATTTATGTGAGGAAGCAGTTACGTCGATAGTCTGATCTGTTTAAAAGACTCCAGTATTATTTTCAAAGATTAGACAAGTAGAATGAGGACAATGATTATCATTTTTTTTCAATAACATTCATCCCATATTTAAATGAATCGTTTTGAAAATCAATAATGATAAATGTATTCTAGGAGATTCATCTCAGTACTCTATCAGATGAAGCAGCTTCTGGTCAGCATGAGCTTAATTTCAGTGTTTGCAGGGTTTAAGGCTCGTAGCCTCTTTTGAACACTTACAGTAGGCACTGCGGTGTTTGTCGTATATGAGGTACAGACCAGGCTCTTGTGCCACTACTGTCTCCTTCCAGCTGGCGACTTGCAAATGAGGCTGGCCGGGCCAATCCGGACGAAGCCACTGCAGCAATTAAGCCGACATCCGTCATGTGGCCGCATTCAACCAGAGACAGCGACTCGCCGCCCATCAGCATCACATAGCACTGTTGTCTGCGGGCTATAATCAGGATACGGACGGTACTTAGAGCAGAGCATTCCCATACACGATAACAAGCACCTCTTAGCGACACAGAACATAGAATATTGTGTTCTTCTATTACAAGACCAAGATTGGCCAGTGACTTCGTCCACGTGAACCAAAGTTTCTCTAGGTTATTATTTCGTGTAATTAAAAACATTTGTCCAGAATTACGCGACAAATCATCAGAGTAAATTTTCATCATTACAGCAGTTAGTGTTGTAATTACAAACAATGAGTTTTCCAACAATACGTTTGCTCTTAACAATTTTCGTCATGTTCAGTCTTCTCTCAAAACAGATAAATCCGTTATTAATAATTAAATTATTTAACTAAGTATGGCATTCAGTAGATTATTGAAAAAACCAATATATTGCTCTCGAATAGGGTTGCCAGATGGCCGGGAAATCGGGGAATTTGCAGTAATTGTGTGTCTGGTCCCGTGTCCAAGAATTAAGCGTTACTGTCCCGGAATTCCTGTATTCCAGTTTTTTTCTCAAAATTAAGATACCACGGTGGCCACGCCGCGCTCGCAGCGGGAGGTAGAGGAGCGCTCCACCTAATACCGACGACCAGACGATATATATATATATACTGTTCAAATATGACGCAGTGATTTTCAACCAAAGTGTGTGTGTGTGTGTGTGTGTGTGTGTGTGTGTGTGTGTTATGTAGCATAGTTTTTTCCTAAAATGTAACTTTTTTTAAATTAATTTGAGTATTTGTTCACTCCTTAAGCATGCCACTGAAATACCTTTTTAATCCCGTAAATGTCCACTAAATTATAATCCTGTATCACTAAAAAACCTTTTTAACCTCAGAAAAGTCCCGGAAAATATAATCCGGTATCTGGCAATCCTATTCTAAAATAGTGTCCCATTTCTTTGCTACAGTTTTAATCCCCTGTTAAGGTAACGTAATGAAATACATTTCTAATGTTTGGCCAAACCGTAAGGTTTTAAACATTGAAAACCCCTCAAAATCGATTCAGTAGTTTTCCAGTTAAGTCTGTTTACAGATATCATTAGAAGAAATTCGTGGTTATATCCACTTTACTTCTAGATAAACGTGGATGTGCTTTTCAGTAACATGTTGCAAATGAAAGCATCTTAAAAAAAACTTTAAAAAAATTAAATTACTCGCGGTCTCTGCTGTAACCACGAATGCCAATTGTCATTCCGGCATAGGATAAATTTCAATTTAATTAAAACTTTCATTAATGTTGTGGCTTTACCAAATTTTATGCATTACGATTTATTTGCTTTTTAGATAGTAATTACTGACAACTTTCGTTAATGGTCTTTCTTCATGTTCGCTGTACGTGAGTTATTGCGTCATTTTAAGTGGACATCAGATCAAATATGTTACCGAATCAACTATTCTCGCAATTCATCTGTTCGGAGTTGCTCAATAGTTTAATAATATGGAATATGTATTAAGTTCTCTGACCATTGCAGATACTATGACCAATGATTACGAGTGTCTTCCCAGTCTCAATAAAATAATAATAATAAAAAAACAGCGTGATACTTTCAAAGCAAAAAGGATTTTTTTTTTAAAAATTCTGCAGTGTGATCTTGAAGGGTAAAATTCAAGTCAAGTTTGTATTTAAGCAATTATAAGATTGCGCTATCGTCCCTGTTCGTGTTTAATACCTACCTCTATTCATGCTTCTGAGTTCTTCATGCTCAGCGATTTTATTCATCCTGAAACACAGGTCAAGTTTATATTTGGTCAAATCAGGTCAACCTGTAATAATCTTTGATCCTAAAAACTGTAACAATTCTAGACCCGTGACGATACGCAAAAAACAGTCACGGGCTTCCACTAGTAAATAATATAATGGCATAAATAAGCAATAGCCGCAAGGTAATATTAGATTCTATATGCGAAACAATTTCAGTAATCAGTAGCTGACGATAATCTTACACTGCTTCACAGCACCCCGTTTCTACAAACATGAGTACCGTTATTACAAAAAGAGAGTTTAGTTTAAAGCTGTAAACTTAATGAAAAAGCTATTGTAATTGCATATTTTTATAATTTTTACAACAATTTTAATACTGAAATTAGTATACTCGTATTTATGACGCTTTATATGCAATTTGTATCAACTGCATGCTATATAGTAAGTGTCCAACAAAGCCATACAATTCTTGCGTCAGCATTGTTTGCAATATGCTTTTGTTATAGCGTAAATGTAGTATAATTGTTCCAGACACTACGTTTACTCACGTAAAAGACACGCTGTAAGGTCCTTTTCTTTGTCGTTAATATTTTTACTGCCTTATTGCAATACTCCATATTTTAAGCGGTCTGGTGGCTCAATGGTTAAGGTGTCTCATTGGAGATCGAAAAATCCCCGGTTCGAATGTCCGGTCTGGGTTGAGATTTTCTAAGGCCCTGACCCAACATTCACCTCTGGCACAGTTTGCTATGTAATGTGAAATACACAAGAACACTACCGTGGTTTGATTTCGCTGCTAAATTGTAAGTACTCTACACCCATTAGGATTACCTGTTTAGCTTAAAGCGACAACGATACAGGCGGAATGCGCAGATGGTAAAAACCCTGTCAACAGGTCATTAGAACCAAACTAGCCTTTACCTCTTACTCCGTTTTCACCTGATTAGAGGCAATTTCCTCATTTTTAGGTTATTTATTTAGTCCTCTCATTTACGTACTCTAATCTTCGTATTCCTCTGCAAAACCGTCCTTCCGCTGTTTCTTCTGTCAACAGGTAAACTGACCCACCATTCCATTTGCACTTTATGCCAAGACCTTCAAGGAAAGCCTTTCCATTTCTTCCAGAAAGAGTTCATTTCGTACTTCTTTTCATGACCTAAATTTTCAGCTTTATTTAAGAGAACCACATTCAGATAGCCTACTTCAATTTTTCCTCTTTGTTGTATTTCCAGAGTTACAATTTTACTTTCATAAAATGCTCCGAACATGCATAGAGAGTTTTGTTTGCCATATTTTAAGTCAACATTTTTAATGGTTTTGAAGATTACTGTTTCCTGCCACTAATGCGGATTTGATACGACCGTTACTTCGAATATTAACCGTTAATATAGTATTCCCGGAGTAAAATAATTTCTGATATTTAGAATAATATTTCTTATGTTACTTTTGAAGTAGTTCCTGTTCTTTGTACTGCTTTTCTGTACATTTTACACAAATTCTTCTCCATATATTTCGTTATTGTCGTTTGTCAGCATGGAATGAAGATTAAATGCCAGAAAAGTCAGCTTATTAGGTACACAGATAAAAAAAACTAAAGGTTAATTATGATTATGGAATGTGGTCAGAATTGCTTGATGAAAGCTTCAAGAGTAAATATCTTGGCATAACAAACTCAACTGGGCAGAGCACATTGGGCAGGTGGTAGGAAAAGGTTACAAAATCCTTCATTTTCTGGAGCGTGTGATGAGAAGATGTACTATAAAACTTTGGTCAGACCATTGGTTGAATATGGTGGTAGTTTGGACTCGACATTATGATTATCAAATACAGGAGTTAGAAGGTGAGCAAAGAAAAGCAGCTAGATTTGTTTGTGGAAATTATCGCAGGACCCAGTCAGTAATTGATATGATAAGGGAGTTGGATTGGGACTCATTGGAGGAAATGAAGAGGTCGAAGAGAGTGCTAGGAATGTACTGGGCATATGTTGGTGATGGGGTTTGGAGCGATATTGGTCAAAGAATTAGGAATAGTGCATGGAAGGAGAAAAGCGACAATGATCACAAGCTTGCGCTCGATTCATGCAAAAGGGAGTGGTAAATTTTTTTTTTTTTTGTTAGGGTGTCAGGGATTGGAACAAACTACCAAGTGAAATGATAAATAATTTACCAAAAACGCTTAAGGAGTTTAAAATTAAAATTTGTAAATAGGAAAAGTAAATGGGAGAGGAATTTAACACTACAATTATAAAAGAAAATTTATTATATATATATATATATATATATAGCTAGCCATCGAAAGCTCGTTGTTGTCTTTCTTCAACACTATACGGCGGAGAACCCGTGAAGACTTCATATCAAATGTAAGATTATTTCACCTCGTTTTTTACTCATACCATCCGGATTATAAAGCAGTTTCTAGCTTGGTCTTCAATGTCGGTATTGTCTACGTGATTACTTTGAAGCCGATTGATCTAACAAAATTTTTTTAAAGATAGAATCCGTAAACGTCATTAATAGAGATTTTGAATTTACATTGAAAAGTCCTTCCAAAATTTATCGTAATGATTTATTTCCCACCGTTATCCACAGCTTTTCTAAAAGCTATTCACCAAGTACATCTTATCTTTAATTTTTTAAATTGTGTTCGTGGTAATTTGTATGTAATGTCAAAAGATGTAGGTCAATAATTTTTTAATTCGTTAGATCATGTTTTCAGCCATAGACGTTTCTTCTACACGACCATTTTTTTTAGAACTTTCGTACATCAGTTTTAATCTAAGACCTTATTTTATTTGTTCCCATATGTCCACTGCCCTTTTGACTGATATCATTATCTCAATTATACTTATTACAGTCGTCATTATTTCATGTACGTAATTTGATGTTGATAAGAGTTTAATTTAAAGTTTTTGCAATCATGTGTCTCATACTACTATCTTTTTTTCGGTATGAAATCTTTTTAACCTGAAAGACTGATGACAGCAAAAAAATAAAAAAAAAATAGTTGCTTAGTTGTGTTTTAACTTGATTTCTTCCTACATCCACTATGAATTCCCGCAATTACATAGTTATTTGATTCTTTGATATATAGCTTCTTAAACGGAAGCTCTTTCGTCAAAACATTAAAATACACTGCCCAAAATTTAGCTGTTCAATTTTTTCCTTTCGCTTAGAAATAATTCATTACATAAATTTCTTGGGCTACTAACAATACACCAAAATTACTGGATTATCCCACCTTTCTAATACAGTAATTGCACTCATTTCTATAGGAAAACTGAACTTACTATTCCATCAGTAATTCAGTAATTGTTCTGTTATTATAATTTTTTTACTTACACTTTTCTGCAGACTGTAAATACCATTCTGTAGACTACATATCATTCATATAACTGTGATATATCTGTGTACCTATTTGCTCTGTGTTCTTCTTATATAATAATTATATCACCTACTTTCACATTTTATGATTTTTTCCTTAATCATGCATATTCAAGCCATTTTCTTAGTTTTGGTCATATTACTATAATATTTATGGTAATATTTTTTAAGAAAAATCTTGTAATTTTTTAATAGTACCGCAAATTCACTACAAGTTATAGATTTGAAGAAAGTAAGATATTGTACTCCTGTTACATATTGGAGGGAGGGGGGAGGAAACTAATTCCTCACCTAATTGGTCAGAATTCACCAGTGAAGAATTAAAGTCACACATAATTGTCACACCCTAAACGTTAATATTTATGTCTGTATCGAGCCGCGTCAATCAATGTCTAATTGTCGCCAACACTTTACAAAATAATCCGCAGACTGTTAAATCTGCAATGGATCGGTGAGTATCGCAACACCGACAGCAAAATTTTCTGAAAGTGTGAAATCAAGAAGCTCCGTAAATGAATTTGGGAAGGAATATTTTAGTGCTGATGAAAGAGTTCTTTTCTGTAAATTATGTGAAATTTAAGTGACTACAACAAAGCGATTTCAGGTTCAACAGCGTTACGATACAGGAAGACACAAAAACAATGAATCAATTTTTTTCTAAAGAACTCTCTAAAATGATGGAATCCGCCAACATACCAGTTAATAAAGTGAACAATGAACATTTCAAAAACTTCTTGGAGAAATGTTTTGTCATATTTACACACTTTTAAGGTGATATGTGGATGTATGTTCCTCTATTTTTTTGGTCCTAAAGATCCGAACCCTACTTATAATACGGAAAAACCTCCTTATGCTTCTGAATGGGTGGCTTTTTTCCTTTTCGAATAAGCATTTACACTGTTGCACTAAAACTAGAAATGAAATCTGTTTGCAGTAATTAGTATTCAAAATGTTTACTAATTTAAAACAGTTACAAGATAGAATACGAAAGAGAGAGAAGCAAACAGATAAATTTTCTACATGTAATAACAAGCACATAGACTATTACTATTTGGATATGTGTTTCGTCTAGCTGCGCAATTTAAAATTCCGTGTTATACTTTACATTTTCATCATTGGTATTGAAAACATCATGATTACTTCCTAATTACCCAAAATAAGTCTGGTAACGAGCAAGTATATATAACAAGTATAACAGCAAATTTTCTTTCTCTTAGGTTATACTCTATATTGGCACATATGTCAGTATTCTGTGAACAAAAATCACTTTTAAAATGTATATATAATGAAATATATATAATGAAATATATATAAAGATGCAGCACTTAGTATAATGTACCTTGACTGTATGGCCAACAGGGCAAGTGTCAATAAAATATATTTAAAAAAAATGTTCTGAGCTGAATAATCTTGACAGAAAATTCACACTAGCTACCTTAATTGGTCTGACTCACGTGATACTGTTCTCTAAAACGCTAATCCATCATAAACTTCTTAATTTAATTCAATTGATGGAAAATGAAACTTTCACAGTAAGAGAATGACAGCAGAGACCTATTAAATTCTAGTGCTCCGATTTATCAAAGTAGCTTTATACCGAGGTGGCCTTGAATTTTTCTCTTATTTCATTTCCCGTTTCCAGTATAAGTAAGAGGTTATAACAAAAATATTACTCTCCTTAATTAAATTACTATAACTAGTAATAAATAATATTATCAAAATGTTTTATGCTGTTTTTGGCCTGAATGTTGGAGTTTGTGTTGAAAATTACCACTGTTAAGTGCTGTCGGCATATTTTATTAAAGTATGTAGCACCCTTTTAATTAATAAATTGTCGTTACTTACCACGATAACGAGATTTTATCGTGATCGTTCATTCTGTGAACTATCAGAGCTTTTCGCGTCCACCGAATAACTCTATTTAAAGTTTCTAATTCCTTGGAGCCAAAAGCACCGCGGGCTACTTATTCTCACACACATACGGAGTGTGGTAGGTGAACGGTTAACGTTCTGGACTCGCATTCGGGAGGACACTGGATCCAGGCATCCAGATTTGGGTTTTCCATGGTTTCCCTAAATCACTCCAAGTGCATGCCGGCATGCTTCCTTCAAAAGGTCATGGCCGAACTCCTTCCCGTTTCTTGTCCTCAATCCCATCCCGCCTGTAATGACGTCGACGTCGACAAGGCGTTAAGCAATAAGTATAAAAAAAGGTCTTACACACTGGATGAGGTCTCTAGTCTGGCTCCAAGCTGCTCTAATTTGCTGAAAGGTCAACGAATGTCACAACCGTAACCTGGCACAACCGTACCCAGTCTTCCCTACAGAGGTTTAGGAATTAAAACAATTAAACCATTTAACTAGACCACTCAAATTCAATCTGTTTCAAAAAGTGTTTCATTTCACTTTGGGAATCACTGGTAGAAAGTGTGGTAATAACATAATCTATTGAAAGAGCAGGTATCAAAGGACAGAACCTGTGCTAACAGCTGTAGTACTGAACTTATCATTTGTGAACTCTCGCTTTCGATTCCCTGACCGGCCATCCAGATTTCGGTTTTTCATTTCCCGAAATCACTCTTGTGAATACACACCCTTGCATATTACTCATTCCTTCTCTTAAGAAAACAAAGAGGATAATTGTAGAAGCGCAATGGAAAACGATATGGACATAGATTTATAACTACCATGAACAACGAAGAGATTCAGAATTTCTGTTTGACTTTATTTCATGACCATCATTTTTTTTTCCTGTGTTGGATGCCTGCCGCCGAATTTAGAGGTAAGTGAGCACTCTCTTTCTTTATTCTTATCTGATAGTACTGAAGGATCTTTTAATACAGATTTCAGAAACCCTTACAAATGTGTGTCAAATATAGTGCGGTGAAATACTACGATAATTTTTGCTACAAATAGTCATAGTACAGTTTGCTGTTATTAAAGATTGGTGATTAAAGGTTAAATTATTTAAACATAATCAGAATTCATTCACACCATAAGCAGATATCTATTACTACGCACTGGACGACGAAGAAAATTGTTAATACATTATACAAATAGATGTAATCTCGAACATTATAAACATATAGGGCTAGTACTAGCACTACTTAAGTAACAACGCTATTACATTTATTAAAATCATTCACTTATGTAAAACGACTCCAGGCATTCACTACTTATACAAAAAAACAATATTTAATTTAAAAATTGTTATCTATGAATACGGATTTCTAGCACCAATATCAAAATATAAGATTTTATTACCTTCATACATAATTAATCTATTATAGCACAGACATAATAATCATCATTAGATCCAAATAGAATTGGTAACTGCTTCACAAGAAATCATTATCACAGATCATATGAATACACAACAAATAGTTAACAAATTTGAATAAAATGAATCACTGTGACTGACCCTATTGCTGTCTGAAAATGTGTCGAAAAGTCACAACAAACAAAAGTTGCGAAGACTGCTACATAACATTGTACAAAAGATACAGTGTGAAATATAAATATAGTTTTATGCCAGTTGACAGCTTCAGCCTAGCAGTAGCAATACGAATTTACGACCGAGGGTGGTGGGTGAGCGGTAACGCTCTGGCCTCGCATTCGGAAGGACGCCGGTTCGAATCCCTGTCCGAGCTTCAAGATTAGGGTTTTCCATGGTTTCCTTAAATCGCTCCAGGTGAATGCCAGGATATTTCCTTCCAAAGCCCATGGCCGAATTCCTTCCCGCTCCTTGTCCCCAGTCCCGGCTCTAATGACGTCGACAACGCGTAAACATAAGCAGAAAAAAAACCGAATTAACGTACATTTATTTTTTATTTGAGTTGTCTGGCAGCTCAGTAGTTAAGGCGGTTGCTTTCAAAACATTCGCTGCTCCGGTCCTGGATTCGAATTTCGGCAGGCGCAGCAATTTTGAGAGTTGTGTTTGATCATATGAGCTACGCCAGGCCGCTACGTGGTTCGGATTCCACGTTAAACTGTAGGTCCCAGAGGATAGGAACTGGCCGTCTTACCTCTGACACAATGGCTTAGTATTCCTCCTTCAGGAGGATCCAACCAACCTTCGGGTTGTGCACTAAGTTAAGTTTTTTTTACAAAAAATTATTCAGCGATGTTATAAGAGAACAATAAGCAACTACTGGATTATGATAATAACAGTCGCACTGTCCTTCACATTCAGGATGTTAGACCAAGATATCTGTTTGTGGATTTTCTTGTACTGTGTAGTGGATCCTTTGTCTTTCTACTCTTCAGTCACATTCCGAATATGAAGAGACAATCCATTAGTGGAGCGAGTCAGCACATCCACCATGATTGATTCTAATTATGTTTCGACAAAGCCACGATCTTCTGTGAAGATAAAAACCAATTGTCTTTTCGGAGATCAGTTTGAGTACACTATGGACGATTCTTCCTATTCTATTCTGCAACATTTAGTGCCTTAATCTGATTTTGGACAATGTTTTCCGCTTTCATAATGAGGAACCTCATTAAGTCTATTGCTGTTCTGATAATCATAGAATTGTTTGTTGTCTTTAATTTTCAGATATTCTCTAGAGAGTGTACGTTATCTGCGAGGAATGTGGATGAAAGTAGGCGGATATGCCTTTTATACCGATACGGTGCCCCAATTATTAATGCTATTTTTCGTTCCTTCCATACGAAAATATTCACATAGTCCGAGTCACCGGGTAGACCATCGGCAATGTTCTGATTGCTCAAGTTGTATAGCTAGCTATAATTTGTTCAATCTCAGTGTATAACACAAAGGAAAAAAACGGTGATTGAGATTACTTTTGTTACTTAGGAACAAAATAGTTTTATTAGTTTTTGTCAAGTTTTTAAGAAATATATTTTATGTTTCGATTTCGTAGCGGCATTCTTAACGGCAATCGTTGCAAACAGCCTGGCGGATAACCAATTGTTTCAGATTATAATCTTGGTGTTGGAAATCTTATCTGAGGGTCCTACTGATTTCTGAGCTACAGGGAGAGCTCTTCCGGACCTCCCTGCGCGTGTTTGACAGATGTATTACAAATGAAGGGCGACGGTAATCTCGATTACTGTTCTTACTATTCATGGCCGTCGACAATGTACCTGTCAGCGGGGCAGCGCTAAGCCCAGCCTGGCCCTAATTGTGTTCCGGCGAGTCGCCCGCCAGAAATCTTGTTTTTGTGGGGCCCACTGTGCCGGCGACAATATGTGCTGGCGACTTCTGTGATCCTCTTTGGAGCGGGGGTCACACACGGACACCTCTCACAATGGACATAAGCCTCTTTCGACCGTACCTTCCCCTCCCCTCCGTCCCTTTCGTACGGCAATCGAATCGCCACAAACCGGCTGTGCGGCCCTTGATACCAAAAAGAACATCACTCGGTTAGTCTTTTACAAGTTTGGCGAGTTTTTCCTGGGGGCGAACGCTACAATGGCCGTGCCAATCGCATTAGGGTCCTTACTCAGCGCCTCGTCCCAGAGGCACAAAGGGCATTACCTGCCGGATCACGACAACACAGCTGCCCATGCAGATCGCTGCTTTTTATATGGACACCCTACCCTGCCACCGGGCCGGCCTGGCAAGGCTTGATAAGCGAGCAAACACGCAGCTACCGGATCAACACAGCGTCTCGCCTTAATGAACTCTCCAGTCACTGTGTCGGTCAACACGCAATGGACGACTGTCGCATTTCACCTTGCTGCGAGTGATGCTTTTTTTCTTTCTAGGAGTCAAAGATGCTGTGTTCTCTATCCATTGCAGTTTGGAATTCATAATTAAGAACTGACAAAGACAAATTGTAGATTTGTTACCGTCCAAAACACCACGTTATTCCTTGAAAAGAATGTTAAAAACGTTTCAATGAAGTAGGATACAGCTTTGTCCGAAAAGTTCTCGGCTTCAGTCGTAGACGTCTGTGATAGTGAAAACGGTAAATTTGGTAATCGTCACTATCCGCAGGCAAATATAAATTTGTCCAGATGTTTTTTAAATTTATTTGTCAGTAAGTCTTAGGGCTACAATAACAGGCATCCTCAGCAAGGGGATAGGCTGAGTCGGATAGTATTAATTGATAATAATGCAGACTCCAGCCTCATGGGTTAGCCGTGTCGTTCGAATCTGGGGTTCGAGATGATCCAAGTTTGATTACGAGGGCAACCATCCTCATTTCAGTTTTCCATAATTTGTTAAAATTAGCCTACAATACATATTCCTCAAAAAACAAATAAAGAGAACAATATCCAATTTTCTTTCCATTCCATGTTCTTTATCCACTCCTCGCTATAATTATTCCGTAGTTGACGACCCTCCCCCATTCAGATAAAAAGAAATATTCATATTTTCACATAGTACTCTATCTTGACAGCTGATATACTTGTACTATCATCGGACGGTGAAGTTTTACCGCCTTTTTGACTAGCCTGCCTTTCTGGGGAAGCCGGATTATTATCCACCGGACCATGTACATTTTGACTGTTCATTGTTTGCCGAAATGTCTCGAGCTGAATTTTTGGATGTTTTATTCATAAAAATAGTTGTTTATTTCCTACTCAATGCCACTAACACACGTCTGAAGGCCATATAATCGAACTTAGAAAAGTGTTCCTTTTGGACATTGGTCGCGTCCGTGACATATATATTTAATGTCGCAAGGAATAACTTTATACACCGACAAGAATAAAGTAAAGCAACACACTTTGCAATCAAGGCAATATCTGATCGATGAGTTCATCTTCAAATTTACCATGTGAATTCATTCCAGGCAGCAATGTATTCTAAATAATAACGAAACGGTGATGCTAACTGCAAACATTATTTACTTTCGGAAAGTACGAAGAAAAAAATACGCATCTGCATTTAAATAATTATGAGCTGTGTGTTACTGTCTACTAAGGTGGAGAGGTGAATGTTGTCCACTGTCAACGACAAAAGTGAGCATTTAATAGAGTTTTACGGTGATGCGAAATATTTTCTAGTGAGATGTAGTACTTAATTAAATCAATGGTGAAATGCTTAAGAGCCATAGGTTATATTATAGCTTTTGCGGGAGCAGAGACTCCAACTGGCGTAGTTAGCACCTCTTGAAATATGACAGGTTACCTTCCAAGGCAACATAAATTAACTGTTTGTCCATTGCACTTGAGTGCTTATAATGGTAACATGATACACTAATTTTACATTTTCATGATTTACGATTATTTCACTAAAAACGGTGTAAATTCTCTCGCTGTTTAAAATGTTTCACTTATCTATCAGTAGGTTATGCGACAGAGCGTGGTGGGTGAGTGGTAACACTATGGCCTTGCATTTTGGAGGACGCGGATTCAAATCCCCGTCCGGCCATCCAGATTTTGGTTTTCAGTGGTTTCGGAAAAATCATCCCAGGCGAATGCCGAGATGGTTTCTTCAAAAGGGCATGGCTGAGTTCCTTCCCGTTCCTTGATTCAAGTCCTTTCACACCTCTAATGACCTCATCGTCGACGAGGCATAAATCCAGAAGAAGATGTAGACTATGCGAGCCTGCATTAATCTACATAAAGCGGAGCTGATCATAAACATTGAGAAGACATTAATACAGACACCTGATCTTAAAGAGCAGGACAAGATTTATGTAATTCTGTCTTGTAACCTTCTTTGAATTTGAAATCCAGTGTAGTAATTATCAATTAAAACATAATAAAAAACAATCAGGATTGACTGTATTAATTTAACATTAGTAACAGTACTCTTGCTCAAAAAAAAAACTAAAGTTTACCATAACTGAAAAAAAAGAAGAATTCTATCTGACGGTACAGTTGGCAGGAATCGATTTAAGTAATTGAAAATAAAGTTGAAAAATTTATCGGTGTCACTGATTGAAATGATTGAGGGTCATAGAATTACCAGATTTGCATATTCTAATATTTGGTTCCTCCATCTGTTCATTCTGCCAGCATAGCAACAATAATGGATACCGGCCTATTTCTTTTAAATGTTGGATTTTTACAGAAACCTTTATCTTCCTTCATCTTTTCCAAAACCTATGAATTTGTACTGTATCACTCTGCTTTATGCACAAAATATTATGCGCCATTTACAGATACTTGAATTTTATTTTTCCTAATGTCCCGGCTGGAGTTTCATATAAAATTTACCATACAATTTTACCGAGGTCTCTCTGAGATAAGAAATCAATGTTTTCAAATAAAAAGTTTATTCTATTGCAGAAGGCTTTTATTGCCAATGTAAATATCATCTTGATATCAGCTTTATAATTCTCTTATTTTATCTGTTATATATTACAAGTTTGACATAGGCTTTGCTTTATTTTCATTTATGCTTAACCCCGTACCCTTTTCTGTAGTATTGAGATCGAAAGTCATTTGAACCACAGATTTGCTTGACAGTTCTCTAATATTTTGAGTTTTCTTGGTTACTTTGAATCTTAAAACTCTTTGCAAAGGCACTATTGTTTTAGAGTGTAGACTAATTTTTATGACAATTTTATTCAATTCGTTTATCAAATATTTAGATTCTTAGTAGTTAAGTATTTATATTTCCTCCGAATCTGAAGTTCACTAAAATATATTTTTTTTTATATTTCTCTATTACTCTCGCTCCTGGATGTTTTAGATTTGATTCATAAAACCGTAAATGAAGTTGACAGCAAAATTAAAAAACCATAATTTATCAAAACTTATTCACAATTATTTCATATCCAAAATATATTAAAAAAGTGAGACTAAATACCAATGATATTACAAGTATATTCTGTTTTTATGTGAGTACTGTTAGTAGGTTAACATGTAATGACATTGAAGTTAGCTCTATAAAGTGAATTCTACCACTACTCCTTTATACGGATTCAAAGTTAAGTTTTTTTTTTGTTTCACTCACGAATGTTAGTTAAAATACGATAAATTTTTTTCCAATCCAGGACTTTAAATACCCGTGTGTGCAATTACAATTGATTCTAGGCTTAAAAACAGTTAGAAATTAGTTACCATTTTTTTGTGACATCAATCTCTCCAACTCTTTCTTGGCATAATGGTTTTTTTTCATTCCCACATAATCGTTGTAGCTCTTGTACTCAGTTATCTGCTTCATATGGTATATTATAATCCTCTTCTCCCTCCACAGTTCTTACCTTTCACTGTTATCTCTATTCTCAAGCTAACCCTTACGGCCTTACTGCGTTTCTTAAATATGACCCATCTTGTTTTCCCTTCCTCTGAGTATTTTACAAAATGTTCTTTCCTCGTTCATCATATCAAATAAAAGTGCATTTCGTTCTTTCTTTGCCAGTGTAACATTCAGCTTCCTTTTACGCCATCATATTTCGAATTTACCTTCTTTCTGGCATCCCTCAAACCAACTTTTATTTCCATAAAGTGCTATGGTCCATACATACGTTTTTAGAAAGACTGGCTGATTTTAGACGAATGTTTCTAAGTAGACTCTTTATACTAATGTGGTTTTAATATGAGTTTTTTTTTCACCTTCGATTGCAATTTTAATTGCTAAGTAACATAATTCTCAAATTTTTTATACAGCATATGGTGGTTTTTCATATTTATTCTACTGTCACTGTTAACATTTCTCCTACTCTTCCTGACTTTCGTCAAAATTGATTATATTTACCATAAATTCTTCTCCCATTAAATGGTTCATGCAAATCTTAAATTAATCCTAGTCTCCTTTGATTCTCTCATTTTATAATGGATACCTGATCTCTATGTAGATTAGTCTTCTATCTCGACATTTTAGATCTGATTTACTTAAAAACATTAACATCTTATCCAATATAATATCACCAAATACATCTAATTAACAAAATTAATTTAAATATTCTTTTTTTTTTTACTAGCTCTTTCAACATTGATGCTAACGCCGGTACTGATTCACATGTACCCCAAGTTTTTCTAGCTGAGTCTATTATTCATGTGATATCTCTTCCCCTTCACAACTTAATAATTTTGAAGCATGTGACATCGGAGTTACTGTGTGGTAGTTTACATATATTGTGGATTGTTCGGGGGTGTGGAGGCGATACAATTTTAAATCCATTTCCTACTCTTACGATATCAGCTGCACTAAATACAATATCAAGTAGGCCTATAGGTTGTCAATATTATGTGAGTTATCGCGATAGATCTAGGTTACTGTTATTTGAAGCTACTTCCGTTGTCATCAAAAATACTACTACTATTAACAAATCTGTATACAATATGTATCTGTTGGATCTTCCCCATTCAATTTCAAAAATACTGACTTTAAAGGCTTTAACAGTGAATTAGTGAAGCGAAGCAACCTAAAGTTAAAGGGAGCTGGAAAGCGAAACGTGAAGATATGCTGCTGAAACGTGCAAACTTAATTTTTTTCCGAGTGTAAGATCTCAAAGATTACGAAGATGTAACTTTCTTTTAAGTGACGCAACTGGATTGTATTACTCGTTCAAAAAGCCACTCTCGGGATTTAAACAGGGATAAATTAAATGTTCATTAATAAAACATCGTATTGCATAAACAGTCCATGTTGGATGAGCAATATCAGTACTAAATATAGCACACAATCAAAGGGCTGCATGACCACTTTGATAGGTTGTAGAATCCATTTGATCTCTTCGTGATTTGTGATTGAATTTTTCTATCTTCACGAAACTGTTACTGTATTTTGAAATAAAATAGCATGTTTTGATAATGACAGAGCTTCGTTATAACTGCGTGACTGTACGACTAGGGATTTTTCTTTTTCGTAAAGTATTGGGCGAAATCGGGGAAAATAACGCATCAGCAATTCGTGCTGATACCAGTGTTTCACCCTCCTACAGATAGCTTTTTGTAATTTATAAATTTGTATATCATACATATTAACACTTCGTTATATACAACATTTCATTAGTATCTTTAATAAAAATCATGTCTGCATACAAATAAGAGGGAAAAATATGGGAGATGTGTTGTCAAACACAGAAGAGCGTGATCTCATTGGATGTTTCCTTCTAGAATGTCGTAGAAATGTGACGTCATAAGTATTAGATATTTATGGGATGTAGTGAATCAGGTCTAACTTTCATAAGATTATTCATCTGCATATGGCTGCAGTGTGTCAATATCTGACTATCGAAGGCAGCGTAATGATGGTGCATCTGCAGTGTGTATGTGCAATGATGGAGCGTAGATAATGAAATACCAGGATTAGTTCACTCAGAAAATAAAAATTGTAGTCTAATTAGTACCCTTTCTCTCTTTGACCTAGAACAACGGCACGTTTATCTGTTGAGAAAACCCAAAGAGGCTTACTCTAAATTTATGCAATTATGAGGATAGGGAAGACAATATAACGACATTCTCTTAGTTATTATGTTAATACTCTAGAATGATGATTTTCCAATATTCGTCACTGGAATTTTCAAGGTAACCAAGTCATACGTTTTCACAGGAAGCATGTTTCAAATTTACAGTGTTCCAATACTGAAAGGCATCCCTGTTAATTCTAGATATAAACGTCAACTATAACAATTCTTTAGGTAATTCACTGGAATAAATGATGGAAGCGCTCTTGTCGGTCTTAGGAACCGGAATAAATTTCTATCGTTTCTGAATTTCCTGAATATAGCAATTTTTTAATACTGCCAGAAACAAATCGTAATGTGATTAAGGTTAGTGTGAATTACGAATATGAACTGTTGCAAGAGTAAAATAATATATTATTAATGAAGTGTATAATATCTTGTTTTTCATCATCATCATTATTCTCCAACTCCAGTCTACAGGGGGCTGGTCACGGGCACTCTCCATTTCTTACTGTCAATGAACAGTTGTTCTTGAATAGTATTCCAATCAAGCCCTAAGTCTTCTGTACCCTTCTTGATCATTTCTTTTTTGACCTTCCCATATGTCTTTAACCTTGGATGTTAGTAGGCCTTTGCTCTTCTTTCTTCCTCCATCCTTTCGACATGTCCATACTACCTCAGGCGAGAATGCTGTAAGGATTTTGCCACACTGATGTTTATACCGGCCTCTGCACGATTGATTTCATTCCTTGCCTTGTCCATTCGTGTTCTCTGTAGCATGGTACGCAGGAACTTCATTTCAGAGGCTTGAAGTCTACTATTGTCTCTTCTGGACGGAGTACATGTTTCTAGTGCATGAGTCAGTATGGGGATGTAATAGGTTTTGAATATTGTATGTTTGCACTTTCTGGGAACTTTGTTGTCCCACAATAAAGTTGTCACCTGGTTATAAAAGACTGTAGCAATACTATTTTTGTTTGTGATTTCACGTTTACTGGTGTTGTCTTTACTCAGAGTACTGCCAAGATATTTGAATTGGTCTTGTTTTTATAATGCTATAATTCCTTTAACGAGCATAGGCGGTTCCATTGTAACTTTCTTGGGAAGATGTGTGTTCGTATGTGTTATAGTAGATGTGGATGACTATAATAGTGTATATGTGTTCAATATGGAGTTTAAATTGTATTGTATGAAATAAAAGATGAAAAAGACCGAGCGTGTGGGTGAGCGATTAACGCTCTTGCCTCACATTCGGGAGGACGCAGGTTGGAATACCCGTCCGGGCATCCATATTTGGGTTTTCCATGGTTTACCCAAATCACTCCAGGCAAATGCCGAGATGCTTCCTTCAAAAGGCCATCGCCGAATTCCATCCCATTCCTTGTCACCAGTCCCATTTCGCCTCCAATGACCTCGACGTCGACGAGGCGTAAAGCCATAAGTAAAATTTAAAAAAAAATGAAGATGAGAGGTCGGAACCTGGTGCTGGCCCATTCAGGCCTACTCTTCCGAAAGAGACCCAGGTGTCGTCAGTCTTAACGTCGCCACCTATTATACGAATAACCATCAACAGCGCCGTCCTCACTACATGCAAACTGCGGAGAGGTTTGGGATTCAACCCATGACTTTGTCGCACTCTCTGGGGATATATTATGTATCTCTTAAGTTAATGAAGAGCAAATTTTAAATTAACTGTTATCTACTGAGGAAGAACGTCTGGTACACTTCTGTTCTTAGAGGAGCCTGAAGCGAATAAGTTGTTTCCGCTTTGCAGACAGCAAAATGGCAGAAAATGGAGTCTATCCAGCTTTCCTTTCTGCAGCAAGATTTACTGTAACAGCTCGCACAACGGCACAAATAAAACGCCCCGCAGTCAAAACCGTAGTCCTCCACAGCGGAGCTGGCGGGTGGGGCGAATGGGGGAGCATCAGGGTATTCTTCACTGTCAGGGGCAGCATACACAGTAGCGGCGGAATGTGAGTCCTGAATGAGCGCAAGACGGATCGTCTGGACCCACAGGTCCTTATTAAGGACCTCAATGGGCCACCCAGACGGCGAGCTCAATGGACGCCTCCTTCTGCTGTGACACTCGGCCACCACCGGAAGAACCGCTACCGGTATTGTGCAACAGTTCGGACCATCATATATCAGCCAGAAATCTCCATTCACAGCTGAGGGCATTCCGGGCATTCTGAAGCTCTCTCAGGAGGCCACCTAGACGCAACGTCTATGTTACAGCGATACACAAAGAAACGTCGATAGCTGTCCCGGTGAATTGAGACTTATTGCTGTGTTTGCTTCTTCCTCGCAGGAAGGAAGAGAGGTCAGACTCACTATGCTCTGCACAAAGCTATACGCACAATTCATACCTTTTCATCATAGAAACGAAATACGAATGAGTTTCAGATTTTACTGGGTTTTTTTTTTCGAAAATTAACTAAAATCTAGTAACATTTACAGTGCGATCTGCCTTCATTTAAATTCACAGGTTTCCACGTTTACGGTAGCTACTTCTTCCTATAGAAACATTTTTCCCTGTCATCAATGTTTCGACATAAAGACAGTGCAGAACACTCTCGACATGTTATCGATCATATACGAAATTTTACTTTGTTCATAGTTTCATGCATGACTATATGTCCCTACCATTTTTAATATTACGCAATTTTTTGATGGTATCATGTTTTATTTTGTATTAAATTGGACAATAATGGGTTATTCTACGCTTATCTGCAATTCTACTTTTTTCACACCTAGTATAAAAAAATAAATAAAAAATAAAGCAGCCAACTGATTAAAATACGTTGGTACATGTTCCCGCACTACAAACGTCGAAAATTCTTTTTTCTTTCTTTCCTTTCCCTACTTTTACCATAGTGAGTGTGGTGGATGAACGGTAGCGTTCACATCTTGCTTTCGGGAGGACGTGGGTTCAAATTCCCAACCGGCCATCCAGGTATCGATTTTCCAAGGTTTACTTCCAATAGCCATGACTGAATTCCCTTCCCGTTCTTTGCCCCATTCCACTCCCGTTCAAAAATTATTATTTTACTAAGTGCTAAATTCAATTTATTATTCAAATCTGTACAACTGTCAACCATTAAAGAGGACACAATACTTTTAAAAAAAGGTAATTTCTTTTAAAATAAATCCTTAATATTTTACCGTTATTCTGTTTGCCGTGTATTACTTTCTTATAATTCTAAACGTTTATCGGTCAGATTTTTTTAGTTTTGTTAAAAAAAATCAGACTATTTAGAGAACTGAACTCTACAACGAGTGTGTTTAGTGACATTGTCACATTCAATCATAAAAGTGGTATCATCTGTGGGGTACAAAAAAATGAAAATTTACGGAAAATCTCTACATTTCGAAATAATAACGTCTCCAACGTATCATCGTGCTGCAGAAAAAATAGAACTCCTGACCATCATAAAACGCAGGAAAGCAGTGCATTTTGCTCGCAATTTTTGAAGTGATAAGTATAGACTTTTATGAATTGTCATTGGAGTCAATATGGTAAGAAAATGGGGACCAGGACGAAGGAGATACCGAGCGTGCTAGGTGAATGGTTAACGTTCTGGCCTCGCATTCGGGAGGACGGCAGTTCGAATCCCCGTCCTGGCATCCAGATTTGGATTTTCCATGGTTTCCCCAAATCACTCCAGGCGAATGCCGACATGCTTCCTTCAAAAGACCATGGCCGAATTCATTCCCGTTCCTTGTCTCAGTCCCATCCTGCCTCTAATGACCTCGACGTCAACGAGGCGTAAGACCATAAGTTAAAAAAAAAAAAAAAAAACTGATGAGAGTTTCTGGTTGCAGAACCTACGGCAATAGTTTGATATTCATAGAATTTCCTTCTTCGGCAGAGCAACGATTAATAACCGTCCTCGGCAGCGTAGCGGCTAGAGTACTGGCCCCTCGTGCCGGTTTAAGTGTTGTGTGTGTGTGTGTGTGTGTGTGTGTGAATGTTGTATCCTTCCTGTGATGTCTATACTTAGAATTTACAATATATACTAGAGAAACTGATTCACTGGAAGATATATGATGTTCACATTGAGCTGGCAGTATGACCTTAGTCGCCGAACGCCATTAAAAAAATTAATTAGAAGAACTAATCAATGTTGGTCGCCAGCTTTCGCTAAGAAGACGGTACCGGAAGGAGAAAAGAGATATTAGTTCATTACGACCTTCAACAAATCTGCTTTGTATTTTCAACATGCATTGACGTTCTCAACAGTGAACGGTCATGGCCTAGAATTTTTCAAACTACTCTTGTATCCCTGTTCCAGGAGACGCCGTTGCAAGCGCTTGGGCCTTGGGAAATTCGGCGTACTCTCTCAAATTGAAGCAGATGCCTCGCCTCCACTGCTACTGTCATCTCGCTTGACGGACATTTATTAAAACTTTGGCAGTTTGTCGGCGGTACTGAGGTACCTTGAAATGAAATCTGTCGCTCACAGAAGACGAATACTGAATTTTATGCTGGCATAGATGCTGTCCATAATGCTTATAGCGCGTGAAATTCCAGATAAATTATAATTTAAGGATTATTTAGTGTGAGAACAGTGATATTCAGACGCGGCTGAAGTAGAGGGCATACATTTTTGCAAATATTCTTCGTGTTACAGAAATAAGATTAAAAATGCGTCCTTGGCTTTAATGTAGTGTTGGCACCCACACAATATACCCCTGACTTTAGTGAACGACTGACTCAAACAAAGTTTGACTACCTCGGGTCTTCTGTAGTTACTAGAGATCCTATATTTTTAATTTATCCCTATTATATATATATTTGTATAGTCCCTCAGCAAACAGGAGGAATTCACTAAGCATATTCTTTTCAGTAAACTTTTTTAATTGTTTCAGACATCTTAGGAGAGAGAAAATATCATTTTTTTCTAAGATACATCTTGAAGTAATCTGTCTTAGGCTACAAGCAAGTACGATAAAAAGTGTATGGACAGTGATTGAAAGAGGAGTGATATAATGATGAAAAGGACTTTGCTCCTGGAAGTATTTTGTCAGCTATATTCATTCTTTACCACCTTACAAATATAGATGACATGAAAATAATAATATGAATAATGAAGAGGATTTTTTTATATTATATTTTTTTTTTATTTTTATTTTTATTTGGCTTCTGACTTTGTCACTAAAAGTTATTCCTTATTTCTCTTTATTTGCTCAAACTTTCAATGAATCATAAGAATAAATTCTTGTAACTGATGTTTCGCCAGACATTTTCTGCTAATTACCCATCAAATGAATGTATAAGTTGTAACAATGGGTACACTAGCTTTCATCTGTCGTAGTCTTTTACAATAAACTGTAAAGGGGATTCAAAATTATGGTGAAGAGGTTAGATCCTTTATTATGTTATTTCTGGTGCGCTGCTGAAGGTAGAATTGTCATTTTGAGTTCATCGCCATTCGTCTGAACCTTTCTTCATCAGAGCTAATTCACCTGTTGAATACAATTTACTTACTTTTTGAATAACCAATTCTGAAAGAAGCACATAAAATTCTGTAGTATATTAAATTGAGTTGTAGTATTGTCTGCAACAGGTACAAACAAAGTTATATCTCTCTCTTCTTCTCTATTCTTCTTTTCCGGTCACTCAGTTTTCGTATATATAGAGCCTAAATATGGTTGATTTGCTTTTCTACTTACTCGATTTCTTCTGTAACTTAGGAAGATTGTTACCGCCTAAGAATGCTTCTTATCTAAAGAGTCGAACGGTGATGATCAACATGATTTTCAATGAAGCCTTAATTGGTTGCGTCTATTTACATTAGTGACACTGTGAATGAAAGATATTGATAAGCAAGTGATCAATTGTTTATTCACATTTTTGTAATGACTACTGTTATAAAAATGTTGACAGCATCCCCAATCTACAAAATGCAATAAAATGTGCACACTCATATATATATATATAGTATCTAGACTCCACCAACTATACTGCAGATCATCTTAAACATGACCATTGTCCTCTTCAGATATGAAGCATTGTTAGGTGGTACTCAACTTGCCAAGTTTCAGTAGCAGTCGAATAAATATCAAAGCAATTCAACCGTTTAACTTTTTACTCCAGTGCTGCAAGTATTTTTCAAATGCAGATGAAGGAAATAATAAAATTCACTGCGTTGGACTAACAACATTCATGTTTACATTTTCCAAAATCATGCCAATAATAAAATGAAAACACTATAGAAGAGCTTGTTTTGTAACTTTACCCTCGTCTCACTTTCTCGGTTCAGGGGGACCGCCTGAGTGAGCGTTTCAAAAAA
This sequence comes from Vandiemenella viatica, assembly GCA_031002005.1. Lineage (NCBI taxonomy): Eukaryota > Metazoa > Arthropoda > Insecta > Orthoptera > Morabidae > Vandiemenella > Vandiemenella viatica. Next base: position 20,733,745 of record JARYHS010013631.1, on the reverse strand, counting down.
TCTTCCTCACTTCTCTCCAAAGTAAGGGAGTGGCACGCAGAACAGAGGATGGTTTGAAAGACGCAGAAAATTTAATCCACGGGCTGAGGGTGGGAGCTCCCCCATGTGGAAGCTGTCTCGGTGAGATTTATTTGTCACTCAGGGGAAAAGTGTCTCATGACGAGGATGAAGATGCAGTAAAACATCCGCCACTTCCTCCATCGATACCCACACGTCTTCTCTCGATGTCTGCGCTGATCCACTGACTGATGTTAGCGTTTAATTGTTTTCGTATGTATGGACATAATACGTATTCCACACAATAATTTAAGGCGTGAAGTATGTGGGTTTTTTTAGGTATTTTTTTAGTTTTTTTTTAATATTCACACGAAGGGCGATTTTTTGGTAACTTAACCTGTAAATTCGTATTAGAACTTCGTTAATTGTTCTTCTGATTAAAATACAAACAATGAATTATTGAAAGTTTAAGTATTAGTGAAAAGATATTGTGCTTAAGAATTACGAATATACATAAAACTGGAAGCCAATTAGTTCAGCAATTAAGCTCTTGAGCAAATTCTTAATTTTTTACATTTATTTAATTACATCTACTTCATGTAAAATTAAGACTAACTGCCAGTTCACAGACTCTTCACGAGTTAATTATATCTCCCCTACAAGAAAGGTATTGTCGTACTTGCCCCGGTTACTGGCACGGATTATCTGACTTCCTTATTTACAATAATAACGAGCATTTCATCAGCGAAACGGATGTTACGTCTAATTCGGTTTTTACCAATGCTTCCGCTGCAGCAGGATCTTATTTCTTTGTGAAAAGTTTAAATTTACACTTCTATACCCAAACTTCGTCTGCCAGAAATAAGTTACATGTAGCACCACTGATTGCAGTAAACGATTAATTCAGAAACATTATATAAGGCCTGGAAACTCGGAAATCAAATTTTTATCTGATTTCAATAAGTCACTATTACCGTTAGAACACTACATTTTGCTGAAACATAGTAATCCACTTCTCAAACGAATTGATACAACATCTTTCAAGAACTCAGCAATGCGAGGTGGACAACGTTTTTTTAAAAAATATTACTGAACATCACACTGCAATAGACATCAAATACTGAGACCTACGGTTAGAGTTTTCAAATATTTCTTTCAGCTCCCGAGAGGATGTGAATGTTAACAAAATAAAACAAAGTTACTTTCGGGAAATTACATCTTTTAATGCTGGCTTTGTACGTAACTGATGGACCACCACAAATAACAATATATTTCCCAACCCACGTATCAAAGCTTTATCGAATACGAATGTATTTCATTTATTATGAAAAATAATTTCTCTTCCTTTCTAACTAAAAGGCAGATTACCAGTTTTCACTCAGAACAATTTTCCATCTCCTTCTTAGTAAATAAGATTTATGGTTTCGGATTAATAACAATGTAGTCATTCCAGTTTTTGCTAACATGATTTATGTATTTATAAAGCAGTTTCAAATGTGTACAAGGAATCGTATCACTGATTGAAATCAAAGCGGCATCTATTGCTTGCGATATTGATATCCGAATGCCAAGTGATGCCCAGGTGAATGGTTTCTGAGCCTCATAGAGGTGGCAGTTTTGATGCTATCCGTCACCTGCCTACCAGTATTCATGCCCAGTGAGGCTTTTTCTATTCATGAGACCTTGCACGCCGCAAATATTCACTGACAATAAATTGTCTGTTTGAACAGATTTTCGATAAATTGATATTCAGCGGTTGTGACCCCATAGTCGTTGAGAAGGGGAGCTCACATATCTTTGGGCAGGGGAGCTCTGTACTCCTCGCCGATCTCTCAGTGCACGTAACACAACGCACAGGATGGTTTGGTTGATATGTTTCAATTTATTTCGGCCAGAGAGTACGTCATAGAGTCATCAATAGTACCGGTTACACTTTATTTGTGTTTTTTTATTATTTATAATTCATATTAGTAATTTCCAACAGTTTAAACTGAAGAAGGAGACGAAGACCAAATTTATGTTTACGTCAGACAAAGTAAAGATTCAGTAATTCCGAGATTTGGACTGAGTGTATTTTCTTCATTTTGATGTGGAGTTAAAATTACGAATTTGGATATATATCTCCTTTCCATTTATTTCTTCCAAGGCAACATTTTTTGAAATTTTATTTTACTTCTATTTGCTTAGGTCGTTAGAGGCGGGAAAATACTGAGACGAGGATAAGAAAGGAATTCTGCAATGACGTTTTTGAAGGAACCATCCCGGCATTTGCCTGTAATGATTTCGGGAAACCATGGATAACCGAAATCTGGATGGCCGGATGAAATTCGAACCCACGATCTCCCGAGTCCAGAGTATTACCGCTCTTCCATCAAGTTCGGTTTAAATTCTGCAGCCAACTCTTAAAAACAGCCGATGAATAAAATATGTTAATCATCTATACATTCATTTCATTGTCATGCTCAAGAATATTTCATAAACTTGTTAATATTAAAAATATTTTACCGACGCATGAAGATTAATAGATAGATTTTCTACAGTATTGTCGATATTCGATTGAAACAATTGTTTTTTTACTTCATATTTAGTCTGAAAAGCATGAATTATTAAAATTGTGATAGTAAATAGAGTTTAATATGTTTTGTGTTGCTCCTAACAATTACAGTATTAGGTAAAAAGTAATTTTAACTATATTTCAATGGATTATGAATCATTTTAATAGATATTAGACCAAAAGTGCATCCGTGTTCTCAGAAATAGGCTAATTTGTAACAAAACACATCTTACTACAGCAAATTTTACTCACGTACTTGTGGGTCTGTATATGTGAATTTGGTTGCTGCTGAAATAATTTAACAGCGAAAATGTGAATTATTCCTGACTGTAATATTGAAAAAATAAGTTCTTCGACAGTGTTTGTGTTCACAATAAGAAACGAAGCGGCATAGCTGTTTGTTTTCTGCCTTAAAAGAGAGGTCTGTTTATTTAAGTAGACAACTAATGATACGTGTTTATGGAATTAGCTTCCGTAGACATCGGACGATAGTCATGTAGACTTGTCTCCGATGTGTGATGTAATATGTACAGTCTTTGTAAAAAAAAAAAAACTGTGAGCACCTGAGACTAAGTCCATTATTTTGCACTATGGAGAGTTTGTTCCAGGCATTGACTTAAGGAAATGAATAACAGATGGCGCTAGTTGAATACCCGCAATGATGCCACATTGTGCGAAATAAGGGACTTAGTCTCAGGCGCCCACAGTCAATTTTCTTGCCAAAGAGTGTACTATGAGCTTAGTTTAATAACGTCATCACAGTTCTACAACAGTTAATACTTGTGATTGAATTGTAAGGTCCACAAATCCCTATATTTTGAAAAGCAGAAAATAATGACTGCTATTTAAAACGTCTTAGTCAGTTGTTACACTGATCTTCGCCAAAAACCTCTCATGTTCGCGATTATGGGGATGTATCAACAGAATTGGGCAACATTTATTCAGTAGTTACAACGTAATGAACTGCATAACTAGTTCATTTTTCTGTTGCCCTGATATTTCGTTTCGATTGACGCCAATAACAAGCTTTCCAAGTGATATTAGATGCAAATCGTCAGCAGCAATACTTCATCCACCGACTTGCCGGAGCTGAGCCGGTAGCTGTGACGGGAGCTTGCCCGAGACACCTCTCTGCAATCAGCCGCGCCGGTGCCGTGAGATATCGCTATGGTAATGCCTCGCAGATATTGATGGGCCCTCGAGTGCCTGTGTAGCGAGCAGCCACTACGACAAACCAATCGTCCCGCGAGCTGGAGGGGGGGGGGAGGGGGGCCGTTTCCTCGAGATTGGATGAGAATGGCCCTGGGGGGGGCGGGAGCGTCATCAAGTCCTTACATGCAAATCCCTTCCCAATCGCAACTGCTATATATGAGGGCTTCTTTTCCTCGGCGGCTGCCGGAGCGGAGCGGGTAAAGCCTACACTCATTCCGACCGGCAATAAGCATGCATGGCACGGTGAGGAGGAGCTCCGAGGATACGCATATCATGAAATATTCATTACCTTCCACTGCTAACACTTTCAACGATATTAAAATGGTTTCTATTGCTGCGGTACGTAAGACATTTTGGAGAGTTATACACTCCCGGCTGGAGGGCTTAAAGGGAGAGTTGGACGGGGAATACCCGCGATGAAGTGGATGGCGAACTTAAGAATAAGGAGGAGGAGTCAACAGAAAGTTCGCTCCCGGGTTTTTCCCACTCCAGTTCCTTCTTTTTTAACGCTCCTTCTTCTCCCACAAATTGGATTCCGACCGGAAACGGGAGGGCGGTCGCTGAGATGCTGAGTGGTAATCAGACCAACTGAGGGGTAGTTAGTGCAGGCTGCTCCGCAGTCTTGACCCACAGAGAACAGCTCCTCCATCTCATGTTATCACTGCTGCAAAATAATAAAACTAATCTACTGCCGTGAGGCACTACATATCCCGCAACCATCTGCATCATTTATTACTAACTTTAGCTTATCTCTACTTCGTCTGAGAGTAGACCCATTCTCTGATTATAATCTTGAGAAACTGGTTATGGTACCGACACGGTCAACGAGCGTGGTGGATGAGCGGTTAACGCTCTGGCCTCACATTTGGGAGGACACCGGTTCGAATTCCCGTCCGGGTATCAATATTTGGGTTTTCAATGATTTCCCCAAATCACTCAAGGCAAATGTCGGCATGGTTGCTGCAAAAGGCCATGTTTGAATTCGTTCCCGTTTCTTGACTCAAATCGTGTCTCGCTTCTAATAGCCTCGATAAGGTCTAAAGCAAAAAAAATAAAAAATAAAATAAAAATAAATAAAAAAAAAAAAAAAAAAAAAAAAAATTAATCTTTTAAAACTTACAATACCTCTAATATACTCGTCCAACCGTCCGTTGTCCAGTTTTTAAGGGGTATGGATGAGAATTAAAGGTTCAGTGGATCGAATCCAGTCTAGGCTGGAACTGGGCCTTTGACCCTTCCTTCACCTCTGGTAAGGCTTGCTTTATGCATATGAAGTTCACCACAACGTTTCCGTGGTTCGGATTCCACCTTATTATAAGTACCCTATACCCGGTTAGGATAGGGTGTTATACGATGGAGGCGGATTGCACAATTGGTGAGAAGTTCTTTTACTGCTTCATAGAGATCATATTAATTTAAAATTACATTACCAACTGTTTAAAATATAAATAGGATACTTGGAATAGATGTGGGAAAGTTTCATGTGTTATTGGGAAACATTCAACGGATATATACCGAGGCGAAAAGTCACAGATGAGAGAGATCCACCATCCAGAAAGTGCTGAGCGGAAAAGACTGCCCACAAAAAACTAAATACATAGTGAAATGTAACTGTATACATGTTCCAAACAACAGAGTACACTAAAGACAACTAATTTCTTTTTTGGCTTTACGTCTCGTCCTTCGAATGGTAGAATTGAGCGCTACTGCTCACCCACCATTCTCAGGTCATAGACAGTATGAACTGAAACTTTTTGTTTGTTTGTGTCTTTTAACGCCTCGTCTTCGTCGAGGTCATTAAAGGAGGAAAGGATTATGGGAAAGGAACGGGAGGGAATTCAGCAATGGCTTTTTGATGGTATTATCCAGGCATTCGCATGAAGTGATTTGAGGAAACAATGGAATACCCAAGTCTGGATGGCCGGACGGAGTTAATTGAAGTTATACTAGGAATGAATGTGCTTACTTATTCTCTTTTTTTATATGTGCCCAAAAGAAGTTTTTATCGTACATGAGAAAATATAAGCTCTATTACCAACACTATTCCATTAAAAACATACGACATATTTTAAATGAATTCAAACCAATTGAACGCTATATGGCCGATGCCACAAATTATTAGAACAGAAATATTTTCCTCTTGACCAGAATTTTTAAGAAAAAAATAAATAAAAAAAGACCCGATTATCTCCACTATGTTCTTGCTCTAAAGTGTTGGAACATGTTGTGTACTCGCACATCTAGTATGCAGTATAACAGAATGAGCAAGTTAACACCTTAATTACATGGCTGAGCATGTTAACGGTGTAGGTGTTCCTGTACGGTTGTTACGATTACTAAGAATAAGTGGGGGAAGAGTAAAATTTCTATTTTTCCAGGGTATCCCGATCAAATTCCGTTCCATGCCATTTTCGACAACACTCTCTTCATAGCTAGATGTCTTGGACTTAGATAAGTGTATCACCATTTCATGTAGAATAAGAACTGAAAGTTCATAATATTTGATAACCACAGACAAATTCATCATGTTTTATATATGAAATATATTACAGCTACAGGCTATGTTATCTTAAATACTGCCTATTACGCCTTACAAATACACCTTGTGTAGTTATGTCATTTTTAGTGTTACAGTGGATTGTTGTAAACATTTAGTATTCTAAAAGCCATCATGTCAAAACTATTTTAATTGCTATTTAGCTACTAACTAGTTTGAATCAAAATGCAGGTCCAATGGTAATGAATTGAAACTTTGTTTTCTAGAGTTTTTCTCTGTAAATTCTTTTTTGTAGTACTGATGGTAGCTCCATTAGACTAACAGTGGAAAGTTGTGCGAAAGAATTTGTAGAAAAATCCTGATGTCTTCAGAATTCCATGAACATATATGGATCATAAGTGATCGTAATGTAGACAATCACAAGTTTTAAATAACATACTTCACGTTTCGTACTAAATGACCATTTTCTCCCAGCACTGATGATAACATTTATTCTAGACCAAGAATTAATTGTTTAAATCCATAACTGTGACATCAGAAGATAATGTTCTCAGCATAAAGTTGGCAAGAATAACCTACTTTATGTATTTAGTCCCAATTAAGACGAAATTAAGAACAATTATGTTACCAGAAACTAAAATTACCATCACCACTCATAACGACAATCGTGTAAATGATTGACAGTAATGATCTCATGGTTTTCAAATTAATTGGTTCAAAAGAATCTATAAGTCAAAAACGTGTTTCAGAGAGATAAATAACGAAAAAAAAAATCCAGTTGGAGAGAAAGTACGATAGTCTACAGAAAAAACTCTGTAACGTCTAACAGTTTGATTCCACGATTCCTCTTCTCCATTGTGGCTGTGACAAATGAATTTGTCCGTCTTGCTGGTATCTCTAAGTGGACGAGGTTTGCGTCAAAGTCGAGAGCGTACACTGAAGCTGATGAGGGCCTCGTCTTCAATATGTCGTTAAGGCCTGCCGTTGCGCTGCGCACTGAGGCCTGGTTTCATCTCAATTTGATACGGCCATCAGCCACTACTCACCGTGTGGCGTTATCGTCTCTCGCGTTCCGTGGCAGTTGCTGTAATTAATATGTAACTCTTCAAAATCGTTAAGTGATCAGTTTTGATAATTTCCAGAAGAAATTCAGTGGAACAGTTAAAAAAACAAAAAAAAAAAAAAACTACTGCAAAACGACTCGTTTCAGCTCCAAATATTTCTAGCCTTTTTTTTGTGAAAGTTGATTCTGTGGTTTCAAAAGATTCAGGTGAATTATCTTTGAAAGAAGTACATTTAGTCCGCTCCTGCAGGCTTGTTTGTTAATTTGCATTTTTTTTCCCAGTATTTTGAAGAGTTTTTTTACTTCGTTTAGTTTTCTAAGAACTTTTCATAAAACAGACATATTGCTGACTGCTACGTACAGTACGTAATTTATTACCACCGCAAATTTCTTTTTATTAAAATAATTTTTGGTTTGAGTCAATAATCTTTTATTTTACTGGTCTCCTAATGACTGTTCTAATTCTGGTGGATTTTCTTTTAATGTTAAGCCGTTTTAAATTACTGTCAAATTCTGCTTTTAGAAATACATTTCTTATTTCATCATTATGAGTAGCTGTTCCTTTCTTCAGGTATCAAAGGCTCAGGTTATTACCTTGCAACAACTTTTAAGAACGTATCTGCTTATTTCCTGAGCATAAAGAGGATTATCATTGCCACATTTTCAGAGTTTTACCTTTCTTCGCTGCATATGTAGAGCATCTAAGCGTTTTTCCTTCTCCCAATTTTTCTGTGCATTTCTTACATTTCATATATATTTAATTTTAAGAATTTCACTTGTTCAATTTTTGCCTTTTTTAAAATTAGCCTTTGGTTTCTAGAACATGCAGCCAGCCCCAGTACCGTGTGTTGTAATTATCGTAATGCATGTATGAATCTGTTTCCATGATAAAAGCATAAGTAAAGACAGCACAAGACGAGCACACCACCTACTTTGGAAACTCCCGTGACCTACATCATCTAACCGGCGACGCCTGCAGTGACACTGCTAGGATCCTTATCTTGATCATTTCTGAATTTCTACCTGAGCTAAACCATCTTGGATATTTCAGTAATTCGACCAGATATACTTGTTTCACAGATTACTATATATATAGTTTACAAGATTGTTGAGGTCGAAAGTAGCCTTCTTTGTCCAAGAGAGAATTTAATTGAAGCTCAACATTTTTTTTAAAAAAAAAGGGGAAAAAATTATTTTAATTTTTTTCATAATCGAACTAGAAATAATCAAACGCAATACATACATATGTAAATTGTCCACAATTTTTCAGATAAAATTTTATATTAAAGATATGGCTGGAGAAAAAATCCTGGGAAGTGTTTTGGCGAGAAGTGGAAGGAACTTTGAGGTTATAAATGAAGGAGGAATTCTGGTGGAAACACTTAAAAAGTGTCTGAAGCATGATACGATACAATGATGTGCCATAGAGATGTAACAGACTAGTTTATCGGCGTACTATGTTCCCATTCTTAGGTATGCAATGGAAATTAGGACTGTGAAGAAGCGAAAACCAGTAAGATACAAGCGAGTAAACTGATAGTAAAGTAATAGGAGCTCCGAGATTGAACAGTGTGTGAAACGAGAACGTTAGGCCCAAAGTGAAAGAGAAACCACTGCAGCAGAGAATAGATAGAGAAATTAAGATTCAAACTGTATGGACATGTTAAGGAAATCTTAGAATACCAATGAAAATACATGAAATAAAGACACAAGGTAAACGGGCTAGAGTAAGATCAAGAGAATAGATAGCTGAGAGAGTGGAGAAATGTGTGATGAAGGGATTAGAACACTGGTTCTGGGTGGTGACGGTCATTCGGTATGTAGACAATGGAGGGGCTTGTGTACAAAGCAGACCCAGTCAGTGGCTAGAAACTGTGGAGAATCATGATGTTGAGGTATGTTGCGAATTAGTAGCACTCCAGATTGGAGTGTGATAATCGCATTTCTTATGTATGTAATTTTTACAGTGATACAAAGAATTAATTTGATAAATAATAACTGCTTCGATTGATTTGCAGTACCTGAACATTATTGGGAAGTATAAATTAGTCATCCCTGTTGTGTATGTCCTACTGAAATCTTCTGGAGTAAAAACTCTAATTTAAATTAAGAATATATCTGATAAGGTATGACACGTCTCAGAAAATAGCCTCAGACAAATATGCGGTCATATATTCTGCTCAGCGTTATTAATATTTTAAAGTCTTCCGAAAGGCTTTGTTTTTATGCAAGCAACTTTTGATACCGGTAGTATTCTTGCTATATGATACAATGTGAATATAGGGGGTTTTTATAGTTTAAAAATATAGGGGGAAATAATTTTGGTTATTATTTTCCCACATGTTGTTCTGGGAATCCCATTTTAAACAGCGGACTTCAAAGCAACACTCGTTTTTAGAATGTCAAAAATATCAATAAATTGTGCACTGCGGAAGCGACCCAGAGTTTCTTTTTAATTCCACTTGGGCAAATATATCAATGCAGATTTTTTTAAATAAAATAATCATTATTTATCGTCGATATTTTTATTTTCGACATATCAAAACTAGATATTTTATTTGAAGTATCAATTTTAAGTTCCAATTCGATATTTTTGTAAGAACGCAATTCAGCATCCAATTTAATACATTACATATATTTGGGTAAATATTACATATCCAATCTTCTGAAAGTGTCGTAAATAAAGTGAATTCGTCGTAATTTATCAGATTTTCATCAATAATTAAAAGGTTAAAAAAGCTGTTACGAACTAGAATAGATTGACGGGGAACAAATAAAACAGTGAATTCCTTTGAAATTTATACATCAGAAGAATAGACCTGTTGGTTTGATAGATTGTAAAAATAGATGGATTTTAAAAAAAAATTCCATACTTTCAGCAGGTGCCTTTAATTTTTTTTTAAGTTTTTATAAATTTTGGGAATATTTTTAGATAATTACTGACTTTAGGCAAAAGTCGATATATCGATACTGTTTGTAAATATTGATACGATATTTATTATATACGAGTGGAGGCTTTCTCGTCGTTGTATACAGATGAAATGTTCTCGGGAAACTAGCCGAGTGAGAACGTTTGTAAAACACGACGTATCGGCAACGCCATTACCCACAGGCAGCAGTCACTTGACAATGGCGGCAGAGTATATGACCGCCGAAACCTCGTGCTTTACAAACGTTCTCACTCGGCTAGTTTCCCGAAAACATATTTTTGATATTTATTGATATATTTTTTCATTTGCCCGTCCCTATACTACGTTTGCAATGAAGAATTTCTGTCAATACTACGTATCTCTACTTTGTTCGGTGGAAACAATGGCAACAGTTGACGCACATGATATCTCGTCGGAAACCTTTGGATTTGAAACGGCCCTCCAATATGGTCTACTTAAACATAATATTTCATCTTCGCAAGTATCAGCATTAAAGCTGGTCGGTTGGGGATTGTTGTCCTGAGACATTTCTTCCCTCAGTCTTGAGTGGTCTTCTCTTCATTGCTGGTTGGTCATCTTGATGGCGTATTATTAGTTGGTCCTTAGTGCTCCGTCAGCACCAATGGCCTGCTATGTTTGTCAGCGACAGTTCCATATTCGCCGAGACAACTGACCAGTGGATGGGCAGAGTGATGGGCTGCACTGTAGAATTTATAGGCATTTTGCTGAAATTTGTCAATGAGCTTCGCTGTTCCCGACGTCTCATGGACTGCGACAGTGGGGAAACGATCCGGCAGATGTAGTGCCCGCTTCAGTGTTCTGTTTTGCAGCACCTGCAACTTTCTCAGGTGGCAATTAACAGCTTATCCCCAGACGGGGCAAGCATACTCAATTACCGGCCTAATCAAGGAGCAATAAATGGCAACTCCTAGATGTGGGGCCAACGAGCTATCCCGGTTAAGTATAGGATAAAGAGAATGGAGCCGAGCACTTACCCTTTGCCTGATGTCCTTCATGTGAGCTCACCATTTCAGCTTACAGTCAAGTGTTACACCAAGGTAGCGAGCAGTTGGGGCCCAGGGGATGGTTTTACCTGATAGCTGAAGTTGCGGATGAGGTAGTTGCTGACCACGGCATCCTAGGCGTCGCATCAGCATAATCGCTTGCGTTTTGACAGGGTTTATACTTATCCGCCACCTTCTGGCGCAGGCTATCGTCTGCTGAAGAGCTTCCTGTAATCGTCTCGTGGCGATGGCTCTGCTGCGGCTAGATGTAAAGAATGGCGTATCGTCGGCGTACGTGGCCGTTTTCACATTCGCAGGTGCTGGAATGCCGGCTGTGTAGAGGGTATAAAGAACAGAACCCTGCACAGAAACTTGAGGTACACCTGCACGAATGCGCCGTCGTGTTGACATGGTATCGCCAACCCTAACGCAGAATTTGCGCCTCGACAGGTAGCTGCGGAGCAGTTTCACGTAGGGGCCAGGCAAGCCCCATTCGTACAACTTGCAGAGCAGACCTGTATGCCACACTGAATCGAATTCACGGGCGACATCGAGCAACACCAGACCACAATAGCTTCTCTTGTTGAAGGCCCTTGTCGCTGTCTCCACAACACACATCAGCTGCTGCATTCTGGAGTGCCCTCTACGGAACCCAGTTTGACGATCAGGTATAACGCTTGCAGCCTGGATGTAGGTGTGAATACGCTCCAGCAGAATTCGCTCGAACACTTTGCTGAGCGCAGGGAGCAGGCTGATGGGCCGGTAATGCTGGGGAAAGACTTATGGATACCGACCACAATGGCATGCTTCCATGCTCTCGGGAAATTCTGATTTCGCAGTATGGTATTGAAGAGTCGCGCCAAGTAGTTGATGGCTTCTGGAGATAGATTTCTGAGTGTTCGATTGTCCACTTGGTCATGCCCATGTGCCTTTAGCAGATTCAACCCAGCGATGTAGCTAGCTACCTCCTGCGTTCCAATCTCGGTGATGTCATGGTCGTCGTTGGCTGACATGTACCGTCGCTGTCGGTGACGTACTGCGGCAATGTGGCGGTCGTCAACGTCGTCATCGACAGGCTGGAAATTTTTCTCAAAGCTTTAAGCAAGCGCTTTAGCCTTGTCTTCCGGAAGAAATACAAGACCGCGTTCGCCGTGTAGTGGTGGTATCAGCTTCTTCCGGCGGATGAGTCGCCTAGTTTCATTCCACATGCTGCCATCGTTTGGTCGTAGCATTGCAGCACTTGCGGACCACTCATGATTTCTGTGCTCTATCAATGCTGCCTTCAGCTCTATCTGCAGTTGACTGAGGAGGCGGCGAGTGACACGGTTCCTAGTTAGTTTCCACTCCTTGGCGATTCGATTTTTATTGCTAATCTGCGCAAGGAGGTGCGGTGGAAGCTGGCAGGAACGCTATATGCTTGTGTGAACCAGTGGCGATTTTTGTTGCTTCATTTACGGTATTGGTGAAAAATCTAAGAGCCTCCTCAACATTCCCTTCCACTGTACCACATTCCAGTTTAGTCGCTACGACTTCCCTAAACCGGTCCTAGTCGATTGGCTGTCACTCCCCAACATCGACCTCAAGTAGCACAGGAGAGTGATCCAAAGATAGTCTATTAAGGGTTGTTGCCGAGACAAAACCTGTGATTTCCTTTGTTACAACAATGTCGAGAACATCAGGACGGCTTCCATTTGCAGGATGATGCGTTGGTTCATCAGGTGCCCATACGCAAAGGTTGTGGCTCTTAAGAGGTATCCAGTCGGATTAGCAGTTCTGCTATGCCAATCTTGGTGCTTTGCAGTCATATCTCCGCCAATGAGGATTTTACCAGGAAGTGTGACAAGGGTGGCGATGTCGGCTTCACCAAGCACTGTGTGGTGGTCGGTAGGCTGCGACGACGGTGATAGCGCCTGAGGATGTTTTCACCTGAACCGCGACCGCCTCTACCTGCTGAAGAGGAGGAAGTGGGACTTCAAAGTGGGGTATACCGCGTTTTATGTACAGCGCAAACACCCCCACCGGCCGTCAGTCGGTCTTTCTGGTAGCAGCAGTAGTTTGGTGCTGCCACCCGCAGGCAAGGCTTCATGTGGGACTCGCTGACGAGGCAAATGTCTACATCTTCATCCCGCAGAAATTGTCGAAACACAAGCAATTGTCCCTGAATGCCGTTGGCATTCCACACACAGAAAGTGAGGCTATGAACGCGTGGCCTCCTATGCATGGTTGCATTGTTGGGTTGTGGTGATGTTGGAAAACGCCGACGTCACTGCAGCTGTTATCTCCGAAGTCATTCTATCAAGCCACGTTAGGAGGCTGACCATCATGCTGAGTATAATCTCAAGCATATTGACTAGTCTCCCAAAGTTGGCCCCGTTCTTCTGGCTGCTGGCGTGGTAGATCTTGTCTTTTCTGACGCTTTGGTGGGATAGTCTGCAACGCCATCGGTTGTTTGGACTTTGCAGCTGGGCCTTGCTTCACCGGCTGCGTCGAAGTGTCTTGGCGCTGTGGCTGTTTGGGGCCCGATATATAAATCATTTCTTTGGTTACCTCAGAGAAGGATAAGTCTGGTTGCACTATGGTAGTTGCCAGTTTCTTGCCCTTCTGATTCTTCGGTTTTTTTTTTCAGTTTCTGGGGATTAGATTTCATTGGGTCAGAATTTGATAGTTCACTGACCTCCAACATTTGTTGTTGGTTGGACTGCTGTTTTTGTAGACGCCTCTGCGGAGCCTCTGTCCCCACCCCTCGTTGACGATCGCGGGCTCGCTTATAGGCTGGACAACCTTTCCAACTAGCAACGCGGCCACCGTGGCAGTTCCCGTATTTTGGTGGATCATGGCCCTTCTGCGTGTGTCAGTCCTTTGCGTCTTGTTTCCCCGCACACTTGACGCACACCAGACGCATTTTGCAATGGCGTGCCACATGACCAAACAACTGACAGTTGTGGTCCAGCTGACGATAGTAATTTCTCTGACGATACTCTGAGGTGACAGAGCTTGTGACGACAACAAAGTCTTCGGCAGTAGTCATACTGAATTTAATTTTGTCGCCAACTGCTGTTTTAGCTGCGAATGGACTCTTCATGACAGCTGCCACCCGGTCATGAAGAGTCTTGTAGTTTTCTGCGAACTCTACTACTATAGGTGGGATGGAATCGCATCTCGGCTCCATTCGCGGCTGATCGTCGACTGTCAAGGCTGTGGAACGGTTTTCCATCTCCATCGCAGCTGGGTCCAAGGAAGTTGGGGGCTTCCCTGTCTTCTTCGGCATTATGAATCATTCGTTGTCTGGCTGCCAATTCTGTGTACAGGAACGACGTCCTCTGACTCCATTACGCTCAGAGGCCGAAGATGCAGAATTGTCAGTGGCGTCCATGGACTTCTTCTTTTGTGTCTTAGCTTTCCTTGGTTTCTTTGCTGTATTAAGTTTCGTCACTGCCAGGCTGACGGCAGTATATTTGCGCGCCTCCTCCTTCGTGTAATTGACGGCACGAGGCTGTTTATTATATGTCCTCCCTGGTGGAGTTGTGGGACGCTTTCTCGGCATTATGTCTCTGCTGACCGAGTACACGTCACCGTGTATACGCTGAATGTTGAACACAGCGGCTGGTGTAGCTTCTTCGTCCATTTCCAATTCCTTATCTGCTTGGCGGGTCGTGGTACTTGCCACAACATCCGCCGGCAAAGCTGAGTCCAGCGGGGCGCTCGACGCGCGTGTTGCGGAAGTACAGCTCGCGGATACCTCGTCACCCATCCGTCCGATCCCGTTGGGAACTTACTGATGGGTGACCGAATTAATTCGCTGCCAGCAATCGCGAAGAAGTACCGAATTATTCAACTTCGACACACGCAACACAGAATTCCTTCAGTCACCTTTGTCAACTATACCTATCTATAACAATCACACATACGACTCTATCAATCTAAACAATGCAGACACATTTACTCACTGTAAACACCAAGTACAGAAATTGATTATTGGTTCCAACACTAAATGTGGAATGCACTCAATACATAAATTTTCGGTATTTTTTTATTATATTTGTATGCAGGCTTTACATATTTCGACAGCGAGAAGCAACTATTATTACATTAACCGCTATTCAATCCTGGATGAATGGAATAGAGGAAAAAACTGTCACTGGGATTATGTGAGATTCCGATTAATGTAATAAAATAGTGTATGTTTCACTTTGATATGAAATAGTAAAGCAGTGAAATTTATGATAAAGTTTTCATAAATTAGTTTCCATTTTTCTGTTTTTAATTACTTGTGGCAAATATATGTTTATTTTAATTCAATCCTACGAGCGGCAGGGTAATCGGTAACTCTCAGGCCTCGCAATCAGGAGGACGTGGCTTCAAAACCCAGTCCAGCCATTCAGATTTTGGTAATTCATGGTTTCCCAAAATTACTCCAGGCAAATGCCGGGATGGTTCATACATACCGCTATGGCCGAATTCCTTCCCTTTCCTTCACCGTAATCCTTTCCCGTCTCTAATGACCTCAACATCTGCGATGCGTAAAGTTAGAAGTAAAAACATGTTTTTTTTTGTTGTTTTGTTTTGTTTGAAACAGATAGTTTCAAATGAAATTACAAAATGCCACGATATTAACGTGATATTCCCAGTTTCGGCGTATTTTCGGACAGGATGGTGAATGTTTCGCATCGGGCTCAATGCAAGCGATGTTTTAAATTGCTGTCATGGAAACTTTCTGTCAACTTCCTGAAGTTGTCAGTTGATACAAAATATTTTTTCGTGACTAACCTTTTTAATCACGGTACGTATCATATCCCTCAGAGAAATTTTTGTTATAAAGCAGTTACCTAATTCTTGTAGTTCACAATGGCATGAATAAATAGCATAAGAAGCTTTCCTTTTCTCTGAACTATTCCCTTTTCAATTTAGTTCGATAGCGAAACAACTAGATCGAAGCTGTATTGTGCAGGATCCACCTCTGTGTGCTGTTATGCGGGGTTTGTACACTACTTACATTTTTTTTCTTTCTTTCCTACGTCGAGCCGCAAGTGATTTCTGTTACATAGCTGTTCCGTATTGTAAAGTCATTCTCCTCCTATATTTTTTCCACAGCTCCGCATGTCTCCAACAAGAGAATCCTCATAATTTATACCAGAACATGGACATATTTTGTTATACCTGTGTTGACCTCAATAATTTGATGTTTAACACTGCCCCTTATTTCACTTTTACTCTAAAAAAAAACCTCATATGTCTCATAAACCCTTGAATGTTATATGTCTTAAGAACTCTGCTATTATTTGCTCTGACTGGTAGATTTTTCACCCATTAGCAACTGGAAACAATATTAAAAACTGTTTGTTGTTACCAACCCTATTGTCTGAAGCTACTGTGTCATCTTTCTAGTGACAGGCACTTCACAAGGGATTAGATGATTCGAAGAGAATTAACTGGTTCCAGCAAATGACAAAAGAAGTTTTAATCATTCGGTAGCAGCTCAATGGGAGAGCTGGTAGTGCACAGTTCTTAATCACCAGATTGTGCCAGAGCAATCCTGAAGCGTCTCCGCCGTGCCAATGGAGTGAGGACTATCGGCATGGTCTGGTGATTATTCAATCCATCCGATTAGGACATGAAACTGGGTGGATCCTTGCAATCTTTCGAAAGGAAAAGTTAAATAAACAAGCACCAGGTATCATAATCTCACCTGTATTATCCCACATCTACAACGCATTTTCATAGCACTTGTCTGCACAAAGAAGAAAATCAATCTCACAAATATACTGGGGAAGGCAACGAGAAAACACACATGTCAAAATTTTACGGAAGTCATTGTGGGGGAAGAATATATTTTTTAGTGACCTCTGACCACTGATATATCGGGTTTGACACAGAACTTTACAGAAATATCTGCAGAACCTGTATGAACATGATAGCGAAAACGGGAGAACGCGGGTTCGAATCCAGGTCCGGGTATCCAGATATCGGTTTTACATGGTTTCCCAAAATCACTCCAGGCGAATGCCGGGACACTTTCTTCAAAAAGAACATGGCCAAATTCCTTCCCGTTCCTAGTCCTCATTACTTTACCTCTTCTAATGAACTGGACGTTGACGAGACATAAATCCAAAAAAAAAAAAAATGACATAAAATGTTGTCTGGTATTCTCACCTTACTCACCCTCTGTCAGTTCATACTGGTGTTATGTGTGTTGTTATGGTATACCTATAGAGGAGTAGGAGCGTGTGTTGGTGCCCTTTTGATGTTGCCGCCGGCAGGTCCCAGAAGACAGTATCTGCGTGATGGATCCCGCGGCGGGGCGGCTATCTGGCAAGTGTTAATGTGTGGAGGAGCTGCCGGTGGGGCTAGTCAAGTGGGGCGGCCCTGCGTGATGGATCCACATGTGCTGCGCTCCTCCCGAGGGCCGCATTCTAATCTACCGCTCTGCTGACCTCATCTCGAGCCGCCGCTCTGTTTGTGTTAGCGCCGCCATTTATCTCGCAGGTCCCCGGCTCTGGTAACGATGATTCCGGATGAGTTTACAGATTGTAGCGCACCACGCGCTCTCCTGTTCTGTGTCAACTAAGCCCTCTGGCTCGAGTGCCAGCTGTCTCTCCAGTAGCCTGCGCAAGGTGCCTGGCTGCCACTAAGGTCAAACCACGGTGGACCCAACACTGCCATGTGCGAAAAGTTCTCGCCCACAGACATAAGCGGCAGTGCAAATTGAAAAATGTTACACGCGGAATTTCACAAAAATCACCTGTAAATTTATTTTTAGTTGTGCCTTGCAAATGCTGCTTGCTGTGGTCTAGTCCCAGAAATGAAATACTATTTTTGAAAGAGAAAAAATTCTACGCGCACATGCTTATACTCCTGCTGATGTCGAAAATAACCGTCTCCCATACCATTTCTCTATGGCAACTCGTCATAGACTGTTACCGAGTGTGCTGTGTACTTTGAGTAATGAAAAAAAGTAGGGTAAATTTTTTACCTCACTAAAAAAAAAAAAAAAAAAAAAAAAAAAAAAAAAGTTAACTCCCTGTTTTTGTCTAGTTGCTGAAGTATGTTCAGTACGTCTCATCACAATTTTTGTGGAAGTTCTTGGTATGGTTTCTGATATCGACGTGATCACGAAAGTCATGGTTTTCTAACTTCTATTTAATACTAAAATTGTCTCTGTTCGAGTTTGATGCTTCTAGTCATACTTGTATCTCCCTTCAAACTCAACAGAAATACTAAAAATCTGGTACAGCGATCCATTACAGCCAAATACACACCCATTTCGTATTTATGCGAGATGAGGTGATGCGTTCACGACGTTTCATCCCTACAATTTACAGGGTACAGATTAAGTCCCTTCTAATTTAACAGAAATTCTGAGAGTACAGAGAGTGTATATACTGGTAAAGTTTGTGTTTCGGGCACGCGATTATGCGCTTTTACCCAAAGACCTCATTTTTTATCCGTAAAAAGCAATTTTGAGGCCATTGTCATATATTTCCTTTCATGTAGTATTCCTGATTCTTCTGTCGACATCCGGTTAGATCCCATCACCAGTATACGCCTTATATGCTCTCAGCAGTCTTTTCACCGGAAAAAAAAATCAGTATGCTACGATTTGATGATTATATTGTCCTGTTAGCAGAACAGACTGAGGATATTGGGAAGTTATTGAATGTTGAATAAAATACTGAAGGAAGATTTTGTATTAAATATAAACCAAAGCAAGAAAGCAGTGATGAAATATAACAGAATTGATACCAGTAATAGTGGATTAATTATAAATATAGGATCGGATGGGATAGAAGAAGCAGACAAGAGGTAGAATATATGGAGTAAATAATTGAGGGTGTAGATTGTAAGCGTATGTTGAGATGAATAGCTTAACGCAAAACAGGAAGGGATGAAGGATTGCATTAAACCAATCGAGAGACTGATAACAACAAAAATAAATAAAACCCATGGCATGTTCCTCACACATCTGATACATCCCTTAATTAGCCTGTCCCTACCACTTGCCCAATCTGTGCTATTCAACTGAGTTGAATATCAGTTGTTACGCTAAGAGATTTGGAAGTTATTTCCTCAACACGCAATACCTCATTCTCCTTATAATAATAAAAAAGCTTAACTTTTCTATCTGCGTACCAAAAATTCCGACTCTTCTTGGCATTTACCCTCATTACATATTAAACTTCCCACCGAAATATCCCGTTCAAATCCCCCTGCAATTGTTCAGAATAAATTTTCCTAGAATATATTTTATCACCTGCAAAACAACCTATTGTCTGTATTCCATTAACACAATCACTCGCTAGAACAATAAGAAGCAAAGGTCTGAGTACGTTATCTTAAACAAGTCCTCATTTCACTTCCACCTCTTTTGATACTGAATTTCTTACCCTAACTTTGTTTCCTCCCTTTTTTTAATTCTTTTAACCGGAAAGTCACTTTTCATTCTTCCCATTGGTTTTTTACCTTTTTTTTTACCACCATTCAGCTTCTGATCCATTCTCTGTTTCAACCGGAATATCTTGAATGAAGACCACTAACGGGGATACCCACAAAAAATATTCCTAAACATATGACGGAAAAACTACTTATTGAAATTTATCTATCCAACCTGATACCACGGAACCATAACTTCTACGTAACTGATTTTTTTGTGTCGCTTATCAGCGGGCTTGCATTTCTAAAATGCTGGCGGAAGATTCTTTCAATTTGACACATGACTGATCTCTTATTGGAATGGTGTAAGATTCTGTACACTGTACGATTGTGTACATATGAACGAGAAGTTGAAGCACGATCACAGCTCTTCCTCGCGGGAGGACTAAGGGGGAAGACATACGGATACCTGAAGCCACCCCTGCGGATTAGGAGACAATGGGGTGCTGTGACAAATTGTACGGCAAAAAATAAAGCATAAAGTGATATTAATGATGATGGAAGAGCGGGAAGGAAAGGGGGAGAGTTTTACTTAGCGCTGAGAGCAAAATGAAGAGAAATAAGAGAACTAGCAGGGCTGAGATGTGCCCAGGTCGTAACAAAGACAGAGTCGGGGCTTAGTTGAAACATCGGTTGCTCTGACGGCAGATGACCACACACAGAGAGCCTGCTTCTACCAGTGCGCTCTGTGAGAGGACTGTAAAATGAATACAAGATTACGGAAATGAATTATATCCATAACTTAATTACGCTATAAATTTCCGTTATCCTTGATGCCTTTAATTCGTTATCACAAGAGTGTTAGAATGTTCGAATACCAAAGCACTATACATTTCGTTTGTTTTCTTTGCTTGAGGGAAGCCAACCACATATTTTAAAATCAACCAAGTTCTAGAAGACGAAAAATCAGTAAGGAAAATTCTCCTAAGGCAATAATACGAATGCAATCGATGAAGTCATAAATTTAATGATTTTTTTTTATTTTAATGGCATTTGGTTAGAGACCATACAGCCAATCTACATTTTTACAAAGCTTCTTACATCAATTTGCGTAACTTATCTATTTACACATTTCCTTATCTATATTAGGTAAAACTTATTACAATCTTGTGGAATGTATATGCTATTTACAATATTCAAATTTCAAGTGCCTTCTTAAGTACCATAATCTAAAAAGCATTGCTAGACAATACATCAACTAGACTTAGTAATCGTCATATCCATTATTTTCTATTGATTAGTCTAAATCGCCGTATTTCTTTGACAAATAATCTGTAGAGGGTTGATCTATCTGAAGTTGGCCTCAATCGGTAGATTGGTGAGGATACTGTTAATTTTGCCAAACTAGTTGTTGTGCTTGCGCGGAAGTGGGGTTGTGCTGTGGTTTGGGCTTTAGGTTTGAAGTATAGTCATTTCCTGTTTTAACTTACAAGATTGGTTAGAATTCTATCCCTCCATCTTTTAAGTATCTGGCGAGGATGCTAAGTATTACTTTGTTGTTGCTGGAAAGTAGGAGGGTTACGTTTGTCAGAAAGGGGAAGCCGTTCTTGGCAAGATCTTTCATCATTTGGTCCTGGAGTTGTTGGTATTTATTGCATGAAAAAATTATGTGATTGATGTCTCCTATTGCCTGGTCTTAGCAGTCGCAGTATGGGGAATCTCTCAACCCTATTCGATGTAGGTGGCTGGGGAAGTTACCGTGGTTAAATCGGGCTCTCGATATCGTAGTGATTAATCGTCTGCTACTGTTCCAATTGTAAAACCAAGGTTTTGGAGATATGCTCGGTTGAATGATTGCATAATATGAGGCTTTGATTTTTGAGGAGATCGTCCATTCCTCTTGCCATTTTTCCTTGGCTCTTACTTTGATATTATGTGTTATATCCGAGATCGGGAGTTGCATGTTGATTACCTGTCCCTCATGGATAGCTTGTTTTGCCAGGGTGTCCACCCGTTCGTTATGTTCGATGCCGCTGTGAGATGGGATCCACATCAGAGTAGTCGTAATGCCAAGTTCCCGGTTCCGTTTCAGTTGTTGTAGAATTTCCAGTACAATAGTTTGAGTATGGCTATTCCACGTAGTATTTTGTAAGCTGTTTCCAGATTTATGTCCTACTATTTACCGCGTAATATTGTTTTGATAAAGTTAAATGCAAAAACAGTATCAGAACCGATTCTTCTTTTAACTCAGACCAAATATTACCGGAACTAAATTCGTAGGTCCTATTAAAGAAAGTTACATCGCAATATGAAATTGCATTCGGTACATCTAACGGCGTCCTTACGCAAATGCTACTTTTTCGAATATTCATATATGATCTGACACAAAACGATTCTTGTGGAACTGGAAATTTGTATATTGGACGGAATATTCATGGAAAAAAACTAGCACGCCAACACAGCAGGAGTTAAATGCTATTTAAAAGAATGTGGTTACTGGAAGCAAGGAATAAACAAGGAAAGAAGCGACATCTGTAGTGCTCCTGCATAAAACCTTGAATTTAATGAGTATAAACACAGCTTAGTAAAGTAAAAATTTGTGATAATCTCTGTCGCTGTTGAGATGGTGGAATCATCGTAATTTTTTTTTAATTATACCTTGTAGTATATACTACAATAACAATCTTCTTTCCTTAGTTCAGATACTTTGTGAAATTTGAACTTCCTATTCCAACACGTCTCAAAACTTGCAGCTATAAAATGTGTTCTTACGCTCTACTTGAAAAAGAAATTCGGTCTCCATGTTTTAATAGTAGTACGAATTCTCTTATAATCTTCATAATCTACAAAGTTATATAAAAAGAGTAATAACTTCGATATATTACATTTTATCACAAACACGTCATGATCACATTGCAGTTTTCGTATCACATTACTATCGCCATCTCTTTATGATTTTTAAGTAAATTATTACTCTTACTGGATTCCACCGAACATTTCAACAAGAAATTGTGGAAATAAATACTTCCTAAACCATCGAGATACTGAGTTGCTAGTGTTCAGTGTGCTAATGGTTTCTGTAGCACTGGAATCTTTATTCCGCCGTACCCCGGTTCTTCTCCCCTTCCATACATATGTTATAGCGTCTTCAAAGGTTTTCTTGAGTTCGAACTGCCGGAAGCACAACTGTAAGTTACGGCAAAACTTCCTGCCGTTTTCTTATTTTAAAATGACATCCCTTCTGCGCTAGACAGGCGTCAAGGGATGGCAGGGAGTGGTGATATGCAGTGAGAGGCGTGTCGTGTTAGCAGCACGTGTACTGCGAGGGGAACTCCCCAGCGACACAAGCAGACTCTGAAATGAGGATGCATCCAGATATTACAATAACAAAAACGTAAATTCATATAAGTATATAAAAATAAAAACGCAACTACTAACCTAATACAAAAGCGAAAAATTTAACCTGTTCCTTGCCATAGTCAATCTGTGTTTGTGTCCAATGGATGAGGACTATCTGACCGGGTTTGAAAACTAATATTTTCTCCGCTGGTACCTCTTACAGAGTGGCCACCATGTTATTCTGGCTCTAAAATAGTTTCGGTACTAAGATTGATGGCACAGCACACACTGTTAGGGAATTAAATGAGACTTCAAACAGATATTAACGAGACAGAAACGAGCGCTTTAGTTGAGTGCTGTGTTTATGGTTGCTAGTGCTACTGCCTTTTTTTGTCTATGGCTTTATGCCTTTAAAGCTGCATTTCCATGACGTCTTGTAACAGAGGCCGCACGCAGAAGTGTAGGGATGAGCGCGCGCCTCAGTTTAGCCCTCGCAACCTCGCCACCACCTCCTCACCACGTTGCCTAGTGTCGTTTGGCACAGAGCACTTTACAGCAACAGAAGAGGTGCGCACCTCAGCTGCAAACCGATGACAACAGTGCACCACTATACACGCCTGTGATGTTTACTGATATATAGTGGGCAGCTGCGTCTCATCCCCGCTAGCAGAACGGCCCCGTTCCTACGATGTGTTGTTGGCTACCCGTCCCGTCCCGTCCTGAGACGCCTCCGTTAAAAGACGTCGTGGGAATGCAGCTTTAGACGTCGAAGTCATTAGAGGCGGGGTAGCACTGGAGACCAGGAACGATAAAGAATTCGGCCATGGTATTTTGAAAGAAAAACCGAGCGTGGTGGTGTAACGGCTAACGTTCTGGCCTCGCATTCGGGAGGACGGCGGTTCGAATCCCCGTCCGGGCATCCAGATTTGGGTTTTCCATGGTTTCCCCAAATCACTCCAGGTGAATGCCGGGATGCTTCCTTCAAAAGGCCATGGCCGAATTCCTTCCCATTCCTTGCCCCCCATCCTTTCTCGTCTCTAACGACCTCGTAGTTATAGGAGACGAAAAGCACTTAAAAAAAATAAAAAAATTGAAAGAAATATCCTGGCATTCACCAGGAGTGATTTAGGGAAACCATGGATCTCAAATCTGATGGCCCAACAAGGATTCGAACCTGCGTCCTCGCGGATGCGAGGCCAGAACGTTACCGCTCACCCATCACGCTCAGTATGCTACTGTCAAGTCAACAGGATGCTGATTGCAGATACACGATGGGAAAAATCACTAATTCTTAAGAAACAGATGAGTGTACAGCTGGGAAGACGAAGGTTAGTGCTGAAAACATTACAAAGCCAGGAATAACAGTATTACTGATGAACTTTAGAATGTAATGAACATGGTAAGAGAATTTACAAATTTAATAGAGATACACGAAACACAAGTAATTAAAAGGATAGAATCTTGGTTAGAAACAAGAGTACTAGACAATGTGGTTTTCCCCAGATACAGAAGATCAATTGGTGGAGTGGTATTCATACTGGTTGCCAAAAACTGCTGTAGTTCTCTGGTGTTCATAGATCATGTCTATGTGTTACTAAGGGTAGATTTGTGAGGTGATGATAAAGAAAAATCAGCGCATTGGCTACTTACCGTAATGTAAGAGTGGACAATGAAGATGAGGCTTTTTGGAGAGAAACTAAATCCATATTTACAATTCGGAGGTGAGTATAGAATTGTCATTATTAGAGGAGATTTCAATCTACCCAGGTTCAACTTGGTAGAAAATGAGAGTAATAACAAAAGGCAGTAGAGATTTGCTAATACTTTAGCAACGTAAAGATGCTTTACAGAAGTGGCAGTGCAGAACACGAGGAGACGAAATGTTTTGGATATCTTTCTAATAAACCCTGACGAAAAACTTATAGTCTCAATTAACTGAAGGAATAAGTAATGACAATGTAGTTCTCATGGATATTAGGGGACTCAGTAAACCAATGGCCAGAATTCAAGGGAGAAAATGAGTACATATTTGGTCTATTAAATCAAATGATATCTTTTAGATACTTTGAACAAACGCAAGACAGTGTAAACTTATAAGCAAAAAAGATCTTTAATTTTTTTTATTTGTGTGTATGTTCTAGATAGAACAAACTATGTCCTTGCTTGTGACAATCGTATTATAATAAGTCTGTAACTTTTGTAACATTATCCACATTGCGGAATTAATGTAACGTTCCATTCTATTCTTATCATCATTTCCCTGGTAATAAGTATATCGCCAAATTACAAGCTTTGAACAAAACTGTTGCAAATTTATACAAAAAGAGTTCGATCGTTAATGGGTTCAACTAGTCCATGGATTTTGCATCAAACTTCTCTCATTTTACCATATATATATATATATATATATATATATATATATATATTGTCTAAAACATGATGTGATCAGTAAGAACAATGCCAAATTCGCAGATAATATTCTTGCAAGCAGTTGCACTAAATAGATATTTGACCATCATAAAACTTACACTGAAACGATACTTGTATCATCGTAAAGGTTATAAAAATATCAACAAAAAAAAAACAATAAAAATTGTTATAGTTATATAATTCACTGAGAGACCTATAAATATAATATAACGTAATCAATTGAAAAACATGATAAGTGATTCCTAAAAAAAAGTATTTCATGAAAATAAGATTTTTGTTATGCTGGTACAGCTTTCACAGATTAATTTATAGTTGCTGTGAATCAATAATAACAAAACGCAACTGTCTGACGATTTTTTTCACTGTTGCTTCTGCCACTTAGAAAGATTAGAAATTTAAGTTAAATTTGAAGCATCATGAGAGTCTTATTAAATAACGCAACTAGTACGAGAAGCCAGACAACATGAAAAGATATTTTATTAAAGACGCGAAAAGTGAATAGCTAAAGCCGAAAATTCAAGCAATTATGAAATTTGAATACTGGTGATATTGGATTCAAATTTTTAATGCTTTTTAATTCGGTATTAGGACGTCTAGAACCGGTATAGTATAGTTTTTGGAAAGGTACAACAAGGCGAACATCTAAAACTTTTATGAAGGATTCATCCTGTTATGCGCTGGAGTGATCTTAGGAAACCATGGGAGATATAAAAAATGTGGACCAGTAATCGAACCTAGTTCCCCCAGAACCATTTACTTTCCAGGATCGGTGGTTCATAAAAGAAACCGTCGCAGAACTACAGACCAAATCGAAATTTTCTAGTCGGTATTCTGCGACGACGACGTAGTAATAACAAGCAGCAGTACCTCTTCTATTTTTTTGGTAATATCGCGACACCCAGCCAGCCTGCTCTTCTGAACACGCACAAGTGCTTCTTCCAGCTATCAACGACTCGGCCTGCACAGTGTCCCAGACACCTGCTACAGCTGTAAATCAGATAGCACTGTCAGCTCTCTCGCGTGTTGACTGAGAGCACCCGTCCTCTCACACTTATAACACCGTCAAGGAATATTCTTTAGGATTCATCCAGCAACTTGTTCTCATAGAAATTTTCTTTGTGCTAGAGATGGAATTCTTTTTATATCTCCGTATCCCAACATTTCTTGTGCTCTTGACGCTCCCTACTAGATCTGATGTAAGTTTATCTGTCTGAGATATGTCTTTATGAGTACTAGAATTCGAGAAATTTTTAGCTTAGCTGTCCATTTGGTATTAACTTACTGATGACAGTACTATTATTATATTTGTTATTAAAATTTATTGATCCACCCTCCTCAGATGAGACCCTTCTTTTTTCATACCTTACAAGTAATATAGAACACAATACTGTCAGTATTACATTATTAATTTTCAAACCTAATTGTTTGATTTTAATTGTTCTACTAGATTACATCCAGTTACTTCTAAGAATGCTTTATTCAGTGCTTACACCCCCCATTGAAAACATACATTTACCACAATTTGGGCTAAAAAGGTACACAACGTGCACCTTAAACACGTGATTTATAATACTGAATTTGGATTGGAACAATGAAAGGTGTCTTTTACGTAGAGAAACAGTGTAACAAAATCATTAGAAAGAATTTTTATTTAAAATTCAATATTTTTTGAAAAAAAAGCAACAGGAAAGAATGTTTTTTATTATAAATTAACTGAGATAAAGCTGCATAATTTAACTTCAGAGCTTGATAACGTTACTGTAAAGCAAAAAACAAAAAATCGGGTTTTTAAAAAATGATTTATGACTCATTAGCGTTTCGTACCTATCGGGAAAAGGAGTTCCCCCCCCCTACCCTAGACTGTGAGATGGGTTTAAAACTAGTTAAACAAATAACTAAAAATTATTTCCCCGATTCTTTCACTTGGAAATAGATATGAACAGTTGTAAATAATGAAATACAATCAATAGCTGACATGATAAAGGAATTGGAATGGGAGTAGCTGGAAGATATTATAGTGCTGGAAATGGACAAGACATACCTTAGTGATGAGACATGCAACGATATGGGCTGAAGAATTACTAGCAGTGCATGGATGGCAAAAGATAACCAAGACAACAAGCCGGTACTCAATTTTAGACATAAAGAAGTGTGAAATTTTCTTGTATCAGTTTTCTCATCACTCTGAAAGAATTTAGAAATTAATATTCGTAATGGACTATAGAAGGTGGATGGAGAAATTACATTAAAATAATTTAAGGTAATAAATATGTTTGAAATTGCCACCGGGGTGTCAACTCCATTCAGTTAAATTAAATCTACTTGGACGAACTGAACTATTGCACTAGTGGTGCGAATGACAATGTGGCACAGGTTTCCAGTGACTAATCATAAAAAGTGTCAGGCACTGATTTTTATACCAATCGATTACCTTCGACTTACCACATGAGATACAGCTATTATGATCATTATAGTAAAAATCCCTAATTGCACAGGCACGACTCGTATTTGTATTGTTATTTGCCGTTCATATTCTTTAAGCGTCGTTAAGGGGGTAGGTACACCTAACACATACAAATATTTGATAAAGTTGAGATGTCATTTCTCCAAATCTATTTAAATTTGAGGGTTCAAATTTCATAGCTCCATAGAACTTTATAGCTAGATATAAAAATTGATTTTTAAAGTAAAAATATTGTTTAACAATAGGATAATGTACCATCCAAATTGACAGTGAAAAATATATTGTTGTAAAGGGTTTTAAAGATAAAAGGCATAGTATTTGAATTTTTTCAGAAATGTTCTTTTAATATTGTAAACTAATATCAAGGCAACAAGTTGAACCTATAATATAACATATTTAACTCTATATTTTTTATTAATAAATTTTTTTGTCAAGAAATTAAACTTTTTGCTTTTTTTGCTTAAATATAAGGGCATATTTTTCATTTGGGAAAAGCTGCATAAACAATAATGGTTCAGACTGTAGTACTTAGTATGTAGAACATGTCCTGCAAATTTGAAAAAGATCTATGCATATGGAAAAAAGTTATCTTTAAAACCATTTGATGAATTGCTGTTTTGAGATATTTAAGGTTAAAGATTTGGATCACCTTCAAGTAAGTTTTAAATGGCTGTCAATCGTGCAGGGAATTGCATAATCACACATAATTCCCACACTGTTGAAGATATTGAAATATTTTTTTCACTAAAATGAAGCCAAAACTATCAACTGTTTTTGTGAATATCAAAACAAAACAAAAAACATTTTTTTGAAACCTGATAAGTGTACCTACCCCCTTAAGGTATTTGTCACTGTAGTCATTTCTGTATTAGTGAAGTGGATAATATAAATCAATAATCGTTCTTTCCCTATTCATAGTATCACGTTACCATTCTAGTTTCTCAGTCATAATATCACAGTATTCAATAAACAGGTAACATTTAAGCCTGTGTGATAGTGTTTTTTTTTTTTTTTTTTTTTTTTTCAGCTTTCCGTGGTTTCGGATAGCAGCATTAAATCGCTCAACCAGTTTGTCTCGGTCGATCTGGCTATCTGAGTGACTGACCACTGATAGGATGGAAGGTTGTAGGTAAATGGTCGCTAACGCCGTCCCTACAACACACAAGAGGAAGATACAAGCTAGACGTGAGTTGCGATTTTCGTACATTGTTGAAATTTTTGTTGTTCTTTCACATATCGAATACACTGTCAACAAATTAACAAATTTGAATTTTGGAATAAGTTTGGACACTCTAATTTTTTACTCCGTCTATAAACTTTGCATGTATGTAATAAAATTTAGTGTACACTTTACGAAGTACGAAAGGTTCAGAAATTGAGGTTACAAAGGCTGTAATGAAACGTGTACATTTTATTTCATACAACAGATAGAGCATACATTAGGTAATTTTTCGACATAGTGTCCATATCGATTTAGGCAATTTTCGCTTCGTGGGATGAAATTGAATATTTCCTCCTGCTAAAAACTCCGTCCTTGCATGTTCAGCCCCGATGTCGTGAAATGTTTCACGTCCTTGTCTGAAGTGACTCTCGGTCTCGTAGATGCTCCTTCAAGCAAGGAAAAATGTGAAAGTCGCTTGGAGCTGTAGGGAGGGTGATCGATGATGTCCAAGCGATACCGCTTCAACTGCGATCCTCGTCGGTGACGTTTTCTCTTCCACCCGCAAACTTTCGACATTATTTTATGACATGCTGACGGTACATTACACTCTCTCAGTAAACTTCTATCAGTTGCCGGTGAATATCAAGGTTACACGTTTCGCCCCCAGAAATCGAATAACGAAGCGGATTTCTTCCCCAGACCAGTTTTTTCAAACGAGTCGCTATTTGTGTTTACCTACGACTAGCGCTGGAAGTGACGGGTGCCTGAAACTGTGTATAGTTGCCAACCGCATGTCTTATAATTACCACACACTACTAATTTCCCTATAACGGACGACGCTACAGAAATATCGGCCTTGGTACCTTAGTTTCTGATCACATCTCATGTATTCCAAGCCATAGCGTCAACGAACGAACTCCGCAAAGAACAATTTTAGTGAGTAACAGTTACTAGTGATTTTATTGACCTGAAGGTGTTGATCAGCGAAATCGTGAAGGCAAGTTTCCGCAATCTTATTACCAAAAACTTTGAAAATTGACTTAATAAAAGCACAAAATATTTAAAAAATACTTAACATCAGCGTGAAATATATCGTTAACCACTAATTCGAAATAATTCAAACTAACATTATTGTTGTCGTCTTCACTTATATTTTTCTTCCATTCTGTAACGAACGCGTCTTGTGACCGCTAGTTACATTAATAAACTATATGTTTATTATTTAAAATGTGGAATATTTTAGTGGGCGTTTGGGCGCAGTGTACATTGTACAAGTGTGGAGCGGCAGATCTGAGGAATGCCAGCAGGCCGGTTCCTAGAATTAGCGAGGGGAGAATAGTGAGTGCCTAATGGAGGGGAGATTTGTGCTTGCCAGGTAGACAAACAGGGTGATCGGCGAGAGTTTTCTGTTTTGCATGTGGCACGACGAACGAGTGAAGGAGATTCGATGCCGGCCGGCCAGCACGTTCGGACGATGTGATTTCTGGACTGTCTATTCGTGAGTGGGACTGTTGCTGCTGCCTGGATCCGGACACCCGCTATTTTGTTTGAGCAGATGAGCTCAGGCAAAGGACGACATCTGAGGAACTGTGCTACACTGGTC
This sequence comes from Vandiemenella viatica, assembly GCA_031002005.1. Taxonomy (NCBI): domain Eukaryota; kingdom Metazoa; phylum Arthropoda; class Insecta; order Orthoptera; family Morabidae; genus Vandiemenella; species Vandiemenella viatica. Next base: position 20,703,123 of record JARYHS010013631.1, on the reverse strand, counting down.
CATAGCAGAGAAGACCGTCATCCAATGTGTGGCGGCAGACATGTACATTCGGTAATTATACATCGCCAATGAAGGACACTGTGCTAGCTAGACTTTCAAGTTCATAGCATTGCCCAGCTACGACCCTGCAGATAAGAACTCTCATAGCCCGGAGCAAACATCTCTTTCAGAAGTGAAGTCAAAATGTTGACTTCGTTTACTGTTTAAATTTTGTGTATTTTATATAAAATACCCTGGCGCCCACAAAAGGACAACTGATTATTTTTAACTAATTTTGTTATGTATGTCATGTGATTAATTGAAATAAAACCATTTGTGATTTCTCGTATAAAGTATTCACGCAAGTTCTACCTTTCATGATAATAAAATAAAATAATAAAATTAATTATAATTTTAAATCAGGTAATGAGGTCAGAACGTTACAATGGCGAACCAAGTGGGGCTTTTCGATTATTAATTGCAAAAATTAATTATGCTATGAACGAAAGACAGCACTATGTCCTTGGCAACTTTCTTATTTTGTAGATAGAAAGTAGTTTGTATTACTTTGCGTAGTTAATGCATGTATAAATTCATGTTGTACTTGTTGATCTTAGATGCAAGTTGGTTCTGCAATAAGATCAGATAAATTTATTTTGTGTGCATTGCGTATGTTAAATAATAATTATCTTGTGTGACATGGGAATGTGCAATGGGTTTTGTCCAAACGCACTCAAATTCTGTTGTATTACGGCGTTGATAATTGTTGTGATGCTTTCTTTATGGCAATTGCAAGTAGTTGTCGAAATATTAGTGTGGATTTCGAGCCATATGTCCAGGGTAACGATATCCTTTCATATTTAAACCATTTTTCCGCGAAGGTATTTGATGAGTAAATTCTTCTTGTAATTATAGAATGTGCTGTGGAATGTTCTTTGGGTTTGATTTTATTGTGCAATCGCGGATTTTATTGAGGCATTTTATTTGCAGATTAGTGTAAAGTCTTTCTGATGGTGTGTTTTGCAATCCTTATTTCTTTTCCTTGTTGTTGTGTATTGGAATATTCTTTGTGTGTCAACGAAATAGTTGAAAATAGCGTGAAGTTTTAAAGTAATGCGCTTGAGATCCAGTACCATTATTAACATGTCGAAAGAAATCGTGGAAGGGTCAAATTTATCACAGGAGCCAGTACCCACTGATTCAAATACGGATCATATCGGGGAAGACAATAATGTCGCAGAAATAGCGTATTCCACCCAATCACCCGTTGAATTAAGGCAGGAAAATTTGGAAAATTTTCAGACTACCTCCAACATGAGTGCGAAAAACGTCTCGGTGATTCCTGCATTGCAGACTCAGCAACACCAGATGAACGATATAGCGGCTTTATTAATGGAGAAATTTTCACAATTATCTGCTCAATTTACAACACAATTTCAAGAATCCAATGAAAAATTGTCTGAACTCTCAGTGCAAATGTCTAGTAAAATCGAGAGTCTTGAAAGAAAACAAGAAATGGCTCACAAAAGAATTGAAGAGCAATTTGCTACTTTTCGCGGAGAAATTGGCCGAGAAATAAATGATTTTAAAAAGGAAATTAGCTCTGAGATCACTCTTTTAAGCAAAGTCCAGACGGAGTTAAAGTCTTCTTGCAATGTACTTGAGACGACTAACAATGAAATTTGCCGTAAGGTAGAAGCGAATAAAAGTTCAATTGAACAAATGCGCACAGAAAACAGTGAAAATTTAGGTCAGATTTCTGAGTTTGCTCATTCAATAAAAGATGGTGTTGATGAAAATTTAGGTAAAATAAGATCCGAAGTTGGAGACCTTAAGAATTCCGTGGGAGAAATGGAGAAAGTCATAATAATCTAGAAACATCACAGCGTAACCTTGCTGCCGAAACGGAAGGTAAAGTTACGTAATATGGAACGGAAACTAACCGAAAGGAATAACTCTGCTAGCAACAATGAACAATGTCAAGCTAGTTGTGCTCAGCTGTTTTCGGGAAATATCGAGTTAAAGCTGCCTAGATTTGGTTCCAAAGGGGGGAATAAACCCGAAAGCTTATCCTCGAAGATCTTGAAAGATACTTTCAAATTAAAGCTGTTCCAGGAGTCGGCAAAACTTTTAATCATTAGCCAGTCACTTTTTTGAAGAAGATCGTTCATGGTTACAAGTAGCGTGTACTCCAGATATGTCGTACACACAATTTAAGGAATTGTTTTTAAGTACTTTCTGGTCAGCAAAAATTCAAAACCAAGCTAGGATGCGATTTTACCAAGGAAAATACGAGCCTAAACCTGGTGATTCAATGGAAAGGTATGTCGAACGGTTAGTTGTAAAAAGTCGTTACTTTCGACACAGTGATGCCAGGACGCCGAGTTCATTGATGTAATAAGCTCACATTTCAGCCCGGGGGTTCAAGAACACATCTCGCCTGTATATGTAAAGAATATCACTGATTTATTAGAAACACTGCGGAATCTAGATGCCATAGGACAACGAGCGAGCCGTGAACAGTGCGCGGAAAATGTGCAGGACAATCGCTCTAATTCTCATGGCTACTTCCGGCCAAATAATCAGAATAACGGGCAAAGTTTCAAGGGAGGTAAAAATTGGAAGCAATCCCAATCTGGCGATAAGAAACCGTGGAAGACTGATGGTCAGCGGGATGGTCACGGGCAAACACGCGGGGGTTCGCCGGAGGTGAATGCTATTCTAACCGTCGATCCCGGCAATAACATTCAGAATGAAAGTGAAAATTAATTGAGAGTTGGTGCAGCACGTGAAACATCGCAGGGTGACCAATTAAAACAATGAGATTTCGCCGGGGATGCTGAGGGCTCTCCACAGTTTTTCCTTATTAATTTAACATACTGGCGAAATGGCGGTGTGGAGGATGAGGAGAATGATGCGGATATAGCAAGACCAAAGCATAATCAAACTTTCACTGTAGGGCAACGAGTATTATTACGCACCAGTCCACAATCATACACCAATAAGAAGCTTTTGCAAAGTTTATTATAATATATATATTCCATGCATGGTGAAAAGGATAATCTCAGTTAACGGCTACTTATTCACTAATGGAACCAATGACTTTAACCCCATAATTCACGAAACTTGAAAGAGTATTCTGATGATCACAAAGTTTTGGTACAGTCGCGCGAGGATCATTTAGTGCAACTTGTTTCTCTTGATAGTGACGATGGGCATATATGTGCCGGAAAAGGATAAAAACTTGCCGAGATAATATGTTGGGAGTTGATTTCTGGCAGACAGAAGGATTCCAATACGTTGGGGTACATTTACAGATAAATTTCTGGAACTTCACAGATGTTGTGTGGCATATCAAATCACCAAGTAGCCAAGGGAAAAGGATCTCCGAGGTACTAGGTAGATAATATTTTATTTTGTTTTGTTCATAAGGAATTACGCGAATCAGCATTCCATGAACAAAATTCTTTTATGCCATGGAGCAAATGTACTTATAACGTTGTCTTGGGAAATCGGGAAGTATACTGGACGGCATCCGCGTACACTTGATCGAGATCATGTTAATTTAATAATCACGCGAGGTCTGTAACAAGCGGAGATAAAAGGGGATGTAATTGTCATTTTTGTATATTCAAAGGATGGTGGCGGAAATCCATTACAAATACTTTGCTTAGCGGTGACATAGTAAAAAAAAATTGTTTGGAACAATCTTGCATTGCTTTGGACAACCCTGCACTTCATAGATGATGACTTCACTGCTTAAAAGTTTTTATTATTATTATTCAGATAGGATATGTTCTCTACCAGTTTTATTCATTCATTATATGTTAAGATTGTGTTATCCTATGTGTTGAATATCTATGATGATCACAAATTATGATGTATTGCGCTATATTTACTAAGAATGGTGTCTAAGTTAAATTTTCAATTTGATATAAAATGTTATTGTGTTAGAACATCTATATCACTACAATAATTTGTTACTTATAAGGTTACATTTGAAATGGTTATATTATGTATTTAAGGCTTGCACAAATCTACCCACAATCAGGGATGGGAGTAAGAAAAGTCTATGTACAAAGTAGCCAAGGGACATATGTTCGGTTGAATATTCATGTCGGTGGAACTTGTGATGGAATAGGTTAGAATAGGTTACCAGATTTATAATTACTGTTAAATTAATGGACGAGGAAGGAAAATTTGTATATTTCTTATTGTGAAAATTTAAATAAAACTAGTTTATTTAAATTTGCCGAACCAGGGGGAATATGTAACGAACGCGTCTTGTGACCGCTAGTTACATTAATAAACTATATGTTTATTATTTAAAATGTGGAATATTTTAGTGGGCGTTTGGGCGCAGTGTACATTGTACAAGTGTGGAGCGGCAGATCTGAGGAATGCCAGCAGGCCGGTTCCTAGAATTAGCGAGGGGAGAATAGTGAGTGCCTAATGGAGGGGAGATTTGTGCTTGCCAGGTAGACAAACAGGGTGATCGGCGAGAGTTTTCTGTTTTGCATGTGGCACGACGAACGAGTGAAGGAGATTCGATGCCGGCCGGCCAGCACGTTCGGACGATGTGATTTCTGGACTGTCTATTCGTGAGTGGGACTGTTGCTGCTGCCTGGATCCGGACACCCGCTATTTTGTTTGAGCAGATGAGCTCAGGCAAAGGACGACATCTGAGGAACTGTGCTACACTGGTCCATAGCAGAGAAGACCGTCATCCAATGTGTGGCGGCAGACATGTACATTCGGTAATTATACATCGCCAATGAAGGACACTGTGCTAGCTAGACTTTCAAGTTCATAGCATTGCCCAGCTACGACCCTGCAGATAAGAACTCTCATAGCCCGGAGCAAACATCTCTTTCAGAAGTGAAGTCAAAATGTTGACTTCGTTTACTGTTTAACTTTTGTGTATTTTATATAAAATACCCTGGCGCCCACAAAAGGACAACTGATTAATTTTTAACTAATTTTGTTATGTATGTCATGTGATTAATTGAAATAAAACCATTTGTGATTTCTCGTATAAAGTATTCACGCAAGTTCTACCTTTCATGATAATAAAATAAAATAATAAAATTAATTATAATTTTAAATCAGGTAATGAGGTCAGAACGTTACAATTCTTAGCAGCGATTACTATTCTGAGCGTTATGTCGACCATTAAAGTACCAAGCTGTAAAAATAATTAGTATACACTAATTGCATGTCTTTATAAAAGGCTGCCTTCTAAAAGTTACTTCCCGCTTGCAGTAAAATTTATGCAGTAAGGAAATTTACTATAAAAATGACAGCTTATTTGATGGTAGGACATTAAATGATTGACGATGCTTTAAGGCCCGTGGCTGGCTTGGAAGCTGATTTTATGTAGTATCAAACACTCGAAAGCTAGAAGACGTGGAGGTACGTTCCCCTTAAGAAGCTTAGATCCTAGAAACTCATTCTGTCGCAGAACTGACTATGAACCCTACGACGGTGGTTCGAATCCCTCGAAGCGAAGACCTGTTTCCCGACGAGCTTTTTCTTTCTAAACCGCTTCACTGATTAGCATAGCGTAGTGTCACATGATCAGTGCGCAGGAAATTTCTTTTACAGTTGAAGAAAGTTTATTTATTTATTAGGGTTCTGGGGCTCGTTGTCCTTGAAGTCATTTTAAAAGGGAGAAGACGGATTGAAGGGGAACAAGTAATTTGACCATGACCTTTAAATTATCCATTCCGGCATTTACCCATAGTGTTTTCGGGAAGCCATGAGAAACCTGATTCTGGACGATAGGTCCTAAAATCGAAGCACTGTCCTACCGAATGCAAGACCGGAATATTAACTGACCACCTGCTGAACTGATTGTTTATAAAGGAATGTTTAAAAACACCGTACCAAGGTGAACTCATCCCACCCACTTTTGTGCCGTGGCAATCGGAAATATGGATTTCTACCGCTAATAATCTCGCCTTTTCAGCCACTGTTGACAATCAGTACAGCGGCGATATTTAGTATAAAATCAGTGAGACGAGTTTAAAGCAATATGGCACTTGCACCTAGGGTTGGATCACTTGCTGTTAGTGTTGAAATTTCGCAATTCATCACTACCTTTGTCTGGCTGGCGCCGTCCCTGCAGGCAACCGCCGGTGCTAATGGATAGTGACGTGCTGCGGCTGACCGCAAAGAGCGCGCCACCCTCGCTGGCGGGAGGCGTCGGGACGGCGGCGTCGCGGCGGTGAACCGCGGCGGTGCGGCCAGCGTCCAGGCCGGACCGCGGCCAGCCAGCGCCATTAATATCCATTGGCGGATCCGGCCGTGCGCCTCCCGCTCTGGCCAGGGGTCATTTATCGTGCCGTGTCCGACGGCATTAATACCAATTGCCGGCCACCGGTCGTCCATCATCGGCCCCCACCCGGGACCACCGCACCGGGGCGGAGGGACGGCCCCGTCGACGTCTTCATCACTCTGCACGCTATCGGCGGTTCTCTACAATGGTTCTGCGGTTGACGAGTCTCTAGGGGTTCTGACCTTTGTGATTTTAACGCGTGTCAGCAACGGAAGCAAAGTGATAAGGTGGTGACGAGTTGCTGCCTAAGCAGACTTCTCTACACAATGGTTAGACAAATTATACTGCCTAATTTTCTCAGCTCATGAATAAAAGTAAGTAGTTCAGCAGCTAACTTCGTGATGCAAAGCAAATCACATCTAGGTTTCTAAACTGTTGCTTTTACCTTATCAACGTTGTCCTGAAGAAACTTATTCCTGTACTTACGGAGGATGATAGTGTTTCATATTTCAAGTATACTGTTTTTTCGTGCTATAGCTTTCAGTTAAAATCGGAGAGCATGTTAGTTTGACCACCTCGATACTACCCATAAAAGTAGTATAGGTTTCTTCAGAGGTTTTGCTTCTGATTTTATACCTCTTCAAATTCGACGTCATGGTCATTACAGGCGGGAAAAAATGGGATGAAGGAGTGGAAAAGAATTTGTCGCGGTGGCCTTTCGAAGGAACCATATCGGCACACGCCTTGAGTGATTTCGGGAAGCCATAGAAAACCCAAATCTGTATGGCCAGACGGGGAATTGAACTGCGTCCTGCTGAATCGAGGCCAGATTGTTGCCGGTCAGTCACCATGCTTAGGTTCAGTCGGATTTCTCAATTGTAATTTAGGATTTTCCCTTGACCACACCTACGGAATAAGAGGACAAGTTTGTGCCCTTCTTCATCCATCCAAACTTCGGTTTGAAATGGTTTTCGGCAATTTATTCAAGCGAATGTCTGGATATCTTCTACTATATATCTTGAATGTCTCTGTCACTCTTTTAATGCTACTAAGTTCATTCCAACACAACAGAAATTATTCAAATTTTGCAGAGCGAAACCGTAGGGTCAAATACATGTCTCGTTCATATTTCAGCCAGATAATATCACGCGATCATGACTCTAAAAATTCAGACCCTGGACAAAGTAGGAATTTACCTACTTGAATCTTTCTGCCAAGTGGTAACTACTTTAAACCTCTGACCCTATCCAAAAGACTGTCTCGAAGATTCACCTACTTTCATATATAGTAAATATTTTTCAAAAATAAGAGAGAGGATCTAATAGTTATAGGAGCATCATGTGTTATAATAGCGAAAGTTTCCCACTAAAGGTATGTTGCTGTAGCTCTTCATGTTATTAGAGAAACGTATCATTTAGAATGTGGAATGTACCGTCTTAACCACTGAAGGAATAGTTTTGTCTCTGAAACCATTTTTCAACCCTCTTTCCATTTTAACTTATTTTCAATAATATACATTGCAAAATGAAAAAGTAACAAAGATTTTACCGTGAGTAAGAAATACACCTTTGGAATTACTTTCTAATATATACTAGTTGTTCGGCTGTTGAAGAAACGTTGCATGGAATGCAATTTAGGTAGCATACTTAACAGTATCACCTGAAGCCAGCTGTAGAGCGATAGTGCTTAATAGTATTCTGTTTCTTAGGAATAAGGGATGCGTTCTATTCGAACTATCCTGGACCTCTTGTCGTCCAAGAAATTGCAGCACTAATGGTTCATATAACGTCCAATACAATCTTCCCTTGAAAGTTACATCTACTTTCATCAGACATGTTTGTGCCCGTACCCGTACACATATAAAAACTGTTCAGTGAGTATTGTATTATAATATTAACAAGCAGAGCAGGTGGGTTGTCCAGGTTCAGGTGTTGTGCGAACTCACAGCTTGCCGCCAGCTTCTGAGGTAGTGAACTCGGAATTCTCAGCAAAACACAAAAGCACTCTCCCCGTTCCCTCACATACCTCTCCTCACGACAGTTCGTTGTGTTGCTTTCTGTGGCGAAAATGCCACCAAATGTATCGAAGTATTCGGGAGGCAAAGCATCACTTGAGCTGATCTTGAGGTGGAAGGCTCAACGGAAAAATGATTACTATTTGGAGGGTGGTAGGCAACTTGGCACCCTACCATGGTGTAAATCATTGTACGGAAGTGGTAAACAATGAAAACGGGAATATAAGACAATATTTTCCTTGTAAAACTATATTTGACACCTTCATATGCTACTACAATTTCAGTACTTTTATTTTAAATAATCCGAAAATTCATCTAACCAAAACATAATAATCAGGTTTGAAATCTGAGTGAAATACTACGTATTGTCACCACGTTAAATTTTAAAAGTTATATCAGTAAACAATGTGGCATCTCATTGTTACAAGTGCTTAGTTCCATAATTACAGCAACTGTGAAAATAAGAAAATGATGGTGCCAGCTGCGCCAATAGCGATGCGATCACTTGAGGTGATTTTCAAACTCGCATGTATTATAATAATCCTGCTATTATTTTTCCAATCTTGGAAATATTACGTTTTCGGGCAGGGGGTAGGGAAATGAGAGGGAGGATGTGGGGTCGGAGTAGTTTCACACTGATTGAAGGAATATCAGTGTTAACCTGTTTATAGGAAGCAGGCCAGTATACCCTTCAAATAGTTTTAGGAAACGAGGGAGATAAGAAACTGGGTGGTCAGATGAAAGTTTAAATTTAGACACTTACATATTACAATTATGTTGCCACCGTCTATTGGATGTGATAATCTTATTGGTACTTTACCATCAACTTCTGCATCACATATATTCGGATTTCATTTTTACTGTCTGATGGACAATGCATACTAAAAACAACACTCGCAATTCATGCTACTAAAACCAGCTTAAAAGATTAACACCTTGCGACCTGGATCGACAGTGGTATGTCGGACAGCAGTTCCTAATGTCAATTGTGCTGGACCGCGCCCTTTCCGCATTCCTTCCCCGAGGGTCTCCTCTCGTGGTAGGAATGTGCAACTCTGGTTATTTGGCAAATAGGCTTGTGTGGGCGTGGGGCAGGTGGTCCGCGCGCACAGTGTTTTCTCTGGGCGCGACCTCACGCACTCGGCCCATTGTGTGGCAGAGCGGCGGGTGGCTTAGTACCATACGAATGCCGGGCCACGGCCGGAGAGCGAGCTGTTTTGTGCTGCAGCCACCGACGTCTCTCTTTGTAGTGGACTGCCCCTGTCAGCTGGAGCGACAAGAGCTCAGTGGACCTGGCGATTGTCGCGCCAAGAGGAAGCATTAATTCATCACTTCGCGCATTACGGACTACATTGTTTACTGCATAACAGAAGCAGCAAACGCGAAGAGTTACCAGGTGTTTGGCTTCGTGTAGCTTTACTCAGATTAATGGAACGAATTTTGTGCCTCTTGCGGTGAAATGTGGTGGAAGCAAGTCGACCTGTTTCTTGGGATGACGAATTACATTATAAAATTTATACATTTACAATATTAGGAAATATTTCTTCCAGAACCAGGAGGAACGGTAACTAATACAGTTAAAAAAAATATGAAGACAACATTGAATTTAAAAATATGGCTTACGATCAGTAATCTTATATATAAAAATTAATGTTTGTTTGTTCGTCTTTTATTTTCTACTGTACCATTCATCCAATTACGATAAAATTTGGGGAGTTCTTAAGTGCATGTCTGTGAACGTTTCTCACGGTTTTTTTTTTAAACTTTCTGTTCCCCTTTACACCATTTAATTGTATAAACCCACAGTTTTTGTCCAATTTCGATGGAACTTTGCACATGTATACTATAAAATAAAGAACAATACTGTCTACATTTTTAGAAAACCCCAGTGAATCTCCACCTTTGTCCCCCCCCTCCCCCCGATTAATTTTTGTAAATGTTCTTTATACATACCCACAGTTTTTATCCGCTTTCGACGGATCTTGCTCATGTTTACTTTAATGCAAACAGAAAAATATTTTCTTTTGCTTTACAAAAACCGAACCTCTCCTTTACACCACTTAATTTTTGTAAATGTTTTTTGTACAAAACTACAGTTTGTATTCAATTTCGATGGAACATCGCACACATATACTTTAAAACAAAGAGAAAATTAATGTCTGCATTTGGTTTATAAAAACCAACGCACTCTCATTCACCACCCTACTTAACTAAAATTCACACTTGAAACCATTCAGTTTCTTGCAAACATCTCGAGAAAAATAGGGAATCCGTCCAAAGTTGCTAATGATATTCCTTCCGAACGCCGTTGGACCGATTCTGACCAGTTAATTGCTAAATAAGAAATTTGAACTTAAAATTTGATAATTATTTTAAAGTTGTTGTGAAGACATACAATTATACAGTTGTTATCTTATGTTGAAGTAACATTACGCACATATGCTATAAAATAAGTGAAAATGACGTTTACATTTAGTTTACCAAACCCATTCTCCCCCTTCCTCCCTTTTACACGTGCAACTTTTCGGTGTTTCGTAGATATCTTCAAAACAGTAGGGAAATATGCTAAAGTGGACGTTGATGGAGAATGTTTATTACAATTATTTTCAAATTTAATTTATGCACAAGAAATCATTATCTTTCATTTATTTTGTACATATAAATGTGTCTGTTTTACATATGTGTACCCACTTACAAAAAAAAAAAGGCATTTCAACGCCTGCCGAGCAAAGCTAGTCACTAATAAAAATTGAAGCAGACCCACACAAAAGATTTTTAATAAAAGGGGAAGACCGGAAATTCATAAAATTTGAATGCTCTAAATTTTGATTATAATTATAAATAAAAATATCTGAACAAAGGCGTAAAATACAAATAATGCCACATAGTATTAAAGTTTAATCTTATGTCTGCAACAATGTGAAGATACTCATATATAACTATTATCAATTCTTTTATTGTTTTAAAGATAATGCCGTCTCAGAAATCAACATTTGTTCATAGGTCGAAATAGCAATTTACAACAATTTTTATGATCTCCTATACTATTCTATACATAGAATCACATAGAGAAAATTAACTACTACTCCTGCTGCTTTGAAACACCAAAATTTTTAAATATTTCGTACAGTGAGTTTCTTTCGTGTGCAAAGTTCTTGTAAATTTTATTTACCTTATGCTTGTTTCATACTAAAGATATATTTCTTCACTTTTTAGATTCAAGAAGTGAATTTTGATGTCCTCTAAATTCAATAATTTGACTCTTAGCTGTCATTTTTGCTTCCCTTTTATGCTCTAAAGATTGTTCTAAATGGAAGTAAATGTTCACGGCATGTAACAGTGCATAAACTCTCCCTCTTGCCTACCTAACGTGGAAAGTATTAACAAATTAGGTCATCTAAAACCATCTTGCATAACAAAGTGTGAGATTGCTTTCGAAACCCATCAATGCAATGTCAATGTATATATATATCAGTGTTTCTTATTTCCAGAATTCTCTTATCATTTATGTTTGAAATCCGCGCATATCTGATACAATAAAGTATGATAAATTCATTAAAGAAATTAATTTAAATTAACGTAAAATTAATTATACCAGTCGTAGTTTCTGATTCTATAAAATGAATCAAATTAATAGGGTTTCTTTTTAAGAACTGAGTTTTATGGCTCGTTGGTGGTGATGTAATAACAGTCGGGGTAGAATTGTTGACAGTGAGACTGGAAGGAAATTAGTTACGGACGTCATCAGGAAATAACTCCAAACACTGGCCTGGATTGATAGAGGAAAACCGTCGAAAACACAAATACCAGATGATTCCGATGGTAATTTCAATTGTAAAAATGTAGAGTATGAAACCTTATTCACTTAGTGGCTACCGTGAAAAACTTCGTTCTTACGTAACAGAATTTATATTTGGACGTCCATCTAGAATGAAATCAACAACAACATTTAAGAATAATTTCATACGAATAACGATTTACCAAATAATTAATACTTTGGAATGTTCGATACTTTCAGCAATCAGATATCTTGCGCTTTTCCTGTTAGTTGTCTTTAATCCTGAACAGACATGCAATGTAACACACCTTTTAAGTACTTTAACCTTTCAGTGTTAATACATTGCTTAGTGACATGGAGGTTATTAATAGGGTTTTTATTTCAGACCCAATGCAGAATAGACTGGAATTTGATGGCACGTTATATGATCGTGATTACAGGTTTCAATTGCTAGTGTCTAGAAACGTATAAGTGATTAATTTCTTTGTCAATACCACTATGTGACATTTCATACACTGATGAGCCATAACATTATGACTACCTACCTACTTTCGATATAATCCCGTCTAGGCGATAGCAGCGTCACCTGGCGAGGAATGGCTGCTAGTCAGACACACGCACGGTGCATGTAGTATCAGTGAGCGTGCAATCCGTGTTTAGAATGGGGAAGGCGCGCGATCTGTCTGAGGATCACCGAGGGCAGATTGTGATGTCCCGGAAGTTAGACACTAGCATTTCGGAAACAGCGCGACTTGTCGAGTGTTCGAGGAGTGCTGTAGAGAGAGTATTCAACAAGTGGCGAAACCCGGGTGAAACCACGTCCAAACGCCGTCGGACGTCGTAGGCTGGGCAGACTGGTAAAAAAGGAGAGGTGGCGAAATGTGACGGAAATAACACCAGACTTTAATGCTGCACAGAGTGTCTGAACACACAGTGAACCTATTAACACTCCTAACGATGGGCCTCCGCAGCCGACGAGCCATGCATGTGTCAATGTTAACACCACGGCATCAGGAACTACGACTAAAATTGGCACGTGACTATCATCACCAGACGTAGGCGCAGTGGCAGAACTTTGCATGGTCTGATGAAGACCGACACCTTCTTCATCATCCCAATGGGAGGGCGCGAATCCGTCGTTTTCCAGAGGAACAGCTTCTTGAGTTCTGTACCACACAAGGAGACAAGCTGGCGCCTGCTCAATTATGCTCTGGGGTACATTCACGTGGGCATCCGTGGATCCAGTGGAACTTGTTCAAGGCACCATGACGGACAATAAGTATCGTACACTGGTTGCAGACCACGTACACCCCTTCATGACGACCATATTTCCCAAAAGCAGTCGCATTTTTCAACAAGATAATGCGCTATGTAACGAAGCCAGGAGTATAATGGAGTGGTTCGAGGAACACAGTGGTGAGTTGCAATTCGTGTGCTGGATTACAAAGTCACCAAATATGAACCCGATCGAACACATATGGGATTTGATTGAACGTGGCGTCAGAGCTCATCGCCCCCCTCCCCGAAATTTACGGGAATTAGGTGACTTGAGTGTATAGATGTTGTGCCTACTCCCTCCAGCGACCTACCAAGGCCTCATTGCTTCCATGCCAAGACGCGTCGCCACTGTTATCCGTGCCAAAGGTGGACATACCGGATATTAGGTAGGTGGTCATAATGCTCTAGCTGATCAGGGTATTTATACATAGCAACATACTTAACCTATCACTATCAGTTTTGCGCATATAACTTATAGATAATGCTTCAGAATTGAGCATTCTCTTGTCATTTCCCGTAGCAATAGGAAGCATTGTGTTAAAATATGCTCTGGTACCCGGAATCGAGAGGCATAGAGACATTTGATTTCTGTGTGGAAGCTGCGAGAGTGTTTGGAACAACAGTGATTCGATTCTTTCTCCTCTCCCTGCTTCACAAGTGGACAACTCCCGAGGAAATGAGACTAATCGTGATGCTGCGCGCGTCCCCGTGATTGGCGGATTTAGTATATTGACCAGCCGAGTCATATTAATTCCACCCGTGTCGGCGGCCATTGTGCTCCCGGCGACAGTCTTTTGTCTCGCCACCTGCTGGATCAACGGCACGTTGCCGAATTTATGAATTATACGTGGCCCGTCCCCAGCAATGAGAGTCGCGTGCGACGGTCGTGTCCCGTAAATACTGATGAGTTTGCACGCAGGCGGCTGGAGAGACCGCTTATTAGTTCCCCTTAACGCAAGCCACTCGAAACTTCTCTAGTATGGAATGGCTGAAGAAATGCCAGTTTTTGATGTTCGCTGCTTCAACAACATATCAAATTATCGTACAGCATTGTTAGCCGAGAAGTCCGGAAGGTGACAGGATTTTCTAATCGCCGCTCAATGTGCCCCATGTCGTGGCTAACTAACTTAAGCCATAGGTTACAATTTTTTTTTTTCGTATAAACGTACTGCTTTACCGATGGCGTCAGCAACGTATTTTTAAGAACAACCTACTCAGTTTGAATTTTTCTGAATCATTTTTTTTTTTTTTTTTTAAATATTTACATTTTCCAAAAATTTAGATTTTTTTTATAGTTAGTCTTCAGAAGTACAACTAATAAACATGCTATATTCGCCTTAATACTTTAACATGTTTCAGAAATTTTACAGAATTATCTAAGGAGTTCAATTTTTTCGTTAATTTCTCATTTATTTTGTTAGACTGTACTTTCAGAATCTGAAAAGTTGCATGCGAAATGTTTGGAACATTTTCGAAAATTGTGATAGCTAAGTAACATTTTTTTCTAACATTATCAGAATAGTTAATTACTGATTCGGTCTGCTGATACTGGTAATAAACAAACAAATTTAAATGATTTATTGAATCACTTGAATATAAAGAGTAATTACAAATGTGTCAAACTGATAAAAAAATATTTTCTCATCAGAGACAATGTAAAACAAGAAGCAATGTAACATTCGTACCTTTATAATAAATGAATTTTTGAAAGAAATCTAAGACTTTCACTTTTGTAAGTCAGGCGTTTGACAGAGGAGGAAGTATCGGCTCGCTGCACACATTCAATTTGTTCAACAACAAATGCTTCAGTTTAGTTTTAGTGTATTCTATGACTGTTGTGAGGAATACTTAAGTTGCCCACAGACAATCAAATTAGTTGCCAACTTTGTTGTTAACATATTGTATTGAAAATGATGTCGAACGTCTCCGGGTTGGTTGGAGGTTGAAAATTGACATTGGAACACTGATGGAATAAGGTTTGACAACTTTTTTTAGGAAAAAAATGTACATTTTTCTTTTGAAGAGGAAAATAAAAAGTATATGAAAGAACGAAAGTATTTTTTAATTTAGACATTCATTGTCAAAACTACATATATTTTCGTGCTATTATTTTTTGGGTTCATTTCAATTTGTTACAGCCAGTACTACATATAAAAATTATAAACAAATGAACAACTCATTTTTTATTAAGTGATGCTCTGTTTCTCCCTTCCCATTTTGCGTTAGTTAATCTCTCGGTAAGGTAAGGGAGCTGGTACGAAACAATTATTTTTATCAACTGGGTATTGTGGGCCATTTACTCAATTTCGAGTTAATCATTTTTTTATAAAGGTTAATAACACGCCAATGCAATATTGTTTTTAAAATGGAATATAACTAACTGATTGTACAACTACCAAACAGATGTCGCCGATGATGCTCTGTAAATAGAGTGAAACGCATACGACACAAAAAATAAAACAAAATTCAATGACATTGACGTGTTATTAGCCTTAATAAAAAATTGAATTATTTTTATATTTAATAAATTTCTTCATCTCTTTCCAAATGTTGTGTAGTGGATCAGAAACGTCAGCCGTCCCTCTCAGAAAAAGAAGATTCCAGCTGTGTGCGTTTCGTCAAAAACACTAATATTTTTTTTTGAAATTAATAACGCATAAGAACTTTCTGTTCCATGAATTGTATAGTTTACATCAAATAAAATATTTCCGCATGCTTTATGGTCTGGATAAAGAATAACGACCAAAAATATTGTATGATACTTTAGTATAAAGTATGGTTAGGAACATTGCGTCTCTGGCCAGTGCGGCACAATTTCACATTAAATTATAATTTATTAAACAAAAGATCATGTTCAAAATATTCTAAAAATTGTTACTGACTAAATTACTTGTCCGATGCTGATTGATACAATGGTGAAACTCACAGTGCAGATACTGAATTTTGCAAACAATTTATTTTGCGGATCTCTTCTTATCCAGTAATATGAATTCTCCCACAAATATTTATATGTTTGTAACTGTTTGGGTTTCTTCAATTTTTTTAGTTACTTTTGTATCTATAACAAACAGAACGAGAATTACTTGTCATTTTAAACAATTTAAAAGAAGAATAATGGATTTGAAAACTGCAACCTCAAATCAACGGGGAACGGAAGAATCTGCTAATTTTCTGTTGGTCGGTGACATGACTGTCCTCCGCTCTTCCGTTCAGAAATAACAGCGAGCGGACACGAGTCGACGCGAATACTACAGTGTGGATGGTCCGCTCTTGCCTCGGCAACAGAGCGGTAAGTACACAGTTCAAAGAACAGAGAATCCTTGGTGGATAGGCACGAAGATTTCCAACTAGCATAACAGTGTTCTGTTCAATGTATTGTACTGTATACTTTACTTGGAATAAAGTATTTTTGCATAGTTTACTCATATGAAACAGTATAAAATATAAAGATCAAAAATAAAGTATGATACTTTATTATAAAGTATAGTTGGCAAACCTAGTTGGAGCGGAGATCAAAATCTTTCATTATTTGGTGGGAAAATCTGAGGTCGGTGACCCTTTTGTAGCGTCTGTGGGAAAGCTAACAACACTGATGTCAGCGTCAGTGCTGTCAATGTTGTTTTCGATTACTTCAAGTTTCCGTTTGATCAATAGTAGGCCTAATTTGTATTATTAATATTAAATATGTCAAGTATACCAAAAATTCATATTCGATTTTTTTGTATTCATAAACCTACTTCAAGAGAACTGTCAAAGTTGTGGGAAGTGAAATCGGAAATTTTCAAGGATCGCAACAAAAAGAAGAATGCGTGAGCTGAACTCTTAGTTTTTTGACAAAAAATTGACCTAAATGCGAATATTTAAGAAATGAATCGAAAATATTAGATCTTCTTACTGCAGGGAAAAGATAACGTAGAAGTGAGCTAAAGGTCTGGAGTCGGAGCCAAATAGGAGAACAAGTTAATTTACTTAATTTCACTCGATTCCCTAAGTTACAAGTAGGTTCAAATTATTTGAAAGTTTTGTTCATTACACTAAAAGTCTCAATGATAAATTATTGTTCCAAGACTCTTTGGGGATATAGGGGTGGAAATTTTAAATTCTCGATCCTCTGCACAGTAACTAACAATATCAGGGTATCGAACAACCGTTCATTCACAGTAATACAAATCCTCTTGACGTTTATGTGCTTTCTAATCGATTTCGAAAAAAGAGGAGTTTCTCAATTCGATTGTATTTTTTAAAGATTGGTAGCATTTTATCGAACAATTTAACGTAGATTTTACTGTCCATTTTGGGAATCTTCGAGTGCAGTGACATGAAGTTCACTCATTAAATTCGAAGGAGAAAACTGGGAATAATTTTGATACCATTCATTTCTGACCAGTAGTAAGCCAGTCCCTTTCAGTCTCTTAAAATTAAAAACTGCAATGTTTCATCACTCATTTCTTATTAAACACGCTATAAAATACCAAAGTACTTAAAAATAGGAATAAAAAATAATACAAGCATTAAAAACATTAAAAAATAAAGCGTGTGACATATCCTCGGCCATGATATTTATGTTTAAAACTTGATTTCGAACATTTCGTTTTATCCATGGCAAATGCTGACAACAAATTTCACAACAAGGCAACTAAATTGATCGTCTGAGGAACTCTTTCTCTCATCTGTGGCAGTTTTGACGTCATAAAAATGTTGCTACCAATTATTTAATAATACTGCAAATGAAGCCATTAATAAAATATTAGCGCTGCATTTTTTCTTACTGTCTAATGTGAATTACTTCACATTTTTACGTACAAGTGTTAAGATTATTAAATTAATCTTACCTTCACCGGTACATTGGCTTCACCTGCTTAGCTATTCAGATTTTTTCATCACAAGAAGAAAAAATCAGAATCCATTCATAATTAAAATTATTGGCTGACAGATCATATATAAGACTAAATAGAAACACCATAAGGTGATGCGATGAAGTAGGATTGTGTAAGAATTTAAAGGTATACACACAAAAGAACGTGATTTGCTAGAAGTGAAAAAGAAACAAAGGTTATAAAAAAATCTTTAGTGATGCCGGGGAAGACCATTTCCTCATGTAGTTTACCGCGTCGGTACTCCTCTACCTTCAGCACAGGACGAGGCACAATTCGCAGCGAGTAGAGACGCAGCAGGTAATGAATGATGTCCATTACCATAGAGGGCCCGTGTCGCCGGTCCGTGTGGGTGCTCCAAGTGATACACAGTGTTAACGGCGTCTGGCCGGGCCGGGCCGGGCAGGCGCCAGTCACATTTGCATGTCCGTAGTTAGCATAAAGTAGCGAGCTCTGGCGATCGATGTGATCAGGGCGACAAGAGAGGGGCGGGGCTCGTCTCCGAGACGACACTGTGTCCTAATCCTGCCAATACTGCCACCACCACGAAACGAAACAACGCCTAACAGCTTCACTACAAAGTCTGCGGGGCCAACCGTACTCTACCAAACAGCGGTCACGTGAACATTCCTTGATTTTCTACTTTAATTGTGTCGGACAAGAAAGGAATGATATCACTGCAGAGAAGGCAACTCGGCTTGATTGTACGGTAAGTCCATAAATTCCAAATGAAGGATGCACCTTCATACCAGCAACCACTTGGCAATTAATCAAGTGGTTGCTTATTACAGTTATTTCGGGAGGTCGCGGGTTCGAATCCCCGTCCGGGTATCCAGATTTGGGTTTTCCATGGTTTCCCCAAATCACTCCAGGCGAATGCCGGGATGCTTCCTTCAAAAATACCATGGCCGAATTCCTTCCCGTTCCTTGTCCCTAGTCCCATCCCGCCTCTAATGACCTTAGCCGTCGACGAGGCGTAAAGGCACAAAAAAAATACAGTTTTTCTTCGGGGAAATTTTAATTAGAGTACTTATGATCAGTTTTTTGTTAAGTATGGACATAGTCAAATTCCTGAACTTACAGATTTTCTAAACAAGTCACGCTGGTGTTGTAATATTAATGGTCCTTTTGTTTTATTGTGACTTTGTGCCTCGTTAACGTTTGAGTCATTAGAGTCAGGAAATGACCGGGCAGAAAGGAATTCTGCTATGATCTTTTGAAGTAACTACCGCGGCATTAGCTTGATTTCTGGAATTCATGGAAAACCGAAATGTGGACGGGGACTCGAACCCGCGCCTTTCTTAATTCAAGGCCAGAGCGTTACCGCTCATCCACCGTGATCGGTATGTAAATGAAAAACATTACCCGATATGTCATGTTTGAGATTACAAATTGAATAATCCATATTACACTGATATCCTCCACAATAAGAGGAAAACAGCAAGTTGCAGCTAACTTAAAACAGTAATCAAGCTGTATATCACAAGTGTGTATTCGTAAGTGCGTCAAGAATGTAAAAATTCAAGAAAATTGTACTAACACGCCAACCGATTGAAGCGTTATTTTTAGTCGCTTTACCTCAGTTAAATTTACACCCACACAGGCCAAACCAAACCTAAGTATTACAATTTTACCTTCTGACTCCTTTGTTACGTCCTTTAAACAGAAAATTAGTAGCATCATCTTACAAAGCAAATTTTTAGAAACACCAATATTTATACATAACTAGCTTATCTAATGAAAATTTCATGTGCATTAGGGAGTAGAAAGGTTCCAACTTGTTTTTACACAGTGGCTGCTAGCCCTTCACAAACGATCATAATTGACCATCGGACTGGACTCTTCAGAGATAGAAGAGTGGTCCGAAATGTCTTCACCCTCTTTCACATAACGCAATTACAATAGTTTCATCCTGCAGCGGCAAAAATATTGAAGCCTGTCGAAAGAAACTTGCATTTTAAATGCACAATAATAATCTCTAAATTTTCACCAAAGTTAATGTTTCACAATTCCATTGGCCTTGTACAGTACTCATACGGTAGCTTCGGGGCTTTGTGTGAGAGATCTTTAAAGCACGTGTCGAATGATGAATTTGTTAGAATTACCTGTTATGTTTGTTGTTGTTGTTGTTTTAAGTTGCTAGGATATCTTCCGTGGTATGTAGCCGAATATCGCATGAAATCTTCTGATGGAATATACTTAATAACGTAGGAAACATTCTTTTACACGCAAAGCGCTCAGAACTTGGTGTTTTCTCCTGGAAAGTAATACACCATGTTCTAAGAATTGGAATCAATAGCTCGTGAGAAGTGAATTTTTAAATGACTAGATTAAAATTTAAAAAAAACATAAATAATTCAAAGGGATGATTTTTTTTTTGAATTTAAGAAACTAATCAGACGTTTCGGTGGATTAAATTTCAAGTAGCTTTCTTTAGCGGACCATAACTGCTAAACTGCTATATTGTTGTATAAACTTTTTAAATAAAGGTATAAATCAGATCATTTCCTAGGTTCTTTCCACGTGAGTCCGAGCTTAATAAATGTCAGAACACGTTTTATTTCTATTCTTTAGTTAATATGAAAAATCACATATTTAGATTACATATAATAAAAAATCAAAACGTACCCGCCGTAACAAGATGAAATATCCATGACAATACCGATTTTCACTACCAATTACCAACCAGTTAATTAAACTCTCTGCTATTCATATTTCACCCTGCTCTCTGGCAACTGGATATTTGATCTTATCAATGGTTTCTACCTGTAAGATACAAAATTTCGTTAGAAATCTATTGGCGGCTATTTGCTAATATCGTTTTGCGTTTTCAGTGATCGGAACTTCTCCTTAATATTCTAAAAGTGATTTTACATGAAGATTATGCTCATCTTCTAGTATTATTCTTGATATCGTTTGAAGTGCTGGGAACAATCTTTGCTCGGGAATGCTGCCTGGTTTCTAGCACACCAGTTGGCCGTGTAGCACACCCTTCCCACTGGGCGACCATCTGCCACTAAACGACATCCACTGCTGCTGTTGCTCTCCTACTGAAAAATTGTCGGCCGGCCCATTCAGTGCAGCACAGAGATTAATGGCCGCTTGGAGTAACGCAGCGCTGCCTACACACTCAGGCGCCAGGCCTGGCCGCACACTCGTGCCCTGGGTTACATCTCATGAATTACAGTGAAAAGTTTCTATACTACCATCCTCCTCTAAACCACTCATTGTTACGATACTATTTATGAAGGTAATATAAATACGAACACAATAAGTCTGTTATTAAGATCTCACGTTTCTGATGTCTATCTATATGCCATTAGGTGTTAAACAATTACTTACGTTATTAACAAAAAAATCTGAATTTTACGTATTATAAGTTCACTGCGTATTACATAAAGTTATTACTCAGTACTAATAATCAACTTTAGCCAGTAAAAGATACATTTTGAAGTTTTCTTGTTACCTTCTGGTCGCCCTAGGAAAATGTTCCATAAAGCGATTGTTTCGGTTGAACTAATACTAATGTTCCTGTTTCCTTGGTTACTGGTGGTTTTTGTGGCTGTTTGATTATCTACCAATAGTGATATAACTATGATTCCAACAATCAGTTAGCAAGTTGGGGAAAACTTCCTAAAACCGTAGCCACACGCTGGAGCCAAGTTTGTACCAGTGCTTGTCTTACTTCTATATGAATCGTATAGAAGGGCTTTACGATACCATTCCATTTTCGGCCAAATGGCCGGATTGGTTTGGTAAATGTCTTTTTAAAAACTAAAAAAAATCTCATTGTTCCATGACTACGTTTTGACCAAATCAGCCTATGATGCAATTCACTAGAGGCATACGATAAGAAGTTATGTATGAAGTATTCATTCAGAAGGTAGGCAATTCGTATGAGGTAAGGCAATTTCAAATTTCTATCAATATCGTTAAAAAATCATTAGTAAATTTTGGTTTTGATAAATTTTAATCGATTTATTCACTAAATTATACTATTAATACATTTCACCTTATCCAGACTAACCAAATACATTGACAGAAGAAACTCAGATCTCTTTCCCAGAGTCGATGCAATCGTGAAGCATCCAGTTACCCATACTGCACCTCTCGGGCTGTACAAGTTTTTAACAGGGATAAACTTCGCTATGCACGGCACAATTTAATAAAAAAAAACTGAAAAATAGGCAGCGTCTCTTTTGCGTTGTAACACTTAACGTTTTGACGGAAAAATTTGATATCTTCTAAAAAAAAGTTAAATTTATTGTGCGAAATATTAGTAGTACGTCCGAAAATTACGTGAATTCGATGAATGTGTAGGATGGATTAATTCTTGCTACCTACCAGAAACTGATTTGATTTTTAACTTCTGAGTTGTTCCTTGTCTCAGATTGGCACTAAACATCCCTTAGAGTTTTCAAATAACCACACTCGTACAGTTCCATCAACAGCGATCTAGTCGCTCAATGGGTAAATTGTCTGACTGAAGAATAAGGGGCCCTGCATCAAATCCTGACCACTGCTGGCATTATCAAAGCCTCTTGGCCCATCCTTTACATCTGATTAATTTTGATTCATGTATGCGAATTGCGGTAAAAATGTTTCCAACTTTCTGGTTACATGTAAAAGAATAAAGCCATACCACTTACTTACCGGGTTATGTAAAGAGGTCAAGTAGTGTTCATGAAAAATTTCATTATTATCGTTTTATCAGGTCTTCAGGATATAAAATACCTCGAAACCTTTTAGACTATTTTTGAACATGATTGGTACTAGATTTTATTAATGTTTAGTGATCGATCTTCGGTTCAATAATTGTTTAATTCTGAATGTTTCCTTTAAACCAACAACTGTGCTTCAATTGGTTATAAAGTATAAAACTGAGCAATAATAATCCGCTCCGAAGATATTCCTGAAACAATGTTATGAGCGTTCTTAATGTTTAAAAGTTGTTAGTGCACCATTTGATATTTTGCATTCAGTATATCTGCTGAAGCCTTTTATTTTATACTGGAAGATTCAACAGTTACACATATAAAACAGATAAAAAAAGTTGCGGATACTGCTTATGATGCGTCCGTCAGTTTAATAAGTCTGATTTTCTGCTGGAAGAATATTATAACACTGCAGTTTTTTGTTTCAGTTATTGTTTATGCAGACATTTCTATGTTAATTGAACGTAGAGCATAGTGATGATTATGAATTCAATGAGGCAATGACGGGCTGAAGCATTTATTTTGACTCTGGGCATTTAAAATTAAATTATAATTTCCTCAGAAATTAACAAGTTAATTTATATATTGTTTTCTAATATAGTCTACTTAGTTTCAGCACACCACTGCAATATTTCTAATGAATAATTTATTTAATTTATTCTTTCTCCCTCTTGAAGAATACGATCCATTAACCACAAGCTCTTGTAATGTATGAAAGCATTACTTCATTCATTTTAAACTCGTATGTCTGCCAACATAGCGATTGTCATTCATAAATTTCTGATGGTTTCGTAGTACGTCTGTCCCCCAATGACTGGAATTAGTACTTGTAGCTGTGCATCCTACTGTGCTATTAACTTTGCTATCTTTTTCTTGGTTGTGTGTTACATGGACGTTCCTGTAAACACAGTTAATAGAGAAAAATCTAATGTAAATTGCTGCCAAAGTTGCAATTTCCCTTCACTTATGCTCCGGGACGACGAACACGGTGTTGACTGAGGGAAGCTGAGGGAGGTCTGTAAGCCTCTGGAGGCTGGTGTCAGGGCAAAGCGAGGGCGAGACGGTGGTAGATGGTCGCACCATCCACATGTGCCACGAGCCTAATGAATTCCTCCCCCCGGAGTGAGCTGACCACCTCAGAGGAAAGAATAAAAAAGGCTCTGCGGAGGAGAGGACAAAGGCAATGGCCGCACTCCATCTTGGAGCTGCCGAGAGCGGAGTGTTTCAGCCACTCTCTGCCAAACACCTCAACTCTCAAGCTACAGACTGTGTACCGACGTTATCAAAGGCAACTAACATGGCGTTTAACATGTTCACCCACCCATCCACCTGCTTCCGACAAGACGTTGAAGATCGAAGCTTAACATGCGACCTTACAATAATGAATTATTTCATTATTCGCTTAAAAATACTGATGTCTAGTTTTAGAAACACGTTTTGCCGTCGCACTGTGGTGAGGTAAACGTGTCTGTGATCATTTTTGCTAAACAATTGATTAAGTTTACTACCGTTTTCCATAAGGGGTAGTAGTAGTATCATTCTGTGATCATCATAACTTAGTTGGCAGTATCCTGAGTATCATGAAATATTTCAAACGATGAGTATATTGAGACAAAACTTTTGAAATAGGGACGAGATAAGCATTGTGGTGTTAAGGCGTAGTTAGAAAAAATATGTTGGCGCGCTAAATGCTACAGGTTTGTTTCTGTAGTCGGTGAGAGAACAGAAGGTTCATTTGCCCACCGAGTAATGCATAATCATTAATCTTCTTCAAATTGATTTACGTTATCAAGAAAAAGCATACAAAATAACACAGCAAAACAAATTCACTAAGACCTTAATCCAAGAAAACGAGAAAAGAAAGATCTTTTCCTTTGTTCTTCTTCATCTCAGATATGGGAATATTTCTTCTGAGAAGGTTGCCATTAATCTGTCTCTCACTTATTTCTGCTGGCAGACATGATATTCCCTATCAACATATGTTTTAAATCCCCTTAATCCATGGAAACAAATTTTAAAAATGAACTACATAGAGAGTTCCAGAATCTAATACCACATTATTCTTTTTCTATCGCGGTAAGACGAACAATGTGGAAACATAATTACTAAAGGCTGAATGCTGGCCGGTGATGTTGCGTATAGCGCAACAATATTTTCCTGTGTCCATTTCTGTACGTCTCTGTTGTCGCCACCTCTAAATCTATGACTTAAAGTGCCGACGTCTCCAAGTATTTCTCAGTTTGGTATCATGCTCATTTTCACGTCAAAAATTTTGCTTCTTATGGCAACCGTATTTCTTTCACAATTAGGTACCGCAGACGTCAAATTTAACGAATTAGTATTGTAATATGTATGTTTTTCCTCGGGTCTGCTCATTTCATCTGTTGGTATTTCAATAAGCATTAAATCTTGCCATAGGCGATTTCGTCCATCATTATACTCGGTATTTCATTGGTGAAAAAGTCTCGAAATACCCTTCCAGACAACAGTTTTCTAGTTTATTAATGGAAAATTTATAAGAATCTTTCTATTTTACAACTGAACTTCATGCTCTATTACTTCATATACCGAAACGTACTTCTTACGGACTTAAAAACGTGTTTCTACGGTAGCGCTTTGCATTTGAATTTTGGCACATAGTTTGGGAACTCCTACAAAAATTGGCAACATTGTTGCTGATGCGTTATATGAAAAGTGTTCCATTTACACAAAACAAGTTTTTGGTATGTGATGAATGATGATATTAAATCAGACAGATTTTTACGAAACTGTGTGAAAAATTCGCACTAGATGATACACAGAAGCCTCAATGGCACAGGTAGCGTAAGTTCTTCTGTGAAGATCGAGGTAGCAGCTTTCTGGCAAGAATCTCATGGCCGCGTTTCGTTAGGCTAAAGGTGCGCGTATACTAACGGTCGGTGATTGCTATGAAAGGAAAATAGGAAAAAATTCACTGGACTTTTTTAATTATCACCCTTCAAATTCCATTTTTTTTTTTTTTTTTTTTTTTTTTTTTTTTACTTGGTTTACTTGTCTGGATCCATCAAAAAAGATTTAGATGGTAAAAAATTTTCAACTACCAAGATTTTCAAGACCTTGTCTGCTCTGGCTACGAACAATTACAAAGATGATCATCCAGATTTCTGTTTTTCATGGTTTTCCGAAATCACTCCAGATGAACGCCTGGATGGTTCCTTCAATAGGCCATGACCGAATTGCTTCCCGTGCCTTTACCCAATTCTTTTCCCACCTCTAATGATTTTTTGTATTTACAGATTACTAGTGTTGCTAAAGAAAGACATGAACATGTTATATTGTACTACATTTACACTTATGCCTGTCATTTTTCTGCGATACCTTTTAAAGAAATGAAGTTATTTACATTTATTTTAATAAGTTGCAGTATTAATCATATTTATATTATATTACTTGCTTAGAAAATAACTATAACTGATTTGAACACTGCAGCCGTGAAGTCATTCGTTTACCAATTGGTGCCATTGTATTTAATTACAGAAACTTCTCACCCGCTAAACGATAAAGAAGTAGAAACGAGCATAAAAATATTTATTTTGTTCTAATCCAGTGTTTCTCAACCTGTGATCCGCGAAGATGGTACAGATGGTTGTTATAAATTTAGATACCATGTTCGTAAACTGTAGATCCAACTTTTTAAGAGCCAAAAATATTTCGATAACCAGGCAGAAATCTGGAATTTCCATGATGAGTACAGAACAGCATTATTCCTATAATAGTCTATTCATGTCTAGTTGGCAACAAAAATAGCGCCATTCGTCTAAGGATTAAGTAAATGACCGTTTTGTGAGGGCCTTGTAGTAGTTGTGAGAGGCTGCGGAGTGTGGTGGGGTTGGTAACATAAGAGTGGTGAAGTAAACAAAAATAAAAGGTGTAAGGTCAAGAATCTTTTATGTTGTGCATGTATGTCGGTGGTATAGAGTATCATTCAGCCTATAGTATCATTATTATTCGTTTGGTTACTGAATTTTAAGAATCTGGTCAATGCATAGTTAACGTTTAATAATATGCCTCCATATGTGATTATTGCACGCCATTTCTTCCACAGTTGCTTGTTAAACTAATTATTATTTAGTAAATACGCCAATACTACTATTTTTGGATATTGTTTATTTTTCGGACGCGTTTCGCCTCTAATCGAGGTATCTTCAGCGTACAATGTTTACTGTAATATGCGATTAGTTATAATTTGAATTTTTTGTTTTGTTTTGTTTACATATAACGAAATTATCATATAGAATGCTATATGATAATTTATAACTGGTATGAAAATATAAGTCATATAATGCATCCTAACTTAAACTTAACTTAGTCCACAACCCGAAGGATTGTTGGATCCTCCCGAAGGAGGCATACCCGAGACCGGAGCAGCGAATGTTCTGAAAGCTAGCGCCTTAACCACTGAGCTACCAGAACGCTCACTATTATGCATCCTATAAATAGAATAATTTCGTTATATGTAAACAAAACAAAATACAAAAAAAATTCAAATAATAACTAATCGCACATTACAGGAAACATTGTACGCTGAAGATACCTCGACGAGAGGCGAAACGCTTCCGAAAAATAAAGAATATCCAACAACAGTTCTATTGGCGTATTTACTAAATAATAATTAGTTTAATATACCTCCAATTTGATAAGGGTAAGGGGGCATCAATTAATTACGTGAGGAGAAATAGGGGGAGGGGGGGTCCGACGAAAAAAAAGGTCTACAAGTGACACCAAAGTCGACTTTAGGGGGGTATTACATCGAAAAGTGAGGGAATAGCCGCCCTTGGAAGCGTGAGACCTAAAAAAAAAAGTCTCAAAAAGTTGCGAGGTCGATTAGTAGGGGGGGGGGTGGGGTCCTCTGTCAAAATTTCACTTCATTTTTGAGTGGGGGGGAAGGTAGGGTTCGGAACAGATTTCACGAAGTCTCACCAGAAAAGGGGGGAGGTCCGAAATTTTTTCCGTCGAAATTCTGAACACATTTATTATGCTATTTTTTTAATTTTATTTTTCACTGCTTTTAGTCTCTTAACAGCGAGGTCATTAGAGACGGGTAAGGATGGGGAGCAAGGAATGGGAAGCAATTCGGCCATGGCCTTTTTGAAGGAAGCAACCCGGCATTTGCCTGGAGTGATTTGGGAAACCATGGAAAACCCAAATCTGGATGCCCGGACGGGGTTTCGAACCGGCGTCCTCCCGAATGCGAGGTGAGAACGCTAACCGTTACACCACCACGGTCGAATTTATTATGTTATGATGGTAGAATAAAATATGCCCCAGATGTTACATACAGGTAAAAATTAGGCCCATATATAATTTAGCGGATCGCAGCATTATTTTTGATAACTTACTGGTCCACGAGTTGAAAAAGGTTGAGAAACGCTGTTCTATTCGTAAGTGACTTAATCCCGAGGCCGCTTGATGTTTCATTGTGCCCCTGTTAGCAGGAAATTTTATCGTGGTACATTGTAAGCGTTGTCCGACGTTTCGGGAGTGAGGGCTTATCGCTGTGAGTGAAATAGGATGCTGCAGTGAGTCCCTCGGTTGTGACGTGTGAAAGCAGAAGCGCTCTCGGAAGTGATCTCGCACAAAGTGCCAGCGGGGAGCCGACCCTAGCAGCGGGGAGTCGCCGGTATTAGCCTCGGCCAGGTGACGATCCTGTTTCACAATGAGCAGGCGGCAGACAGCAGTTAAACATATCAGGCCGATCCGAGTCAAAACAGGGTCGTGTCGGGTTGCGGGAGCCCACAATGCGAGCGATACGCACGGCCAACTGCCTCGCCATACACCCGGTCCACGGCGACAGCCTGCTAACACCCAGCATCCTGCCTGTGCGCTCGACCGGAACTTACCCGCATTGAGCACTGACAGAACTAGTATCTCGTCTGCACCTTGTACTCGCTTTATTGTTACAATTATCTTCGGGATCTACAATCTGTGTGACAGGGCATTCAGCCAACGACTTGTGGTTCCATCAGAACTGAGGCAGGTAACGTGTGACTATTGCATAGTTCCAAAGATGAGATCTGTTCCCTTTGCTGTCAGTGGTAGAAGTAAAGGTTGTGTGCGATCAGAACTGATTGATGGAAACAGAGATCTCCTAATGATAGTGGTTGCCAGACTGATTCAACCTGTTCACCTCCCGAAAAGAAAGTGATTTGATGATAGGTTCAATTGGCCTGGGCGGCCTTTCAAGACGATCAGCTTTGAGCAAACAACAGTGACTTTTTCAGGATTCAAAACCCTGCCATGTATTTCGTTCTCAATCGCTATATCAATTCAGTATACACCCAGACCCTGATACTCAAGAATTTAGTTTAAAATTATTTTCACACCTTTGTTTTAAACTGCATCAGGACTGAGTTACGTGATATATTACAAGGACACAATTTATATGTCCAATTTTATATGTAGCCTACATGAAAATTGATGATTAAAGTGTCCCAAGAAAGCTCGTGAGCAAAGAGAAAAAACAATTGACACTGACAAATGGAATTGAATTAGGGTTGACTGCTCGCAGCCCAAGAAGCCATAACGCTTTATCATAGCTTAAAATAAAATGATCTCTTCCTCCCACTTTAGCTGTCGTTTTCTCTCACCAGTCTGACCTTCGACGGTCTTGCTTTTCTAAGGACGTTCAGTTCTAGTATTTTTTAAATATAAAACAAGTTTTGTAGTTCATTATTACTGTATGTAGTTTCAGTTGACAAAAAGTAAATCAAAAATATTGTCAGTATGATAAACTTGAATAGTTTAATCAAATACAAAAAGAATACAAAGTTTTTTTAATCATTAATAACACTAAGTTATTACTAGGTTATATAAAAATCGAACCAGAATATAATTTATATCCTTTCTTTTCTGCCAATTACAACGTAAGTGTAACAAACAAAAAAAAATGATCACCTCATTCTAACAGACAGCTTTCAGATATTGACACTTAGGACGATTCTGCCCTTGAATCGTACGGTGATTAATTTAGTGTATAACCAGTGTCAGATTTGATCGATGATTTGTTTTCTCGTGAATAGCTGCATACTGCCACTCAGGTGGTAGGGTACTGTACCTCATACTTTTTATTTTCCAAATCAGTGACCGCAATTGTTGCGACCTCTTATTGTGAGATAATTTTATCTGCTACACAATGCTCTGATTCTCTGAACTAAACAGGTCCGTTAAGTATGTGTTCAAATTTTGAGTCACTCAACAATATCTTCAAGGATTATTTGGGCAATTTCCCACATTCATCTGCAGTGTTAACTTGAAAGCAGTTGTAACAGATTAGAACATAACTATAGGAAGACTACATGAGAATCCTTTCGAAAAATCATAAATATCGTCTGAAGAGTAATATTAAGTTTTAAGCTTCATTGTTTAGATCGTATTGTATTTCATAATTTACCTGATATGTAAAGTAAATATTAAAGTAGTCCATCACTTACTAGAGAAGGAAGACTGCAGGGAAAAACATACTGCGCAAACACAAAAAAACGCAATATTTCGAGCTTAATCGTTAACTGCGAAGACAGAAATGATGCACATGGCTAGGTCGGCAAGCAAAATCTGAAAGCAAGTCTTGAACGCTCCAAATTTGAGACATAATTTTTCTCAGCTGAGTATTAAAGAATTCTCCCATCCCGTTGGCTCAGGTGGTTGCTTCGTTGCGATAGTGTCGACGCTGGCACGGGGTTAGCTCGTTCTTGTCCTGGTCGTGAAAGAAATTTTCATCTTGAGGACTTAGCCGTCAGAGTAGGAGAGGTGGGAAAGATGGCGGTGCATAATTTCTAACGTCCACTTTTAGTATCAAAATCCTGAATTAAATCCCAACCATCTCCGCAATTTGTATGGTATGGGTTAATAAGACTCTGTTGATGGTGATTCGTCTTTCGTTAAGCCTGGTTGTTCACACATGAATCTTTCGGAAGAGCAGGCCCGAATGGGCCAGCACCGGGTTTCACTCTCTCCCTTCTTCAGCTCTGATTTCACACAACACAAACAACACTCTATACTAAACACACAGTATCATAGTCATTCACACCTGCAATTGTACGCAGGAATACACGCTGGGGAAGGCAACTGCAAACCACAACAGTTAATCTTCGATTTACCGAGTGGATACACCCTGCAAGGTAACCGCTTACGGTCGTAATCGGCCATGACATCATAAGAAAAAGCAATATAGACTCATTGTCCTTGTACTTGAATTCCATCTTCTGAGTCACTCATTGCGTGACTGTTATATTGCGATTGCCGTTTACTTTATAACGGGTGCAATTTTGTCACCGATCAGTGTCATTAGTCTGTCTTACTATGAACGAGGACTGAAAGTATTGCGAACGGTTTAAGTAGGATGTGATTTGTATGGAGAAAAGAGGGTATAATCTCACCATTTCCATAGGTGTCAACGGAAACCCTCCATCAAGACAAGCAGTGCCCTGGGAACGTCGCAGTTCCCCGCTCTGCCTGCTGCTGTGTGAGGTGTCACGTAGTGGCTCTGTGCCCCTCGAATCAGACCCAAATCCTGGTCGCAGGCTGAATGGCAATGTCCCCGTCTGCGGCGCATCAGTATTCAGCGCTCACTCTGTCTGCGGGCGGCCGCTACTTCGCAGCTCCAGGCTCTTTAAAACACTCTGCCCTGCAACCAATCAGCACCAATGTACTTCTCATTTAAAATATAGGGTTTACAATTGTTTATAGATGCACTGCTTTCCTCTGTTTGTTTCATTTCCATGTGAGAACATTCTGAATCTTTCTTGTAGATTAATAACAATTCAGTGATATTAGCAACGTTATTTATACAGCTACCTTGTATATCTATGATATCTGCAAATTCCATTTCGCAGCCATCATGAGAGAACTGGTAAATGCTGTGTGTCGTCGGTTAATCTCTCGTCCAAAAGTCGTTGAATGCCTCATATTAGCAGCGACTAAGACTAAGCGCAAATGCTGTGTAAGGCAGTATTATTTGCTAGCGCTCTCCAGAATCTTGTTGTGTGACTTATTCAGTTCAAACGATAGATATCTTGATGATTGCTCCATTGTGAAATTTTTCTTAAGTGACTACTCTCTTTACTCCAAGGCATATTAGGTTTCGAAGTAGTGAAAAAAACCACTTAGGCGGATGCTAGCAACAGAGGAACAAATCTGAGCAGTGGTATGTAACGGTTGACTATTGTCGAAATATATAATTAATTTACAATTTTCCCTCAGGTAAAATGCTTAGTTTCTAAAATCTATATCCATCCTTCCCCCCTCAGGGAAAAATAAACTACACATAGGCCGCAAATACATCTATAATGTTATATACTGTTTGTGCCATATAACAATTTTAAGAACGACTTGTCCCATCAAAAATCTTCCTCCCATGACACCATGCCAGGTTCCGGGCGTAATCATAGAGGATTTACCATTTCGTGAGATCTTGGGAAAATGGAGTAGAGTGGTTTCCCGTTGCATTCCACAGTTTGTGTTACTGTAGGTAATTATTGTTATTGTAGGTATGGATGACTGTGATGATATATATGTTCAGTATAGAATATTGTTACTGTCGTATGAAATAAATGATAAAATACAATATTTTACACAATAACAATAACAGATTTATTTTAAAACGAGTAAAGGAGTTTCTGAATAGGGATGGTAACAAGTCAGGATTTTGTTTACTCTAAGCAAATAACCTTATTGTAAGGTACGGTAGATGGAAAATAATCGTTTATCACGGCTTCACATTATAGTAGTAGATAATATCTATTTCAGTAACGAGGAATCCACCTCGTTATCGACCTCCTACCACTTTCGTATTTTCACTTATGAAGTAATGGACTATTTACTTTAGAGAACAGATAAACGAAGAATTGTTACTATAAATCTTAGAATGGTGTCTCGTAGACGGTATTTCTTCCGGACTGTTCCTTGTCACCTAGAGTGATGTATTTCACAGGAAGTGCAGTCTCATTTAATGGTCGTGCTAGCACGCATCGCCATGTCTACGTAGGAGGATATCCGGTGTCTGCCTCTACGTTCTGCACATCGCTAATTACAAGCGTCCGACCTCGGTCGTCCCGCTACGTCATGTTCACATCCACTCATGCTATATTTACTCACTGCCTTTTACATAGTGTCAGTACCTACTTCTCTTTTTAATTTCTCAGATATGGCAGTCCCGTTGAGAAGAACTTTAGTCCTTCTCTGTTCTCTGTTCTCATTACAGTTTTAGATCTGATCACGTGGTTCGTTTGATGCAGAACTAGTCTTTTAAAACTGAGAGAAGATTCGAGTAGTATATAGAAAAATTTATAATAATGTTAACCGATAGCTATGAAATTTCTAAATTAGATATCAGTTAACCACAAGGAAATTATGGCTTGAAATATGAATAATAGAGGACTTGGTTAACTATCTAACTGTGACTAATTATTCAGACGACATGTTATTTTTAAATTTATCACTCGCTGCACACAATTTTGGCTTGACAGATATATGTCACCACATCTACAGTATTTCAGACAGTAATTTCCACGAATTGTTTTTAAAGGTTTTATCTAATACCTCCTCTTTTAATTATTATGATGATAATTAGACAACAGTGGCATATAGAAATCTCTTTTATATCAAATTCATCATCATAGTTGTTCTCACAGCCCAAAATAGGACGAAATAACTTCAACTAGTGTATCGCTCAGCTATCAGTTTCCACGAATAAATATCTACGTTATTCTCAAAGATTTTTGTTATCTTCTTGCTTTAAAAAATAAAATACCGGAGAAAAAAAATAAGAGGAGGTTAGTAGTGATCACAGTGAAAATTTAATTGTTTATATTTGCTGTGCATCTTTGTCAATAAAGGGAATTTCTATTTAATTTTTTTATTTCGAACTATGTGCGCTCCTACAACATTTTTCTTTTTTCTCTTATATTATTTCATTTATAAAGTATCGGTTCTCTTTCCATACTATACCATCTTTTGTTATCTTGTGCTTTCTTTCTGTTCCATCAATATTGTCGCGTTGGAACCGGGACAGGTGTGAATTCGAAGGTTACTTGTCAATGAACACAGCACTTAAACTGAGAACAGGTTTATTGAGAACTCAAACATACACGCAGCACTGACTGCCTCTTGGGCAGAATGCTCTTCTATTTATACACAGATAGAACGTACTAGAGATTACAAGAGTAGTTAACAAATGAAATGTGTAGAAGTTACAAGTGACCTTAGGAAACATGTAGAATCTTCTGGAAATAATAAACAGAATTAAATAATTTTTGTCAGTGGGCGGGATTGAACCGGCGACCTTCGGTACCGCAATTCGTGACGCTACCCGCTGCGCCATGCTGGCAGACGGTACACTGGCGTTCATGCGGCATTGCTCCCTCTCCTGAGGAAAACAGCGTCCCGCTGTTAGATTTCTTTTGGGGCACGCTGAAGTGTCCTGGATCTTGATCTTGTCGTGGGTCCTCTGTATGGCAGTTCTGGAGGGCCCCTCCTGTTTGTACTATTATCTTCCTGTCCGACTTCCTCAGTATCCAAACCGTCCTCAGAGTCCTTGAACAAGAAGCTGGTTGTGCCTAGCTGCTCGTCAGGATTGTAGTAAGGCTTCATGCGGAGGACGTGAACAATGTCCCTTCGCTTTCGTCGTTTCGAAGACGGCTCATAATCCTCGACTTCGTATGTGACGTCTGACCGGCGGCGTATGACACGATACGGACCAAAGTACCGCTTCAGTAACTTTTCTGATAGCCCAACCTTCCGGACAGGGGTAAAAATCCATACGAGATCTCCTGGGTTGTACGCAACAGGTCGGTGCTTGCCGTCATACCGCTGACGGTCCCTCTCCTGGGTGGCCAGTGTTCGTATGCGAGCCAGCTGTCTTGCTTCTTCGACCCTGGTAATGAGCTGTTTTATATAGTCATCCTGAGTGTCGTCCGGCTGGAATGGGAACAGCGTATCCATTGTGGTCTCAGCTTCACGGCCATGGAGCAGAAAAAACGGAGTGAAGCCTGTCGTATCTTGCCTTGCTGTATTATAAGCAAATGTGACCACTGGCAGTATTGTATCCCAATCCTTCTGCTCAACATCCACATACATCGACAGCATATCGGCTAATGTCTTGTTGAAGCGTTCTGTGAGACCGTTTGTCTGAGGGTGGTATGCAGTTGTCATCCTGTGGACAACGTCGCATCTTGACATGACCTCTGATACTAGTCTTGACTGGAATACCTTTCCACGATCGGATATCATCACACGTGGTGCTCCATGCTTCAAAATAATGTCTTCTACTAGAAATTTTGCAACCTCTGGAGCTTCTGCAGTCGGCACAGGTTTGGTGACAGCGTAGCGCGTGAGGTAGTCGGTGCAGACTATTATCCATCGGTTACCGGTTGTCGACTTCGGGAACCTCCCCAAAAGGTCGATCCCAATTCGGTGGAATGGAACTGCTGCAGGTGGAATTGGTACTAGATGACCTGGAGGTAATTGCGGCACATGTTTCCGTCGCTGGCACTCTTTACAGTGACTCACATAATGCTTGACAGATCGGTAGAGACCCTTCCAGTAATACCTGCGTCTGATTCGGTCCAGGGTCTTCACAAATCCCAGATGACCGGATATTGGAGCGTCGTGGAAATACTTGAGAATAGCTGGCTGGAGATGAGCTGGAACGACCAGAAGCCACTTGGGGCCTAGTGGATCGTAGTTGTTCTTATACAATGTCCCATCTATCAATTGAAACCCTCCTTTGGCCGGTTCTCCTTTCTCCAAGGCGTCTATGGTTCTTAATAACTCTGAATCTTCCCTCTGTTCAGCTGCAACGTCACCTAATTCAGCGAGGGCTGAAATTCCATTCATGCTGTTGTGTTCTATTAAAGGATTCCTTGAAAGGCTGTCGGCATCCTTGTGTTTGCGTCCGTTTTTGAATACCACCGTGACGTCGTACTCTTGAAGTCTAAGTGCCCATCTTGCTAGTCGACCTGATGGATCCTTCAAGCTGGTTAGCCAACATAAAGAATGGTGGTCTGTTACGACGGTGAAAGGTTTGCCGAATAAATACGGACGAAACTTGTTGATAGCCCAGACAACTGCGAGGCATTCTTTCTCGGTTGTAGAGTAGTTTATCTCGGGCTTAGAGAATACTCTTGATGCATAGGCTATCACCTTCTCAGCACCTTCCTGAATTTGCACAAGCACTGCACCGATCCCATAACCGCTGGCGTCAGTGTGAAGTTCAGTTTCTGCATTCTCGTCGTATAAGGCTAGAACTGGTGCGGAAGTTAGAGCCTCCTTAAGTGCCTGGAAAGATCTTTCTTTAGTTTCATCCCAGTAAAACTTGGCGTCTCCCTGCAAAAGTTCTTGCAGTGGACGTGCCATGTTACAGAATCCTTTTATGAAACGCCGGAAGTATGAGCACAGCCCAAGAAAGCTTCTCACATCACGAATGTGCTGAGGAGTTGGAAATTCCATGACTGCCCTTACTTTATCTGGATCAGCGCGGACGCCATCTCCGTTGACCAGGTGCCCCAGGATTTTTATCTCTCTGGCGACGAAGAGGCACTTCTTCGGATTGAGGCGGAGTCCTGCAGTCTGAACACACTTCAGCACCGTTGACAGGCGACTCAGATGTTCTTCAAATGTTTTCGAGAAAACAACAATGTCATCTAAATAACAAAGACACGTCGTCCACTTAAGGTGTCGAAGTAAGTTGTCCATCATGCGTTCGAATGTGGCCGGAGCGTTGCATAATCCGAATGGCATTACTTTGAATTCATAGAGGCCATCAGGTGTAATAAAAGCCGTCTTTTCTCTGTCAGCTTCGTCAACCTCGATTTGCCAGTAGCCTGTCTGCATGTCCATGGTTGAGAAG
The DNA here is from genome assembly GCA_031002005.1 of Vandiemenella viatica. Lineage (NCBI taxonomy): Eukaryota > Metazoa > Arthropoda > Insecta > Orthoptera > Morabidae > Vandiemenella > Vandiemenella viatica. Next base: position 20,666,326 of record JARYHS010013631.1, on the reverse strand, counting down.
TATGTAGCTCCTTTCAAGCAGTCTAAGGCGTCGTCGATGCGCGGCAGTGGGTAGACATCTTTCTTTGTGATTTTGTTCAGCCGCCGATAGTCGACACAGAATCGCCACGTACCATCCTTCTTCTTTACGAGGACCACCGGAGATGACCAAGGACTCTCCGAAGGTTGAATAATGTCATTATGCAACATCTTCTCCACTTCCTCTCGAATTATTCGCCTTTCGACTGGTGACAATCGGTACGAGCGCTGGCTAATGGGCGGATGATCCCCAGTATTGATACGATGCTTTATCGTGGGCCGTTTCGTCTGACCTTTTTTTTGCTGGGGTGTGAATACACCAGAGAATTGGCGTAGTATAGCTAACACCCGGTGGTGTTGTTCCTTGGTCAGGCCGGACCCTATTGGCAGTTCCATAGTTGTTTCCTCCAGCGTGTTGTCGGTACTAGTAACAGAGCATGGATCTTCGTTAATGACGTTGAGCTCGCCCTCCTGGACTGGTTCAGCTGTCCCTATGCACATTCCCTTGGGGATAATTTGTGACTGCTCGTGACAGTTGGTGATCCAAATGTCTCCTCGACCACCGATAATGCTTATGATAGCCGCTGGTATGTAGATTTCTTTCGTGAGCCTAATAAACTTTCTACTATCGACAAGCACTTCAAGGTTGCGGTCGTCCGTGTTTTTGACTGGGACTCTTCTCATTGCGAACGGCGGGATTGTCACGTTGTCAACGGCGAATAACTTCCCAGAAGATTCTGTGTTACGTGTACCCGTCGCAACGACTTCTTCAATTTGCAGCTCAGACGTTCCACAGTCAATGACAGCTTGGGATGCCTTAAGGAAGTCCCATCCAAGGATGACATTATGACTACATTCTGTTAAAATGACAAATTCAACTGGCTGGGTCCTGTTGTTGATGGTTATTCTCGCGACACAAGCTCCAGCTGGCTGGACGTACTTTCCATTTGCGACCTTTAGCACAGTTGCCCCCGTATCACGGAACATTGTCTTCTTTAGTGTGCGACGATAATTGTCCGACAATACGGAGAAAGAAGCTCCTGAATCAACCAGCGCCCGGACAGGTTGGCCGTCGATTATAACGTTGATGAGATTTCCCGACATCTTAGTGACTGTCATCCATGGAGGATTTTCATCTGCGGCGGCCTCACCTCCGTAGATGGTCGCCTTGCTTAGTTTTCCTGCGTGCGGCGGCTAGGGGAGCGGCTGGTAGCTCTGTCCGGCGACGATGAACGGCAGCGGCGCGTCGGGGATCGACCTCGTCTAGGGTACGGCGATGGGCTTCTTCCCGTAGGTCGACCGAACTCGTCAGCGGGTGGCTGCCTGGGGTAGAACTGTTCGGATGGCGGACGTCTTGCGGCAAAATAATCGTCAAATACTCGTCTTCTCTCTCTGCAGTAGCGTATGACATGTCCAGGGCGCCCACAGTGGAAACATACTGGCGCGTTGTCTTCTGTCCTCCAGACGTCCGTTCGTCTGCGGGACGTCATAGGTGCCGGAGGATTTGGTTGTGGCCGTGTCGGCCGGTTCCTAGGCTGCCGTTTGGCAGCTGCAGCATACGTCATATCAGGGCGAGGCCATTCTTCACGTCGAGTGCGATTGGCTCGGCAGACAGGAGCTATTGTCTGAAATACCTCTTTTTCCGCCGCGTCGGCTCCTTCATGACCCACTGGGCTTACATCCATGGCCATGATCTGATGCTCACTCGGTTCAAGAGTCCCAGCTGCCATGAACTGTTGTAATTCTTCTCTCACAATTTGTCGTATGAGAGACGCAAAGTCGTGCTGGTCTTCCACAACTGCCATAGGGACTACGTTGGGAAGTCTGTCATACTTCTTTCGCCCAACCCTCCTTTGTTGCATCTCCTCAATCCGCTGGCACCACTTGATGAACTCTTCCGTCGTAGCGACGTCTTTTATCAGAAGAGCTTGGTACATGTCTTCTGCAATACCTTTCATTAGGTGCGTGATTTTGTCGGCTTCAGTCATATTCGGGTTGACTACGTTGCATAGGGCCAAAACATCCTGTATGTAAGATTGCGTCGGCTCCCCATGTCGTTGGGCCCGGTTCTTCAGTTGTTCTTCCGCCGAGCGGATTTGTCGCTGGTGGTCCCCAAACGTTTTCTTAAGTTCCGTCTGGAACATTTCCCAGTTATTCAGTTTTTCTTCGTTGTTCTCGAACCACTGCTGGGCGGTTCCGTCCAGATAGAAATAAACATTTGCCAAGCACATGGTATGATCCCACCTGTTGTACTTGGCGACTCGGTCGAACCCTTTTAGCCATTTGTTAGGATCCTGTCCAGCGTCTCCAGAGAACACCGATGGGTGTCGAATGTGCAGCTGGCTTGCCGCCATGGGTTTCCTAATGACGCGGACTTTCGGAAGGACGTACTGAGTATATCCTTTGTAGTCCGGTTCCAGTCCGTGTAGGCGGCGACTTTTACGTTGCCTAATCGGAGCCACGACGATGCAGCTGTTGCACAGGGTACCCGGCGTCTCCACCAAACTATGTCGCGTTGGAACCGGGACAGGTGTGAATTCGAAGGTTACTTGTCAATGAACACAGCACTTAAACTGAGAACAGGTTTATTGAGAACTCAAACATACACGCAGCACTGACTGCCTCTTGGGCAGAATGCTCTTCTATTTATACACAGATAGAACGTACTAGAGATTACAAGAGTAGTTAACAAATGAAATGTGTAGAAGTTACAAGTGACCTTAGGAAACATGTAGAATCTTCTGGAAATAATAAACAGAATTAAATAATTTTTGTCAGTGGGCGGGATTGAACCGGCGACCTTCGGTACCGCAATTCGTGACGCTACCCGCTGCGCCATGCTGGCAGACGGTACACTGGCGTTCATGCGGCAATATGAATATTTTTGCATCTTTTCTTATTATCATCTTTATCTACTTTAAAGACATCCTCGTTTGTAAATAACGTCTTCGTAATTAGTGCATTATAGTCACTCTTTTTGCTGTATGTTTCTTTCCTATATAGCCTTGAATTATAATCTTCATCTAATTTTGAAACTTTATGTGGGTCCCATGTAGTGCATAATTAACAAATCGTATCTACTGTCTTCTATCAAATGAGGTTTTCTTTACTTAAATTTGGTTTTGAAATGCTGTTACAACCGGAATTCATTTTATTATCCGGGCGTATCCTCCTGTTTAGACTTGATTGTTAACTATGCTGTAGAACTGTGACCAGAACCTTGAAAATTTTATTTAAACTAAATGATATGCACAAAACCTAAATGTAGTTGTCTTTAAACTTCCACGCTTCTTACCTAAAAAATATTATTACTTTCAACGCTTGATGTACACTCCTGGAAATTGAAATAAGAACACCGTGAATTCATTGTCCCAGGAATGGGAAACTTTATATACACATTCCTGGGGTCAGATACAACACATGATCACACAGACAGAACCATAGCCACATAGACACAGGCAACAGAGCATGCACAATGTCGGCACTAGTACCGTGTATATCCTCCTTTCTCAGCAATGCAGGCTGCAATTCTCCCATGGAGACGATCGTAGAGGTGCTAGATGTAGTCCTGTGGAACTGCATGCCAAGCCATTTCCACCTGGCGCCTCAGCTGGACCAGCGTTCGTGCTGGACGTGGAGATCACGTGAGACGACGTTTCATCCAGTCCCAAACATGCTCAATGGGGAACAGATCCGGAGATCTCGCTGGCCAGGGTAGTTGACTTACACCTTCTAGAGCACGTTGGGTGGCACGGGATACATGTGGACGTGCATTGTCCTGTTGGAACAGCATGTTCCCTTGCCGGTCTAGGAATGGTAGAACGATGGGTTCGATGACGGTTTGAATGTACCGTGCACTGTTCAGTGTCCCCTCGACGATCACCAGAGGTGTACGGCCAGTGTAGGAGATCGCTCCCCACACCATGATGCCGGGTGTTGGCCCTGTGTGCCTCGGTCGTATGCAGTCCTGATTGTGGCGCTCACCTGCACGGCGCCAAACACGCATACGACCATCATTGGTACCAAGGCAGAAGCAACTCTCATCACTGAAGACGACACGTCTCCATTCGTCCCTCCATACACGCCTGTCGCGACACCACTGGAGGCGGGCTGCACGATGTTGGGGCGTGAGCGGAAGACGACCTAACGGTGCGCGGGACCGTAGCCCAGCTTCATGGAGACGGTTGCGAATGGTCCTCTCTGATACCCCAGGAGCAACAGTGCCCCTAATTTGCCGGGAAGTGGCGGTGCGGTCCCCTAAGGCACTGTATAGGATGCGACGGTCTTGGCGTGCGTCCGTGCGTCGTTGCTGTCCGGACCCAGGTCGACGGGCACGTGCACCTTCCGCCGACCACTGGCGACAACATCGATGTACTGTGGAGACCTCGCGCCCCACATGTTGAGCAATTCGGCGGTACGTCCACCCGGCCTCCCGCATGCCCAATATACGCCCTCGCTCAAAGTCCGTCAACTGCACATAAAGTTCACGTACACGCTGTCGCGGCATGCTACCAGTGTTAGAGACTGAGATGGAGCTCCGTATGCCACGGCAAACTGGCTTACACTGACTGCGGCGGTGCCCAACCGCTGCGCAGCTAGCGCCCTTCGACGGCCAACACTGCTGTTCCTGGTGTGTCTGCTGTGCCGTGCGTTTGATCATTGCTTGTACAGCCCTCTCGTAGTGTCCGGAGCAAGTATGGTGGGTCTTACACACCGGCGTCAATGTGTTCTTATTTCAATTTCCAGGAGTGTATGTATTAAGTTATTTGCGGCCAACTACCACGTTAAACGTTCTTGCATTTAGCGGGTAGTAGTATTCATTCCATTTGAATGGGCCTGTTTGCGCTTTACTGACCAAGGGGTACCGTGCCTTCTTTTGTGTTGTTTCTCTCGACTTATTCCACGTGTCACTAACTTCTTCGGAAAGAGATCTCTATCAAAAGCTTCTTTCGGGATTCAGTTCCAACAAATGAAGGTATTCTTAGATATTTAGAAACCAGGACTTTATGGTTTCGAACTTTGTATCGAAGAAATTAAAGATTTTTTTTAGTCATTCTGTTTTCCTCCATTCGTTTGAGGTGACCGTATAATCGGGCTCGTCTTTTGCGGAATGTGAACGTGACTTTTTCTATTTTGCTGTTGACTTCTTTGTTGGATCTCTTTTGATGTACGCCATTCTAAAAGTTGGAACCCAGAATTCTTCCAATAATTTTTCGCGCTTTTATTTTCCAATTCGTCAAGGAGTCTTTTATCACCGTTCAGGAACATGGTTTCAGTTGCATACAAAAATACTGATGTCAGCACTGTTTCATAATGACATAGCTTAGGGTTGTGGGAATATTGTAAATTTTTATCAAATTTTGGTAAGTGATTTAGAGCTTGCGAATTCAATCCAAAATGGCTTCTTTGTCCAATACATTTTTCATAATGATCTTACACAGGAACAGAAATTTTTTAACTCGGCTTATGTTTGCGTTTTTAGGTGGACCACCTTCGATGTTGGTCATTACTTCCGTTTTTTCAAGGGTACATGTAAACCGGTTTGCCCAGTTCTTTCTCCAAACAAATCAATTTTGTCAGCCATCATTTGTTAGGATGTGGAGGTCTTCAGCAAATGCCAATGTCTTTAGTTTTAGTTCTCATTCTCAATGGACTGCAGCCAGTTTCCACTAACTTCGATCGCCAAATTCGAATGATCTTTTTATTAATGCATTTGAAAAGTATTCTGCTTTATATTTTAGATAGTTTTCTCCTGATTGTTGCTACCATAGTGTAACCAACATAGAAGAATAGAAATAAATTATTTTGTGCCTGTTATATTTCGCTTATATTAACATTTTATAACGTAAATTTAGATACGCATACGGAAATTGATTCCATCGTTTTTCTGTTGCTTTATGTATCAGTTCTCACTAATTCTCCTGCTACGTAGACGTCTTCGACAATTGTATATTCTTCTGCCCTCTTAGTAGGCTGCGAGCTGTCGATGACTCATTTTACAGGGGAGGATCTTTCATTCAGTAGGCGCTCGTTTGTGGTATATGAGTACACAACTTGAAAGGAAGGTTAAATTTGTTTCGAAATGGTTGGTTCGTTGAATCCTCGAAAGATTTCTAACTTTTATGTAAAGTCTATGGTAGTTGTGTTGCACTATATGGAGTAACGTTGGTGTGATGGGCCGCAGGTGAACATTTAACCTGTCGCTGATGGGCCAGCACAAGCTGCCCGTTGTCGGGTCCAGAGATGTCCGCAGCTGATAGGCTGCCGGGCCGCCATACATCACAATTTGTCGCCGGCCACACCTGCAGGGCCCACTACAATACACTCTCCTCTCACGTTCTGGAGCAATCACCTAACACACGGCAAACGTGTCCGGGGTTTGCATGCGAATGACGTTTGGTCCACAATAAGACCAATGAAGCTTGCATCGGAATTTACATTCAAATAAAAAAATCCTGCTTTTGAGGTAGCAAGATACGGGACACGCTAGTAATTGCTTGCAGTACAGCGTTCAAATTGTTTCAAAGAAACACAGCTGTTAACTACTGTGATCATAAACCTAACACCGCTGATATTTTTAGCTCCAGGATATTTCGAACCAACGGCAAACCGAATGCATTATTTTATTCAATTCGTTATTACTCATTTTCATTTTCTTTAACGGAAGTAATGAATTACGTTGTATCTGGCCTATAAGATGAGAATTGTATGTACTGTACAATTTTCTTCAAACGAGACGGTGTTAAAGATATGCAAAATTCCTTTCGCCTTTTTAGAAACGGATTTCGTTGGAATCGGGTTCTGAAATTACAGTTCATTAATTGTCAACATTGTGATTAGTGTGATCTTTGTTTACCGCCCTACCCCCCACCCTCTTTCTTTGGTAAAAGTTCACTGAGACGGCGTTGTTGGTAATTATCTTACTTTTCCCTCTGATCCCGTGAAAATATGACAGATTGGTTATTGCTGTCATCCCAGTCTCCAAATGACGGTTCGGAACGATCTGACTTCATTAGATAACAGTGGCACCAGACACAAGCACCAAGTTTTGCAAGCGCATTATAATTCTTTTAAAGTAATCATTCTTTTTTCTGTCACGCATACTATAACGTTCCAAAATTTTGTCAGTTCTTGTTTTTCTGCTGCTGATTTCAAACTCCACTACAATGATGAGTCGATGATTAAAACAATCTTTTGCATTATTAATATTGTATTGACTCTTGTACATCAGAACAGCATTTTAACGAACAGATAATTTTAAGAGCCGACAGGTTCACAAACCACTCGTTGCAAAGTACTGAATACTTCCTGAACTCACACAGTGCTGCATGTTTTCAGAACTTTAACAATACGCAATACCAAAACATTATTTAATAAGAATATAGAAATTACGAATACTGATTGAAACTATAGAAAGATGATTTAAAATTGTAACAGAAATTATTAAAAAATACTTTGAATCAGACAACTTAAATAAGTTAAAACAAGACGAAAAAAGGACCTCCTGCTGCCGCTGTCCCGTAATGATTTGAATGTAATGGGTGTTTGTACGGTTTCATCGTGACTGCGCCTACAGTTTGACAAGTATTCCGAGCCACGTAGCCGTCTACCGTCCTACAACAAAGCTTTACCAAAGTTGAAGTAAAGTTAAGTGTCAAGTGCTCATATCAGTTAGTGGGTGGACCTGGATTAAAACCGAGAACCCTTATTGCTCAAACACGGGTCCTGAATTTCGTAGAACGCAGAAGTAGATGAGTGGGGAATTTTTGTTGAAAGTCCGTAATAGATGCCACGATCTTGAATTGTTCAGAATTTTCTGTTGTACCGAAAATTAGAGGAGGGAGGATACGTTTCAGCGTCATTAAAGCTAAAGTATTGCAAAAATCAATGGGGCACATTAAGAGAAAAAAAATTAAACACTCTATTTTTTTCGCTTGAATTGGGTGGTAGGGAACCAATTTCGTTTTTTGGGGGAGGGAAAGGGAAGGGGGGCAGATGGACAGATGGACAGTATTTGTGTACGGATGTTTAACGGTATTCTTGTAATATTGCATCACTATCGGTGCAATGTTAAAAAACTACGAAGGTGTGGTGGAGGATAACAAAATCATAAGTATTTTGGTTTTGGTATTTTGGATGCACAACCAGAAAATGGTGGTTTGAAAACATTTTACGTCACACATACTAACAACGGAATAGGTAAAAGTAAACTCATTAAGGTATTTGATTCAATCACTAGTATACGCAAATTTCTACAAAAGTTCCTATCTGTTTCTTGAAACATAAGTAGCCTCCGCTTGAGTCAGTTCTTACATACTTTTGGTTTCATCGATTTCTGAGTTTACCTTTGATGGAAATTTTCTTACAGCTTCACCGTGCTTCTTGAATACACAGCTGTGTTTGAGAGTAAAACTCTCAAAAACTATTATCATTTAGAAAATAACGATCAGTGCCGATTGATTTTTTCAATAACGGTTCGATGCAAGCGTGTTTTTTAATGTAACTGTATTCGAAAATAATTTGAAGTAAATATGTACTACTGTTCTAATTTTCACGCAAAGTGCTAATAAAGAAATTTGTTCCATGTAATTCTGTTTTGATTATTATGAAGCAGACATAATATTTTTATGGTGTCCTTGTAATTTAAATTGCTAATAACATTCAAAACCAGTTTAGCAGTTAACTATAATTCTCAGAAAATACTGATGTGATAAATCTTGTGCATTATTACTTTTTAACATTTTGTACTGTAATAAGAAGAACTGGAATCATACCCTCAGTTTCACTATGTAAAATGCTGATGAAATACTTGTATACTTTTCCATTTCACAAAAATTCTATTTACGAGAAACTTCAGTTTCTTAAAACCTTTAAAAAGTTTTTGTAGTTAACATTAGTGTTTTTCCCAACTAAATCCAACATTAAAACGGTAAAAAATATCCTCTCAGAAATACTAAAAAATCTCGTGAGTTACATCAAGAAAAATAATAGAAGTATGTTGATTACGGAATTGCAAAGCATACGCGGTTGTCCTCGTAAGTGTGGCGAGTAATTACTTATGACGTATTCATAGAAAAAACGTATTGTGTAGAGGTAAAAATCATAATTTTGAGTATTTTCGTCACGTCAATTACAGGAAGTGACATCCCGACAAGTTAGGCAGAAGAAAACGTTTAACGTTTCCTTCCTGCACCACAGAATTCTTCTTTATTCCCAGCCTCTTGTTTGTTACGCCTGCTGTGCTGCTCTTTACAGTTGAACTGGTTCAGTATCTGACGGCAGCTGTCATTTCTAAACCCATGTCGCCACTTGTTTTTCTAGGCTGCTAATTACGAGCCGGTGCCAGGAGCCATCCGTCTTGAAACACGGGCGTTGTTGCGTGGGCTCCTGGTGACAGCTGAAGACACAACCGGGACAAGCTGACAGACAGAAAACAGTGAGACAGCTCGCATGCCGCCGTAGTCCAGGAGAATAATGTATTCAAATCACTGGTTGCAATTTCAGGCCGTCCTCTGTCTTGGGTTGTCTTTATTCTGTGTGGTATCATCGCCAATGTCTGAGAAGAGTTTAACACAGTAACATAAGGAATACTTCGTCACAATAGTTTGAGTTGATTAGATGAAAGCGATCACATAATATGCTTCAACATGCGTGCAAAATTTCATGTCGTCTTAAAAGATCAAATACGGATAACATGGTGAATAACAAAAACTGTTATAATTTAAAAATTTGTTTTTAATTTAATTGATTTTTTGCTGTTTGCTTCCATTGACACCAGTAACATTGTAGGTGGCATACCTTTACATATAATACATCTGGTTACGTACGCTACTGCTTGTGAATTAACTAAATGTGAGTGCGGTATTTAACATACTGAAGAAAGAGGGTGAAACGACAATTCTCATGATTTATTCCCATCTAACAGGGGAACCACTGTTTTCTATGCCTTCACTAAGTGAAGTCTGTGCATTCCTTTCAGAGATTCCACATCACTTTTTTAACGAAATTCGCTCTTTGGCTGTCATGGACTAGCAGCAAACATGTAAATATTATTCCATCATGCAGGTGGCATTGTGCTGAAAATAAAAATGAAAATGACAGAAACAGTAACTAGATCCATAATATTCGTAATCTGAGCTGCATTTCGATGTGGTTACATAATTAACTTCTTGACCGAAATTTTCCATTTGGAAAGAAAGGCCAAAGAAAGACCAAAGAAAGGCATATTCGAATCAGAAGTAATTTATGTTAAGTTAGATCGTGTGATACGATGAGAGTTGTATTTAAAGAAAAGCCACTTTCTCTAAGTCGACAACGCTAAATTTATGTCGATACAATCTTCAAAACAAGCTATGAACATTATTTCATATTACAAGTCAAATTAACAATTATAAATAATCAAAGTCACGTTCTAAATATTTTAGCTTTCACAATATTCCTAATTATAGCATTTTAATAAACATTTAAGGCACTGTATTGCTGTTAATTAAATTACAGTTTAGTTAAACAATTTGGATCCATCAAAGCATTATAAATTCATAGGAAAAAATACACAAATTTAAAATTAATCACTGCGTATCTGTCACCGATACAACTGTATTTAATTTAAAAATACGACAATTAGTAGAAAACTGGGCCATGAGATCCGGATCAAGTGTTATATTAACTGAGTGTTGTATTCGCTTTGGACTGCATTCACTAAAATAATCAATATAGTTTCAGTTGAAAAGAAACCGTATGTTTTAATGAAGTAGACCAATGCAGAAGAGATTTTTTTTTTTTTTTTTTTTTTTTTTGAAAAAGCGAAATTCCATGATTTAGGGAAGAAAACCATTCTTTTTTGATGTTATCAACAATATGATATTAAAAGCAGATAATGAACAGTATGCTTTCACGTTAAACGTTTGAAACTGCCAGACAGTTTCAGTTGGTAGACGAGTAAGGAGAAGCGGGCGACAAGAGTATCTGCTTGAAGACAGCACTGGAGACGCGTGCAGGTGGACGCAGAATCCGAAGCAAACGCGGTGCACGCAAATGACGCAAGCATCATTAAGGCGCGATGCACCTGTGCCGGGCCACACACCTGCAGCCTGCAGCCACAATGGGCTCTTTGTTTAGACTTCGCGCTTCTGCGTTTGTTTCATAACTCACACGGGCGACACAAAAAAGATTCGCTATCTGTCGGGCATTCACACAGCGCTTTGTCTTTCTGAATTAAACATTATCACGCTTCACTTAATGCCAACATTTTCACACTCTGCTAAGAACCATTTGAGTAGCTTTATAAGGGTAGATGTACGGAGACCACCAGCGAAGGTAGCGTAAAGGTCGTCAAGGGTAAAGCGCAAGGATGTCACCATCATTGACGACCTTTATGCCCAACTTCCATAAAGTCCAGCAAGATCGAACGGCTTCTGGTTTGTAATGGCATCCGATGACATTGGTTTCATATTTCTATTCTGTAGTTTCGATTTCTACATCCCAAAGTACGCCAGATGAATGAAGAAGAAGGGCGTTAACGAAATACGAACTTCTAAAACTATCACTTGGTTATCATGTCTCGACAGTAAAATTTTATTCAGTTACCTCAGATTTAAAAAAAATAAATAATAATAATAATAATAAAATTGCGAACTAATCAATACTTATTCAAAATTTTCTCTTTCAGATTACTGCTTTTAGGCAGGATATGGGGTATATACATTTATATATGAAATGATGAAATATTCACTACTATTTTTTTTAGAATTTATGTTCTATTTTACTCCGTAAACATGTTTTTTTCACAGATAAATATAAATAATAACCATAGATTTTGGTTTATCCAAAGAATGTAAACACCCTTAACGTTATACACCGATACATGGCATTTCAATACAAAACAGTTTTCATTTGGGCCCACCTTACGATCAATTTAAAATAGAAAGTGCAAAAAAAAAATTGCGCTGGGGTACTTTCTTAGAGATGACCGTAACTGATATAAGTGATAACATTTTTCTCGCCACGGCATCTTCAAGACACCCTGCGTATATAAGCTGTGTGCGGTTTCTTTGGATTCTACACTATTTGCTCCATTCAGGGATACATATTGCATAGATTTGACTCTAACTTATTGGACATATGGCTTGCCCCATTGCAAGATTTTTTTCAATAAAGTTAATAAAGTACTGTTAAGCCTTTATTGTGCCTGTAGATTTTATTTCATACCGAAATTGAAGAACATGGACAAACGATTAATACGTGTGTTGGGAAGATCGCATAGCACTTTCTTGCATAGTGACGATCTCAATTCAATCAGGGACGCCAAATCATTGTGTGGCGCAGGTAGAAAGGAAACGTGGATCAACTTTGTTTATGGTGCCAAGATATTCATTCACTAAGATGTTTGGCTTTTTTTATGGCTTTACGACTCGACAACGTCGACGTCATTAGAAGAGAGGAAAGACTAGGGGCAAGGAACGGGAAGAAATTCGGCCATCGCTTTTTGAATGAACCATCGCGGCCATCGCCTCGATTGATTTCGGGAAGCCATGGCAAACCGATATCTAGACGATCGGAAGGAGATTTGAGCCCGCGTCCTGCCGAATTCAAGGACAGAACATTACCGCTCATCCGCAACTCTCGGGTTTAGGTTAATGCTGTTAGTTTTTTGGTAAAATGCTCCCTAAGTCATCTCATCTTGCTGGCCCTGGTAGTATAGGAGCTAGCGAGCTGGCCTCACATTGCAAGGGTCGCTGGTTCTAGTCCGTCCAAGGGCAAGAGGAGTTTTATTTAAATGTTGTGTCTGTCCTATGCTATCAAGCGTGGAGAGTAAATGATAATGCACTATAAACACTTGACGTAAGTGGCTGACATTGCCGAAAGTCAATTTAATTTTTTTTTTTTTTTTTTTTTTTTTTAATATCTCATCTTATGTCAGGTCGATTTTATGACGAAACACCGAAGCAAATCTCATCGATGTATTAACATTCTAAATTTGTCGAACGTGACTTTCCGACAAGTCTACAACGTATAATATTTTGTCTTGTGTCATGACCGTTGCTTGTTTTTATTTATGGCTTTACGCCTCGTCGACGTAGTGGTCATTAGAGTCGGGATTGGACTGGGGACAAGGAACAGGAAAGAAATCAGTCATGCCTTTGAAGGAAGCATCCCAGCATTCAGCTGTAGTGATTTGGGGAAACCATGGAAAACCCAAATCTGGATGCCCAGACGGGGACTGGAACCGCCGTCCTTTCGAATGCGTTAACCACTCACCCACCACGCTCCGGTTATAACCGTTGCAGTAAAAGGTGTACTACGTAAGGTCATTCGTTACTGCTTTCCCTTTTATATAGCGAAAAATTTGCTATATTACAGGTTTTTCTGGATACCTGCAGCACTGTCGTCAATTTCCGGTTTATAGTGCCCATATATCCTTTTCGGGAACAGTCTGACATAGAGTGATCCAATGATAGTAGCTGTTGTGAAACATCTATTCCGCCAGATGAGGTGATCTGGCGGTGCGGTCGGTGTTATGCGAGTTGCAGCTGCCCCCGCTGTCCGATATGACGGTCGAGTGACAGCCATTGTGTCCCCGCCTTGTTTGCGCCGTATTCTTCGGCCGAGTGGACGCCCGCCAGCAGCACATGAATTACAATAGGCCATCTCGCCGGATTGGCTCACGCTGCAAGAAAAACACGGCTCGCCCCGCTTCTGACAAGCTGTTTACTTCACAAACCCAGATTCCCGCATCACTGGTTTTAGATATTTCGTCAATGCTATAACAACGAATGCAGGTGTTACGGAACTACGCAATGTTGCTACTGTTTCTTGGTAACGCTCTCACCTCGCATTCGGGAAAACTTAGGTTTGGCCATTATAAGGAATTTGTTAATGAATTAGTTCTTGTCATCGTTATCTTTAGTAAATGAACCATTATTCACATCAACATTCTTCATAACACACAACCTTTACACTTCATACAGAACTATCCATCACGTCTCTCTTTCCTTCTTAACCAAAACCCATCCATCTTTTCTCTGACCTCTGCATAGATTATAGCCCCTCATTCTTCTTTGGTAACCATAGATATTACGTTAATACATTTTTTGTAACAACCAAAAAAAAAACAAATAACTGGGTATTCTTTTCTGTTTTCATTATCATTAAATTAAATAAAAATATACCTTCCTATATGTTTTCCCTTATACAATGTACATTTTGGTTTTCCATGATTCCCCGAAATGACACCAGTTGACTGCTGGGATGGTTCCTTCAAAAGGCCATGTCCTGATTCTAACCCGTTCCTTACCCCCATTCTTTTCGCGCCTCTAGTGACCTTAGCGGCAATAAAAAAGGCGCAATATAGAAAAACAACAAAAATCAACATAATAATACTGTACAGAATATTAAATCCTAAAAAAGCTCTAAATATGAAATGAAAAAAGTATGATGGATGAATATTTAGACATACCAAATAGTTTCCGTATTCACTTTGTTCATGTGGACTTTACACTTACGAATTGCTGCTCCTGCAACAGTTTGATAAAATTGCGATTGAAGCTGCCACAAGTGCACCCACTAAAGCTCGTTCAGTTAACAGAGGCATCTCAAGGTCAGTCTGCTCTATACCCACTCAGCTGCCCTCACCCCCACATTTGAAGGAGAAATTTGTCACTCGGCTTCTTACACACAGCGGTCAACTCGGGGAGGTAGGAAAGGAGTGGGTGATTAGAGAAGGAGCAAGGTTTTGTGCCGTCAGTTCAAAGTGAACAGGATACAGTCAGTTATCCATCAGTTGCCTTCTGTTGTCAATGAACGCAACAAATTCTGCAGACATGTTTCATACGCACACGCTTTTCTGATACGACTCCGACACCAGAAGATAAGTGCACAGTACGCAGCTGAGACGGCAAGCCGTGACGTCCGTGAGCCTATGAAATTAAACAATCCTACTTGGATGATAAAGACCTCAGCATTATTTTAACCTGTACTGGAACCAGTCTGCTCATGTGAGACTACGTAAAGGAGACCTACAGTTTAACGTGGAAACTGAACTGCGGAACGTTCCAGCATATCTCACATTCACAAAGCAAGATGACTTAATGTTTCGTTTAAGACAAGAGTATTAAACCGGAAAGAATTTTTGCAAACCGAAGAGGAAGGAAATCGCCGTCCGTCATTTTGGAGGAACTATTCCCACATTTACCTGAAGTGATTTTGGGAAGTAATAGACACCTTTAATCTCATCACCGCACTAGGTATTAAACACCCACGCAGTATCATCGACAGAAACCTTTACCACAGATACATCAGAAAACTTAGATACCGAAATTTTTCTGAATAAAGGCTTCGTTATGCACTGCCTTGAACTGATCATTCGGAAACAATGAAGACTGAAATCTAATCACAGGGATATAAATACAACACTAATTTTCCTTCTGTATATTGATCTTCACGAACCGGTGGTCACTGACTCAAGACCGGCCACACGGGTGGATGGTATTAATTAAATGTTGTGTTCGACTTGTGTTGTCCCAATTACAGTATCCCGAAATTACATGAACGAAGTCTGATATAGTAGTTGGTGTAGTTTAAACTCTAGGAACCGGTTAAGTGCTAACAAACACTTACTTTTTTAGGAAACACTCAAAACCTAGAAAATATTCACATGCTTCTATGTATTGATTCTACGTATGTTTAATTTTTACAGAGTAGCCATAAGGAAGGAAGGATGTTTCTTGTTATCTTATTACATATTAGATTTAGCCTGCAAACTGGAAATTTTTCAATTTTTTTTTTTTTTTTTTTTTTTTTTTTTTTTTTTTTTTTTTTTTTTTTTTTTTGTAAGTAAGAGTACATAGGAGTACTCGTATGTTAATATTTTCTCGTTTTGGAGTGTTTCCTACAAAAAGAATCTGCTTCGTGTACGGTCGAGATCGTAATCAGAAACTGAAAGTCTGCATTGTATGAAGGGACGATACTTCCGCTAATAATTAAAGCATTCTGCCTTTACGCACTCTCGAACACTGATGAAATAAATACGTAAGCAGATATGCAGATCGTAAAGAAAGAGTACGTCAAATTAAGCAACTAATCTGCGCACTAATACATCATTTATAACTGCTTAATCTGCTTGGTGCTGTCAGTTGTCGATTGCCTTCACATCTGTTTCAATTTGCAGAATCATATAACTAAGCGAGATTGATTCTTACTGGTAGGTTATGGAAATTTTAAGAAACTGCCTTGAGGTTGCACTATTCAGTATTTTACTAGAAATATCTTGTAAGTCTGCCATTCTCAGGATATTATAAAGAAAGTGTTGTGGATGATTGTGCAGAAAACGAATTTACGGCAGCTGATGAGTACGGTAAGAAAAATACTCTTTTTTTGACAGAAGTAAAGAAACCAATTAATAAACTCATTGACCGTCATAAATGAGAAGAAATCAAATTATAGTGGAGTCTCTAATTCTAAAGTTTTACAATCGTTTATTGCTTACATTTTTATTTAGTGCTAATGCTTGACCTCACTTCTTCAGATTATATTCCATGTAGTTACTGAACTCTTTACAAGAAGAGAGAATTATTAAATTATTTAAAATTGTATCAAAGTAACACACTAACAAATTTTAATTAAACATCAAGCTCTATAATTGTTAAAAGTAGAGTACCATCACTTCAACATAACACTATAAATTATCATAATACAAAGAGAAGATTAGCTTTAGAACTGAAAGAAATCAAAACACCTATTTCTTTTAAAGAAAAATCAATTTTACGATTAATATTCGCGAGACATTTGTAACTTTGTGAAAAAAAATTTGCCGCTGAAGAGTGAAAGTAAAATATTTGAAAGATGGAAGCTGTAAGGGTACAATTTGTATGTGAATGAAGAATGAGATAGCTATGACATAAGCAGAGAAATTTTGGTTGCTGCGTACAGATTAATTTAGAAAGACGAAACAGGCCACTGTCAGCTGATTTTTCGGCATTTAATTGCTAAAACGGAGAAAAATTATTGAGTGGTATGAACAAAACTCGTGACAAAGGAATATGAACTACTTGCACAGGAAAAAAGTTATGGAGTAAGATATAAATGACAATAACACCAGTATTATATAATTATGTTAAAAGTTGAATGTTCACAGTATCTATAACACGAAATAATTACTGTCGAAATACGATTGTTATCGATTCCAGATACAAGAATATTAACATCAACAAAATCTTTTATGTGACAATCGAAGAATATTGCATAAACAAGATATAAGAATGTGTGGATCTTAAAGAATTGTCATGTCTCATAATAATTGATACAATAACTTACGAGAAATCGAAATATTAATGACATCAAGTAAATCAGCTTGCTGATTCCAGTGAATATTTCGATTTGAGAAGGTTAAAACAGTTAAGAAATACAAGTAACTGCGACGTTGTAGCAAGTTCGTCAACGCGACGATGGAACATAACTTTTTAATGCGAAAGACTGTAACATGTCAGAATCTCCAGAAAAGCCAGGATACTAATAGTTTGAAAAAAGTAATTTCTGAAACGATCTTCTAGAGATCATCGTAATAAAGAACCAGACAAAAAGAAAGCAAACACGCGGTCGATGACTTTTTTTTAATTGAAGAAAAAATTCAAAACACCATATGCCAGGTAGTTTGAGGTAATGTCTTCTCACGGAAGTAAAATTTTAATTTCGTGTGGAGAGGCTAAGAAGTTTTTCTTTCTGGTATTAGGTTCAATACTCTTTCATGAATACCTTATATTGTTTATCTTCCCTGTATCTCAAGGATATTGATACAATCTCGTAGGAAAAAAAAAAAAAAAAAAAAAAAAAAACAATCAGCTGTCTGAATAATCTGTAGAAATGTTATTTATTCAACAATTCTTCAAGCGGAAAATAATTTAATTTATTTACAAAAGCATCAACAGATAGGTAAGCAACAATAAAAATTAACATGCTTGGATGCAATGATATAGAAATTAAAATACTGAATAACACAGATAGATTAACCAAGTTTTTGTATTTAAATTCCAGCTGATTATTATCACTGATGTTCACCAAGCTTAAAGTACGGAATGTGATCCGAGTGGCATACTGCTTGGTTACTTCGTGGGCGTGTGTAGATCGCTACGGCCGCCGCCTCTATTGAGACGTTACGAATACCCTGGAATGTGAGACGAGCTGGGCGGACATTATTGTGTAGGGTTATCAGCAGTGACGAGACAATGTTTCATGTGTCAGCTTCCTAGAGGTCTCAGTATCCCAGAGCTGTGCGGGTCGTCTTCAGCCACGTATGTGTTTGTCATCGGTGTACGAATACAAGCGTGAATCACTGCCTAAGACCGCATCACTTCAGAGAACACTATCGCTTGTTGATGGTACAGGCATGTTCAGCTGTACAGGCAAGGCACAGTAGTCGACATTTTCCTCTATGCACTCTCTATTTTCTCGTACTTTTAGGAAATACGATACTTTAGATTGTGGAAATTACTTCGCCACTACTTGGTGATGCGGTAGTAAAATAGGATCCATGATATTTCACGAGTGGAAAATCAATACAAGAGTGACCGCGAAAATTGTTAATTTTGTTCTATATTTGTTACCAGATTCATCTCAAAACCATTATAACCTCTGAACGCATCGTTTGTCTCCGGTATTGATCTAAACCTGAATTTGAATAACATGCGCTAAAAGTACTGTCATCTTATATAGTTAGTTAGGGCCGGGCAAAAAAAGAATTTTTTATTTATCTTTTCCAATATTAATACTATTCTATTCGAATTGCTCTTCTTGCAGGGTGGCTACTATGCATAATAAACTATTTTGGAATTGAACGTTTGTACCAGTGCAGTATCACGCACCGAGCGTGTTGGGTGAGTGGTAACGCTCTTGCGTCGAATTTGGGGAATTTGGGAGGACGCGGGTTTGAATACTCGTCCAGGCATCCAGATTTAGGTGTCCCATGGTTTCCTCAAATCACCCCTGGCGATAGCGGGGATACTTCATTCAAAAAGCCATGGCCGAATTTCTTCTCATTCCTACCAGCCAGTCGTTTCGCGCCTCTAATGACCTTCACACCGACGAGGCGTAGTGCTAAGTTACCTGAAAAAAATTAACAATTCATTTTGGGTCAAAGTGACCGACCGCCCTCTGATCTACCACATCCATGGTTATTGCACTCGCACTTATCTAGATACTTTTTTTTTTTTTTACCACAACATAGAACACTTTGCCAACCAAGAAAAATGGCCGACAGCTATTTAGATTTATTTGCCTGTAATAGGAAGGAGTTTATTTGATTATGTGTAAATATACTGACAATACAATACCAAAATCAAGTCACAACCACTTAAATGGCGGCTGGTAAAAAAAAAAAAAAAAAAAAAAAAAAAAAATTATAATAATAAATGTAATTTTCTTTTGAAAACCGAGATCGATAGGATGTTAACTGCTTCGAAACCCTATAATGGAAGAAATTACCATCGCCCCGGACACAACCGGTACGGTAGGAGTGGTGGCGTGCAGTTCCTAATAACGTAACAAGGGCATGAATTAAATCCCAAACCTCTGTGCAGTGTTTAAGAACTGCACATGAAACTGTTGATTGTGAGATTCGTTCGCCGGAGGAACAATAGGCTTGAACTGGTCGATAACATGTGTCACTCTCTACATCCTTTCATATTCTTCCACACAAAACAAACTACACTGAACGACAGTCATAAGTCTTCTGCATGAATGCAACACTTAGGTAGATGTAGGAAAGGTTATGGCACTGCCACCTCCTATAAACTGTGCTCAACTATTTTAATTATGGTTTTACGCCTCGTTGACATCGAGGTCATTAGATGCGGGAAATGACTGGCATACAAGGAACAGTAAGTATTATCGGCCATGGCCTTTTTAAGGAACCAATCCGACATTCTCCTGGAGTGATTTGGAGAAGCCATTGAAAACCCATGGCCGGAGGCGATTTGAACTCTCGAGCTACCGAATACGAGGTCAAAGTGTTACCGCTCAGCCACCACGCTCAGTGAGCAACTAAGATTCCTGTATAAGGGTTCAAACGACTTATTAGTTGCTGACCAAACGGTACAGACCTCGGGCATGCTGTAGAAGGCTGTGAGACGTGTATTTTGCAGGAACGGACATTAACCTGCGTAAATGTGACCTCTGATTTATAGCAACAGACTGGTTACTCTTTCACTCTAATCTGGTGACAATTTGCAAGTCTGACCGTGTTGATTTATTTCCGTTGTCGAGTATTTTAATTTATGAGGTGCTGTGTAATATTCGCAGTTGGTATAAAGACAGTTCACTGGTGGTGCGGCGACTTCCAATGTGGCGAGCTACAGTGATATTGCCCCGATTTACGACCGGTCCATATGCGGCAGGTCTGTCGCGTCTTGCGTTGTGTTTACAGCAGGGAAGGCTGCTCTGTAATTGGTGGAGCCGGCGAGCGAGCAGTCGTCGCTAATAAATAAATAGCAGTTTAGTGCGCAGCCATGTGGCGGGCAGGGCGCACTCTGCAAATTGGATCGCGTTTTATCGCCCATCAGGTTTCCTCCTCCTCGGCCACCCCGACTGCCGGCCGAGATCGATGGCCGATTCAAATGGATATGAAATTAAAGAGGCCGCTGCTGCGCTCAGCTGGGCCCGCCCACGATTAATTGGCCATCTGTGTATACAGCAACACGGACCCGCAAATCCGAGCAGCTACTTCACGAATACAGCCTACAATAGCAGGTACCGCGTTTCAGACTGGCAACGGTTTGCTTTGCATAGTATTTCATTAATACAACGTAATGGTGGCATCATGATAATGAATTTGGTAGAACTAGAGCTGATACTTA
Source organism: Vandiemenella viatica (assembly GCA_031002005.1). NCBI lineage: Eukaryota > Metazoa > Arthropoda > Insecta > Orthoptera > Morabidae > Vandiemenella > Vandiemenella viatica. Next base: position 20,645,466 of record JARYHS010013631.1, on the reverse strand, counting down.
CGTACCAATGTGGCGGAATACATCGCCATATTGAGTAAGGGAAACAACAAAGGATATATGCTCAGACATCAGTTGTACCTACCACCTTCATTTCAGCTAACAGGCATTTTTCTGTATTCGTTTAAATGAAAGTTTAGACAATACTAACCACCCACCTCAAGAAGTACATATTTTAGTGAGAAATAAAGACGTAAAACACCAAATATAACTACCAATGTTAACGTACAGATGGCGTCATTTACGCTCCTTCCATCCCTCTTGTTACAAAGATAACCAATCGGTCATTGAAGGAAGAAAGGTTTCTGCGGCACAAATTCTTTGCTTCAATAGAGTACCTGTGTTTAGGGCATTCAGATGCCTCATTGCTGACTGACTGATTTATGATACCCGAGCGAAAAATTTTAGTAGCCGTCAGTGTGGCGGGTACTAATTTTTCGCCGGATACGAGCCCAAGCCCTCACGAATTGGCCATTTGGCCACTTGGCTGCGGTTTTCATACGGTTTTCTGCAGTCATCAAGGTGAATGCGGGGACGGTCCTCAACCTCCAACTAATTCACTACCCATGTCACAAACAAAAAATACATTTATCACACACAGAACATAGTTACACTTCCTCCAATCAGTACGCAGTCAGCAAGAACACGCGGCCGTAAAACCAGAGCTCCAAATGGCAACCATGAGTAAAAAACTCACCAAAAGCAACCAACACCTAAATGTTGGGAAAAGGTAGTGAACAAGTAGTAGAAGCAAGTAATTTTAGTGAATCCAATCACATAATCAATCCCTGTGAGGTTCTTCAAACTCATCTTTTTTTCGAGATCAGCTTTAAGAAGAATCCAATATAAATATTGATAAATTGCTACCTAACGTTTTAAGAAACACGAAATTAATTAATTCGGCAGAGGAAAAATTTTAACAGGTAAATATGCATTGACTGACAAAGATTTGAGTTAATTAAGATTGTAGTATGTAATGAATACAAATATATAGGGAATATACGCTAGGATATAAGATATGGACCTTGGGTCTCAACCGCTGATTTTATGATGACAAATAATAAAAATAAAATAAAATTAATAATAGGATTTTGATATGTACACTAATCCACTCACCTCACAAAAAGGGTATAAAAAGGACATTAATAATGACGGACAGACTTCCTTGCTATCAATTACTTAACAAAATTCTATCCAAAGCTGTTCTCAAGAGACCTGAAACAAAAATAGATAATCTTATTGGCAAAAATATGATTGGATTAAGAATTTAGTAAGAATATATTTTAAATTTCGTAGCTACATTACAAATCTGTTAAAACAGATGAAAAGTAATCACCTTTGTAGACTTCAAAACTATTAACAGGCAAACGCTTTTTAATATACTAGAAGAATCCAATGTAAACAGGAAAACAAGAGAATTAACAATACAGATATTAACGGATAATATCTCAAAATTACGAAACGTCAATGGAATTACCTGGAACAGATATAAGAAAAAGTCAATATCCCGAAATGCGAAGATAACACACTACAATACAGTAATCAGACAACAGGTATTATACACATCAGAAATTTTTATTATTATTGAGAGCAGATCACTAACTAAAGATATTTGAAAGAGAGAAAGGAAAATTTAAGGAGAATCTTCCACCCAATGTGTTTAGTAGGAATCTGGTTGAGAAGTAAATCTCATGAGCTATATCAGAATTCTGAGAAAATGTCGGACAAATTCAGAAAAACAATAATGAATTTTCCATGGACACGCTGTCAGAATGAATAACTACAGACCGGCAAAAAATTTATCAACCTGACCATCTCAATGAAAGTGAAGAACAATTGGCTCCTTGAAATCGAAAAGGACCTCCAGGAAATTAAAATCACAGACGACATGATAGAGGATAGATGCAGATTCAGAACTCTTGTAAACAACCATCAATTTATCAACAGATAGTAGGCTATACTAGATGGAGAAAGACCTTGATTGAGGAACCAAGGAAGGACCTCAGCAAGAGGATGAAGAAATTTTAGGAATTATTATTATAATTATTACTTTGGTACTAGTTTTACGCTTCGTCAACATCGAGGCCATTATAGGCAGAATGGAATGGATGAAGGAACAGGAGGGAATTCGACGATGACATTTTTGAAGGAACTATCTCGGCATTCGCTTGGAGATTTGGGGAAACCATAGAAAACCCAAATCTGGATGGTTCAGCGAGGATTCGAACCAACGCTCTCCCGAATGCGGGGCCAGAGTATTACCACTCATCCATCAAGCTAGGTTTTATAGAGAAAAAATACATCTGCTAAATGAATTCAATCACGCACCTCGATTGGGTATTATGATAGAAGAAGAATAGTATTCTGATACATTTTAGGAGCAACGGTGTTATACGTCATAGTTGATAGTATTTGTCCGATGATAGTCTTACTTTTGTATGCAATAAGTATTTTCTATGCACTATCTTATTTCATAATAAAGACTAAAATTTTGAATCAAGGAGACGATATGGTCGGAATCGTATCCAGTACGCATGTAATGATGCTCCATACTGAAGTTTTCATACTTCATACTTTGACAGTAATGAAGGCTGAATATTCAAAGTATCATCAAGAGATATCAATAAATGGTTGCGGAACAGCGCTGTGTGTATTACATTGATTAGCACCAGACATCTCAATTCTGAAGTTGGTAAGAAAATTGTATCAAGGTTACCTTCGTATTACCATTACCGGAGAGATGAGAATGCAGATAGTACCTTCAGCCAATAACTTCAAAAAAGATCGTAGAAGTTCACCCAATCTCTTTGTTTTAGGTGCCCAGGTTCACAGATCAAACAACTGTATAACATACAAGAGAATATTTAACAAGTAATGTTTGACATATATAGTGCTTAGTAATTGTTGTAGCTGGAAGTGGGAGGGTATTACACTTTCCCAAAAGTTGAGACCACCTGATCTGATGTATATTTCAGAGATTTGTGTAGAATTTGCGAATTAGGCCAACCACAGAAATGACGTGACGTGCGACTACTGTGTGTGCTGTTCTATTCTGGGCGGGCGGGCGGGCGAGAGATAGCCGGGCCCTATCACCTCTCCTAAGTAATGAGTTCCCAGAACGTCCGCGCAGCGCTCTGGCGTCGCCATCCAGGCCGGACGTGACTCTAGCCGTGTAAACAATCGCACACCGTCGCCACACTCAATTCTCCATGTGCGACCGAGAGAAGAGTGCACAAATAACTCATCTCTTATACTAGTCTCATCCTTTCAGAACTACAGAGAAGATGTGTCATAAGTTTGTTGTCATTTATTTTCTAGCGGTAGTCTGTACGATTACAGTCATATTTTTTTTTGGAAATACCGTCGGTCGAAGACAGCAAGTATTTCATTTGGAACAACACTCAAGTTCGGAACACACGATTTCATTCTTTGCAAGCATTCAAATAACTTTTAGGTATAAAATGTGTACAACTGGGCAATTAGCTAAATTTCGCTGGAAGCTACACACTGCTTTGAATAATAATAATATTGTCAGCACTGAGACAAAAATAAACCGATTTCCATGATATTTTATGACAGTTCTGCCTCATGTTTTAAAGTGTATGATATTCTGACTGTAGCTGTATTGGTATATCTACAGCAAAATTCTGCAATTCACAAATATTGTGGGTGGTATTGTTGCTTTGACCAAAACTAGCTCTATGTATTCCAATCCCGAATAACATGAGGGAAAAAAAAATAATTACAACCACCATTAAACGTCTTATTTCTATAATCATAACTCTCCTGTTTATTGTGCCATAAATAGGTTGGTGAACGAAGAATTGCATCGCACTTGTAAATAAAAGGAGATGTTGCCATATTCGATAGTTAATTCTCCGTTCTGTACGGTTTAGCAGCAAAAATTCTCCTTCAGACATAAGTAACATTCATTAGATATTTTGTACGCTTATATATAACAATAATATGCAATTCAGTAAGATGAAACATAATTACTTTAAATCAAAGAATCATTAGAAACGTTATGATAGCAAAGTCGATTGCCTCATAAGAATTAAATTACATGGAGAAAGCTGGTTATGATATTTTAGTCTTAAAACTATTATAAATGCTCCACCTTTACGCCTTCTTATTATTAAACCGCTAGTTGCGATGTAACTATGGTTTTTTTTTTTTTTTTTTTTTTTTTTTTTTTTTTTTTTAGCAACACTAGACCAGACTTTTCACTAACACAATTACTTACCAGTCTCTAAAGACCTCGCTGTTAAGAGACGTTAAGCAGTTAAAAAAAAAAAAATTACTTACAGTGGTATCTTACGCAAGCATCTATTATGTGCTTCCTCAATAAACGATAAATGTGTTTCTGTCTTTACCTTTCCACTAACTAAAATTTAGTGTAAGCTGTATTTATATTTCTGTTTAGCTATCAAAATTCAAAGCTATTTTCCTTAAAATAAAGAATTGCGACTAACATTATCATAACTGTTAGATTTTATAATGCCTCCGATTTAAAATCCTGGTATTCGTTAACAAGATTTTTCCATTGAATAGTCTATGATTATTTCGCCGAAATAATGTTCATTAGTAAAATTAATACCTCTTTTTCTCTAAACTTCAGCTGCCAACTGCCGAACTCTTATTTAAGTAGTTATCATACTTTTCAGTATTTCTATAATGTGAAATTACTGCTTAAATATCGAGAGGCAGCGATATTGGAAGAAATGTGCATTATATCAAGCCTTTATTTAATATTCGTTGTACTGCAAGCAACATAGCTGAGATTATCTGATTCACTACCATCAAATTGTTTAGTAAATTATTTGCTTATCATTTACATCTCTTTTTAATTAAATAATTATAATAGTTTCACTGTCTGTACAGATATTATTCAGTTGTCAATAGCTCACAAGTAACACCAGTAATAAATTGTTAACATTACAGTGATTGGTACTAATGGCTAAACTACCAATCTTCGTGCCAGTTGCATCGTTGTTATCGGACTTAACTCATTCTCCGTGGATTAACGTAGCTTCCATTACGCTTGGTATGAAATTACTTAGCATATCGGTGTGACACTTAACAGTATTAATTTTGTGTTTTTTTAAAGTATCAATTGTATTTGCCAAATAATTGACAAGTTACAGATATCAATCCTTAGCCTAGGACCAAGTAATTGCTTTAAACTAAAGACCAAATAGTTTGCTATAGGGGAGGGCATAACAAAGACTGCAGAGATCTGTATACGGCAGACTAACCTTGCAATCACAGTTGAAATTACTTTTACCTTTCTTGAAAGATAAAAAAGATGCTTTCTAACACTGCTGAATTTTATCAGTCAAAAGGTAGAGTTGTGTTGTAAAAGAAGGCGAGAGGAAGGAGACTGTCGTGTAGTAAAAAGCAGTGAGTCTCAGAAACTGTTAAATTTTAATGAACACAGACTGAACTGAAATAAAACGTACGTGCTAGTTGATAAAATATTGGCATCCCTACTAGGCAATGAGATAGTCATATAGGTTCGTGGTCTTACGCTGATGAGGATGAGTTAAAAGACAACTGCAACTTTTCTTCCAAACTTCCCATACTTACTCAAATAACGTTCCATTACGTTTATGCCACCAGCAGAAAACAATTCTTCAAGGACATCAAAAAATGAAGACACAGCACACATATGATGTCATCATACAAAACGTAACTGATGCTACACAGAAACTTTAAAGGCGTTTAAACGCGTGGAAGGCAATAGTTCGATTGGAGTACCAAATAAAACTCACATTCATGAATTTTAGCTGTTCAAATAGAAGTTTGTGATACACATCATTGTCCTGCTGAAGCAGCAAATTTATTTACAAACTAATCTCTTATCCTCTCCTTGCTAGCCGCTCGCGGTTTGTTGTCGATATCAGCATAATACATCTAGGTGATAGTTTCATCCTTTATCAGGAAACATAGGAGTACTCCCCCAAAATCCCGATAAACTTCATTATTCCTCAGCAAGGTAATCATTGGCTTTCTTTGCTGTAGTAGAACTGGCTCTCTTCCTGTTTTGCTTTGATTATGAATCAATGGACCCTGCTTTCATCCCTAATTTCAGATCTTTCAGCAAAATCCACAAGATTGTGTTAAAAACTGGCTACATTTTCAGCAGCCACCTACCGCGTCAGTGTATATGAATCCGCTGTCAAATGTTTGGGCACTCATTAGTGGAGAACATATCTTATATCAAACAAAGTATGTTGTCACAATGCGATGAACTGTTCTTCTAGGAATCGCAACAATTCACTGAACAGTAAATTATAAGTATGTTATTATAAAGAAAAATGGCTAGAAGAAAAGTGTGGAGGAGTAGAAAAGGAAATGGTCGTAGGTAAAGTAGATGTTGCTTATAAGAAGATCAAACAGAACTTTGGAGAAATGAAGAAAAGAGGTGTGAACATTAGAACATTAAAGCTGCCGATGGGAAACCTCTTTTAAGCTCAGACGATAGAGCTAACCGATGGAAGGAATACATTGAGAAACTGTATGATAGGGACGACTTGAACAATAGCGTAATGGAAAAGGAAGGTGATGTCGACATTGATGATTTAGGAGATCCTGTTTTGAGGACAGAATTTAATAGAGCTCTGAATGACTTGAAAGCAAATAAGGCAGTTGGAATTGATAAGATCCCTGCAGAACTTCTTAAATCCCTAGGAGAAGAAGGAATCGAAAGATTATTCAAGCCGATATCAAAAGATCGTGAAACAGGAGAAATTCCAACTGATTTTAATAAAAATATCATCTTCACACTTCCAAAGAAAGCACAAGCCGACAAATGTGAGAATTATCGCACCATTAGTCTAACGCCACATACTTCAAAATTACTGACCAGAATAATATACAGAAGAATAGAAAGGGTAGTAGAACACATAGTAGGTGAAGATCAGTTTGGGTTTAGGAAAAATCGTGGAACAAGGGAAGAAATTCTGGCTTTAGGATTAATACTTGAAGGGTGGATCAAGAAAAACAAACATACTTTTATGACATTTGTTGATTTAGAAAAAGCTTTTGATAATGTTAGGTGGGACAAGATGTTTTGGAAATGATGGGTGAGGAAAGAAGTTAGTGGAAGAAGCTTACAGAAACAAGAGACAGGCAGGTAGGTGTAGGTCATATTTTGAGACATGCTGGATTAGTTAATTTGTTGGTGGAGGGAACAGTCGAAGGTAAGACAGAAATCAGAATGTATGAAGCAGATAATTGAGGACGTGGGTTGTAGGGGACATGTAGAGATGAAGAGGTTAGCATAAGATAGAAAGGGATGGAGGAATTGCATCAAACCAGTCGAAATACTGATGACAGCAAAAAAAAAAATAAAAAAAAAATATTAAGTCGCCTATGATGCTTATATTTCTTGTCTCCACAGATCTGCCTGCCCGAGGATCAGCTTCATAGTTGGTTGTCCTAGGTTTCATTTATGATGCTCAGTTTTTTGCTGGTTATAGGTAGGAGCATCCTCCAAAATTGTTGCTACCATATCCTCCATAAAGTTTTTGCGTCGTCGCTTTCGTACACGAATATTTTATCACAGCATTTCATATTAACGTACACCTCATCCACTTACAGCCTGAAAGATTAATCGAGAAGGTTATAATTTAATACATTATTTTACAAAGGACTAAAAAATAGTATCCAAAGTAGTGTCGTTTCCTTTTCCTGTTTAGTCCACGACCTTAGGGGGTGAACCTCGTAGATGTAAACCAGTTCAGTGGGTGTTTAGCTCCTCAAAAGTGAAGGGACGCCCCGTGTAGCTGGCTGGCCACATGCCGGTGTATCTCGGTGACGGACAGCGTGTCGTAGCTGCGGCACAGTAGTAAGCAATTTCCATTAGTCGCAACGGCGAGGTCGCTGGCTGCCCGCCGGCCTAATCTAAATGGGCAATAAAGCAAGTGCGTCGTCACTAATTCTCGCCTGAGCCTGCAGATAAGGCCGTCTATCACGACCCCAGTCGCGCCCTGTTTATTATACACGCGGTACAACCCCCGCAGAAATGTGTCACTCGTAATCCCTCCATTCAGGAGTCCATCAGGCCAGCTCCAGCCTCTCTCCCGGCCGTTATTAATAATCCCTGAATCAAATCACTGAAATACGCTGCGCGGCCGAGAATGTGACACGAGTATCTTTGGCGACTTAAAGCTGCCGTGACTAACTGCAATGTGCCGCGTGCCTGCTTTATCACAGCGCCCCTCCTCCTTCTTACACACATCCCCTCTGTTTGGATGTATACAACTCTAGTAATCGACTCTTGCTTTATACGGCAGCCCCTTCTGTTGTGTATTCTTCTGTTTGAAGATTTCCATAACATAATGAAATCTAGATCATATAGTTTAGGTACTTGTAGAGTTAATGTAAGCGCTTCGCCGATGATTAAGCATGAGTATAACTATAATTGTTATTATTTATTTAAAAATAGCCTCTGGATAATATATTTAACAGGTTTATAAATACATTTTTAACACAGAGAATTGCGTCTATATAGTAATTTTTACAGAATCAAATTTAATTCATATTCTTCCAGCCAAGTACTCACTCTTTCCTATATCATCGCACAGATACAGATTCATTTATTTCCAGTGGCATTTTATCGTGCTTAACTAGTCTTTTACGAAACACAGTATCTTGAGGCTTATATGTAAATGGTTGATCTGTACAGTCCTATAATGATGCATATCACTGTTTCTTTGTACCAGTTTATCTAGATACCTCGGTAATACATTATTTTCAAATCTAAATATAAATTGTTAATATATCTCTTACTACTTCTTTTTACAATATATAAACTCCCTAAAATTTTAAGCATATTGCTGTTAGATTCCCTTATTGAAAGTTGTCTATAACTTATTAATTTATATCTTACGGCTATTGAAAGTACTGTGCAGCAGAATCTTATATGTGGTTTCACATTTGTTTTAAACAACACCTCTCTTCCCTGATCTAGTCAACATCTTCCTTGATCTATGTACTAAGTTAATCTCTTTTACAAATTTTTTGTTTGAGATATTAATTTTAAAATTTTAAATCTATTATCTCCATTCGCATTCACAATGAATTTCCAAAACTCTGTACGTAGTTTTTAATAAATAACAACTTGAAAATTTATACTAACATAAAAAGAATTATATACTAAAATGTTTTGTATTACTAAATGCTGCAGAAACAGTAACCTTGTGTTATAGTGAAATACTGTTAGGCGCAACTGAAATTTGCGGTCTAAATTTCGATTCGCGGTGAATCCCTGTATCGCAAATTTTCAGTTTCGGAAGTGAAAAGTTCAGTTCTTTACTTAACTTTTCCTTTTGTACTAACGCAAAATAAACTCTTGTCCATTATCGAGGTAATACAATAAATCATCCAAAACCCCGTTTCCAACATTTCATGACGCTATACTGCCATAATCGAAACTGGTGACTGCCTAACTAAACCATAATAACAGGTAGATTAAAGCCAACTTCCGTGGCTTGTTTCTTTATTTACTTCATTGGAGTGGCGTTACTAACATGTTATACGGATTACGCTGGTTGATGTAGCTAATGGTCTTATGTAAAATTATTTAGCAATATTGTGACAGTGGTTCGTTTTCTCCTCAGACACTAAATAAAGATTCAGGTGTTGTAATATTCACACCACTCCACAACCGTGCCATGAAATTGAAAGGGCTAATAGGGAAATATATTTTTGTAGCCACTTGCGTGTTTTGTCACTAGTTTTTCTTTAATGCTTTTTAACCAAAAAAATCGTGTGCCAACAGTTTTTTATATTGTATATTTCTTATTTTATTACTTAATGGTAATACCTCGACACGAAAGGCTAATTTGTTTTATTATTGCATACTTTAGGTAATATTTTGTTGTGATTGGCTTAGCAAATATTTGTTCTCCCGTGGTTTCGCCTGCTGGTCCGCTACGCACTGGCCACAGTTACAGTGTTGGTTGCCGTCTTACAGGGGCGCATACCTCCATCAGGTGCATACTTCATAACATCAATAGTCAAACAAACTCCAAGTTCTTAAAGCGTGCATTTTCACATTATACCACCAATCTTACTTTCAGCCCACTAACAACTACTATTTTCAGTTTTCCACTATGTTATATAGTTAGATTTTTGGTTTAATTAACAGAATGTGTTAACAAAACTCGATAATTCAAAACACTTGATATTTCAGTCATGAGAATTCTTCTGAATATGATTAAAGTTGCCCATAAAGCAAGGTTCATCTTAAAGCATGGATAATAGGTCCACTAATGGCACTACTGCTTACAGTTACACATTCGATTCACATTCATTATGCTACAAGAATAAAGGTATTTTAATAACGGTAATCCATATCTACGTTTATTCAAGGTGATCAAAAGAAGACAAAAAGTTTGAATTGTTCAGTAATAGAACAAGAGGTAATTACTGCGATATGTTCTAAAACTATGTATGATAACGTTTGACGACTCTAAGGTATCTTATGAACAATTACTATATTTCGTATATTTCCTAAAATAAAAAGTTTCATCGACCTCAATAATCACATAAAGTAATGTTCACACTTTATTTATACTGAATTTATAGACAGTTGGGCTGAATTAAATTAAACAAAATATTCATCAGAAGCAAGAACTTTTCTATGTTTTTTAACCTTGTATTACAGTGTCGATGGAAGTTACAAAATATTAGAACATCAGAGACGAGAATGAATTTTTGACGTTGGAATAATTTTAATGAAATCTAATATTTCTCTTTCAATTAAAATTAGCGTGTTACAATGACCATTTCAGGTTTTAAACGATAAAATTTGAAATTATACGATTTTGTCCTGTGTGTCACGGAAAAATAAGTTCTAATCAGGATAGAAAGTATCTCATATCCTAATCGATTACATATGCTGTTACTATGCGAACTTTTGTTTAAATCCATTAGTTTGTGAGTGATGCTCACACAGTGGTTAAGGCGCTTGCTTACCAAACATTCACTGTTCCGGTCCCGGGTTCGAGTCCCAGCAGGTGCAGGAATTTTTAATAATTGTGTTTGATCGTATGAGCTATGCCGGGTCGCTCCGTGGTTAGGATTCCATGTTAAACTGTAGGTCCCAGAGAGAAAGGAACTGGCCGTCCTACCTCTGACACAATGGCTTAGTATGCCTGCCTCCTTCTGGAGGATCCAACCAAATTAGTTTTAGTTCAAATTCACGTTTTGGATTTTAGCAATTCGAGACGTATTGGGATCAAAAGTATCTAATACCATCACTTACAGCATAAGCTACCATTATTTACAGTTTAGTTAAAATTCGCCCATTAGTTCTGCGAAAAACGCAAACATATTAGCGAGCCATTAGCTAGAACTAACAGGCTAGGATGATCAATCACCATGCAAGGTACATTAGAAGAAATTGAAGGTTATTTGACACAAGGGGATCAGGGACTCAGAAAGAACCGCTACAAGCTTTATGTGTGGAGCCCAGTAGCTTATGATAGCGAAGCATAGACTTCAGGAATACCAGAAAGAAGAAAAATTGAAGCAATCTGAAATAAGGTGTTATAGAAGGATGTCGAAAATTAAGTAGACCGATAAAGTAAAAAATCAAAGTGTTTTGGAAATGATGGTTGAGGAAAGAAGTTTGAGGAAGAGTTTTACGCAGAAAAGAACCCGGACGTTGGGTCCCGTTTTAAGATTTGCAGGATTGGTTGAATTGTTAGTGAAGGAAACAGTCGTAGCTAAGAACTGTACTGGAAGACAGATATTAGAACAGTGCAAAGTGGGAAGAACTGCATCAAACAAGTCGTGAGATTGATAAAAGAAACAAAGCTCATGGAACCCTCATAGCAAATGGACCTAGAATGTGAGATTTAAAGAAGAGAACACACAACAGTCTTTTACAGCAATATCCCTTGACGATACACTAACAACCTTTGTAGGCTTGGTGTGACGGTTTGAGGGGAATGCAGCTGGAAGCAAATGGCTTAGACTTGCGTGTTAGAGGGCGGCAATTTGTGATGAGGAGTCGGCATTATGGGGAGCAGAGGCGAGGCCAGTATTAAAAGGTGGGCGAGTCGCGAGGATGAGGCAATTGCCGGGTTGGCTGCGTGTTAGTTACTGGATGGGGTGAGCGGCCCGGCGGATAAATTGATTTCGGTTGACTCAACATCGCGAGCGAGATGTGTGGCCCCTCCAGCCCCACCCCGCTGTCTCCATCAACAGATATTACAAGATTTACATAAAATATTATTTTCATCACGGGATAATGGAGGAGGGCCAAGGGCCACGCGCAAGGGATTAGGAGAAGAGACGCGCAATCTTAGTGCGGAGACATTTGTCAAGCGCAAAGACAATAGAGGGTGCGCCCTGGTCAATATTGGCTCTCGAGGGCGGCTGACGGACTGTTTGAGCGCTCCACTCTGATTGAACTGTAAGGGAGGAACGCGTCAGTCACCCTGGATTAATTACCACTCTTGACTTGATCACCCTTACCTAGTCGAAATGGATTCCCTAACGTGCTCCACTAGCTGGTACACAGTTTCATGTGCGTCAGTAGTAGTACTTTTTACATTCTTGTTCTTTACGCATCTGAAGAAGAAACCATCACCATCCTGCAACTTTCATGCTAAAAATACAAGAAGTGAGATCGCTATCTGACGGTGGCACATTGTGCCGCAATCTACAAGCAGCTGCAGCAACACTGTAATGTGTTCCGACGCCAGGTCAAGGTTCCATGGGTTTTAACGAGGCGTTAAATACCCGTAAGCGGCACCTGGGAATACAATCTCAGCTTTAATTGTGGAATGTCCCTGAGCTAGCTGGCATTTTATTTTCACCCAAAATTGAACTTTAAAATTTTTTTATTCACTGTGACATGGTTCAAATAATGTTGATTTCATTTTAATTGGCACCCCTGGGAATTTTTTATAATATGTTTAACATCTGTTTGTTGGCCTGCGGTGCCACGATTTTTCATATTCATTTTTTTTTTGTTTTTTTTTTTTTTTTGTTAATATTGAGATTTAAATACAGTTAATGTTTACATTAATCCGGAAAATTGTAGGTCTGAGTATTCCTTGCTTTCTTTGCATTGTCTTGTGTTTAATATTAAATTGTATTATACTGAGCAATGTAAATGCCAAATAAACTCAATATTTTATTCACCTGTGATTTACAGCATTCGAGATTCTGGCTAACCAGATTAACAAAATTACTATTAAACTCGATATAGCTAAAATTAGTAGTTGCCCCCCCCCCCCTCCCCAAGTCGCACCTGCTACATGCTGAAGAAAGAAGACAAGACCAAACTGAAAGACATGACCTCAGTTAACCCCCCTCCCTTTCGTTTTTGGCATTTTTAAACATTTTTCAAATTTGATTCTCTTCATGAAACATGTTCAATGGTAGAATTGTATGGTTGATGGCTTCTACCTCATATTATCCTGACCCCGGGTGTTTTGGGACACCTTTTACGTAACATGCATTTTTCTCTTTGCAATACTTCCAATAAAATTCTTAGTCCATGCATCTGAAGTCGCGTGGAACAGCTAGCAATATTATATTTTATTCCTGGGACAATAGGTTTTACATTGTTTGATATTCTATCAAAATCCGACCAGAAATTTTTGCGTGCAGTCTAGTTCCGGCATTCGTAGCGATAACTTCCTCGTACTCAGAAGGAAACTACGCAACACACGCTCGGAGCAGTAGACCTCAAGAAATTGACAGTTCCAAGTTTAACCTTATTTTTGTTTAAATCAGTGGTGTAAAGCAAGTGTTAAGTAACAACGACAATCCGGACGCAGTAACTGAGACACAGTCTCAGTTTCGCAATGCTAGAAATGGAGGCAGATGACACTGGCCAGGCGGTCGGTGAAGGACTAAGGACGTACTACAACGTGGTGAATGACGAGCGCGATAGCAGTCGACAGCAAGACGCCTCCGGCAGCTTCTACCAGCAAGCTATTCTACCAGTACAGCAGCAAGCAGCTTTGAAGTTGATGGACCAGCAGAACGTGGACGCAGTGAACCAGACTTCGTGGGAGAACGCCGTTCGAGGTAAACAGCGACCGAGGTCGTCGTTGCCAGAAACCAGTGACAACGTTGCAACAAAAAAAGTCAAAACTCAAGAATCAGGAAGCAAGTGCTCTAACTTAAATTCCACAGTCACATGTGATAGTGAAGCCAACAATTTTTACTTGTTTAGAGAAAGTGATGGTGGCCCATTCTATGTCTTTGCCGAATATGATTCAGTGCATAGTGATCAACAGAATCTCGGTAGGTTACACCCCATGACTGTAGGAAAATAATCCGAGAATCAATACCTGGCATTAAATCTGCTATAGTTAATATTAGTAGAAAGGGCGTAACCGTGTGCAAGTAGAACTCAACTCGGCAGTGTGGGCAAATTGTTTAGCCAAAGTCAGAAACCATCCCAAAAAAATTAAGTTCTATATACCACGATTTGTGTACTGTAAAGGAAGGGCTTATACGTAATGTAGACACGTCCTTTTCGGAAGATGGGCTACAGAAAGAAATTGAGTGTGATACGGAAGTCTTACAAGGTCCGTCGGATCATGCGGAAAGTGGTGCGGGAAGGAGCAACAGAACTAATACCTCGGCAGCTTTTACAGGTTACATTTCTTGGTCAAAGGCTACCAAACTATGTATACATTCATAGCACTCGCTGCAGTGTTGAAACATACGTGGGGAACGTGGTAACTTGTTTTCACTGTCTCCGTTTCGGTCACACAAGTAGAATGTGTCGCAGTGCTGCTCGTTGCGCAAATTGTGGCGAACAACACGACACGAAGGAATGTACTTATCAGGGAAACCCACACTGTGTACACTGTGGGGGTAGCCACCGTTCAACGGATCGTATTTGTCCCGAATTCACTAGACAGAAACAAATTAAATTTCGCATGGCCCATGATAATATATCATGGGAGGAAGCCATAGCACTTGAATCAATCAACACCTATGCGAAAAGGACTGCCGTACCACCAACCAGAGATGTGAACAATTTTCCGCAATTGCCTGTTTTACGCTCAGCACAGAGCGCGGTGCAACAAACTACAACAAACTAGCTTTTCCTCAAAGATAACGGCTCTGCCTCTACCTCGGACCAGCATTCCACCTACGAGCCGCCGGCATCCACTTCCTCAACAACAGCTCAATCGGCCGCCGGTCGGCCAACAGAACTCAGCTCAAAACATCCCGTCTGACTTATACTATGATGTCAACAGACCCCACATAGAGCCAATCACCAACAATCCCTATAGACCCTCACCTGTACCTATAAATGAACAGATGATAGATAAGATTTGCGAGATGGTTGTAACGATATTCAATATGGCCACTTCCGGAATTCTACCATCCAATCTTAAACAATGTGTCACCAACTTATTGCTAAGCAACAATGGCGGGGAATAGGGAAGTGAACAATTTTTTATTCTGGAACGCACGTTCTGTTCGTTCCAACAAAGAAAGTTTGCACCATCTATTAAAATCGTACGATGTATGTGTTGCCGGAATTGCAGAAACGTGGCTTAAACCTAAGGAACAATTCAACATCCCTGGCTATAATACCGAGCGATACGACAGAGCAGACGGTTACGGTGGAGTGGCTATACTAATTAGAAGAAACATACCATTCCGCAGCCTGAAACTAAGGAATGTAATAAATGGTGTAGAAGGATGCGCAATAAGAACGCGCGTTAACGGTATTGAATCGACCATACTAGTAATTTATCGTTCTCCAAATACGATTGTAAGCAAGCAGGTTATTAGCTCCTATGTGAAACAAATCCCCCGACCTGTAATTTTAATGGGCGATGTAAACGGTCATAATCTGGTTTGGGGGAGTGAAAGAACGGACGTTGTCGGAAGACTGATAATGGAGGTAGCAGAAGAAGAGGAACTAGTGGTCCTTAACGACGGCTCGTACACAAGGATATCAAAACCAGGAGAACGGAGATCAGCTGTAGATATAATTCTGGCGTCGACCCACCTCTCCCATACAGCCGTCTGGACAACCATAAAAGACACCAGTGGGTCAGACCACCTTCCCATTTTTTTCTCTTATCAACGACATCACATAGAATACAAAGGAAGAAAACCCACGTATAGATGGAACATTAAGCGTGCCGATTGGAGCGCCTACAGAAAAGCAGCAAGCAATATATTCTCAAACTTCAAAGAAACCGGGGATACGCAGCGCGACTATGAGAAAATATTAAACGGAATAGAACAAGCGGCTCTTACGACGATTCCCGAAAACCACCCAGTCAAATTAAAGCGAAGAAGATCTGCAGTTTGGTGGGACTCAGAATGTACCGCGGCAGTTCAAGAACGAAAACAAGCCCTAAAAATCTATCGACAACACGCAACGGAGGAAAACTTTATTCTTTTAAGTAAAATTCAGGCCAGAGTAAAACGCTTCTTGAAAAGGAAAAAGCGGCAAAAGTGGATAGCCTTTTGCGAAAACTTAAACCGTAACACCTCCCCGATCACTGTGTGGAACGAGATAAGAAAATTCCGTAATTCATCGAGTAACCGCTCAACTCATACCGCAACGCAAGAGGTGTTAGAGAAGATATTGGAGAAGATGACACCACCATCAGTAATAAACAAGATCTGCCTACAGGAAAATACATCCAATGAACAGATACTACAGCCATTTAATCTGGAAGAGTTCGAAACGTCTGTCAGTAATAGTAAGAACACATCGCCTGGGCCAGACAACATCCATTACGCCATGCTCAAATATCTACCAAGAAAAGGCAAGTTAGCAATTCTAAAAGTAATGAACGACGTTTGGTTACAACGCATTGACATCGAATCTATGAAAACTGTAAGAATAGTCCCTATCCTCAAACCAGGCAAGGACCCATGCGACCCAGCATCATACAGGCCGATTTCTCTCATGTCTTGTATGTATAAAACCCTGGAGCGTATGATTAGGCTCAGAATAGAGTGGCACGTGGAACACTATATAAAACTCCCCCATTTTCAGTACGGTTTTCGCAGAGGCCTGGGTACGCTTGACGCTCTGGCACACCTAGTTACTGAGTTACAAGAGAGCTTGACAGCTAACAAGTACACAACGTGTGTGTTTACAGACTTGACTGGAGCATATGATAATGTTGTTCCAGAAATTCTAGTACAAAAACTCCTCCTAATGAAACTGCCTGAAACATTTATATTAAATCTTTGGAACATTCTGCAAAATAGAGTTCTGATAATTATGACACCAACTGGCAAAATTGGTCCTCGGCGTACAAGTTTTGGGCTCCCGCAAGGGTCTATCCTGGCACCACTCCTGTTCATAATATACTGTAGTGACATTGGCATAACACTGTCACCAGATACCTGGTTTATACAATATGCGGACGACCTTTGCATTTACAAAACATCCAGGAACCTTCAGGACACCTATTTCTACCTTAGCCAAACGCTAACTAAACTCAAGACTTGGCTAAAGGAAAACGGACTCCAAATATCACCAGAAAAATCCGCAGTAATAACCTTCACCCGGCATAAGGTACTGGCAGCTGAAAACATAAGACTCGGACCATATACATTGCCACTCCTAAAGTGTATCAAATATTTGGATTATACTTAGACAACAAGCTAAGATGGACGCGTCAGATATCTGAAACAGTTGGGAAATGTGATAAAGCAATAAACATACTCCGAGCCACTAACGGTGCTTGGTGGGGGGCTGATCCCAAAATCTCAATAGCTCTCTACAAAGCCATGGTGCGACCTCACCTAGATTATGGCTGTGTACTTTACGGATCCGCGTCCGATCAACTTCTGAACCGCCTGGATAAATGTCAGTACCGAGCTCTTCGACTCTGCTTAGGGGCATTCCTGTCGACTCCAACCAATGCACTGCTAGTCGAAACCAATGAAATGCCACTCGCACTGAGGCGCCAATATCTCAGTAAAAAGTTTATAATAAAACAGTTCCAGGAAAACCGGAAACGCGCTTACAATAAAAATACGCGCCCTGTGGGCAGCAACATCAACCTCTGCTTACTGGACCCACAGGAATAGCCCACCTCTAGTTGCGGCCATCACTGAGCTTAATGAATATCAGACACAAGTGTTCTCTCTCCCAAGATTACCATGATACGAAGTTGACTACGAACCCATATGATCCGGAACGAGATCGTAGAAAATCTGAGATATTCAGAGAACGCCCTTAGCAACAATGATCTTCTAAATGACTATCTAAGTGGTATGGGTCTCGAGTTGTATATACATACACAGATGGGTCAAAGACTTGGCAACATGGTTGGGAGTGCCTTTTTTGACAGCACTAACATAGTGGAAAGTTGTTTAAGCTGCGCGAGGAAACATCCTCTTTCACAGCCGAACTGTTTGCAATACTTAAAGCGCTGGAATCTGCGCTAGAGATGCGCATTCAGAACACAGTTGTTCTTACAGACTGCAAATCGGCACTGCAAAACTGGATGATGGAATCAAAGATAGAGGGAGGACTCCACTTTTTGTATAACATATTGGAGTTGATGACCGACATAAACAAACAAGGTATGAAGATCTCCTTTATCTGGGTCAAGGCGCATGTCGGACTACATGGCAACGAAAGAGTGGATGCTCTTGCAAAAATAGCCGCACAAACAGGAAACCCAGTTGAACTTCTAATAGGAAGTGATCTAATCCCACTATTTCGCCAAAAATGTTGGAGACCTGGAATGATATATGGAAATCCACTAACCAACACAAAGGAGCACATTATAGGCAGATACATCCGTTGATACCAAGGACCCAGTGGTACCAAAAGAAATACGCCACAAAAAAAGCAGTCACCATAATATCGAGGACTAAATTCAACCACGGGAGATTCGGAAGCCATCTATACAAAATAAAGCTAGTGAACTCCCCTTTTTGTCAATGTGATGGCAGTCCGAGGCCGACACAAACCATATATTCTTTGGATGTAATAAATACAAGGAAGAAACGGGACACCTTTTGGGAAGACTTGAAACATTGGGGTATAAGATATCCAGTCAATGTCAGCCATCTCCTTGCCTTAGGAAATATTTCTATATACCAAAAGATGGTTACAATTTTATTACAAGAAACAATATAGAGATATAATCGGGAGATCCCACCCCACTTTTCAATATTGCAAATAGTTACCGTTCATGGAACACTAGACGGTAATGGTTTTATTACATTTTAACCTAATAAACTATAAAAATCATGTATTATCAAAATTTACTGTGAAAATGTTTAATCTTTAACTCTCCATCTAGCCATCTTTATAATTTTATGTACTCAGTGTTGATGTGTACTTTCTTAATGTTATGTAAATTATTATTTTCTGCTGTATACCATTCGTAAAGTATGTTTGATCTTATAATATAAACAGTGATTTGTATATATGGTTGGTAAATGTGAGAGAATCAGTGTATATGTATAAATAGAATGTATATTGACTGTATGGCCAACAGGCCAAGTTGTCAATAAAATATTTAAAAAAAAAAAAAAAATTGCGTGAATCATGTTCGAGGAAACAACATGAAGAAGGAACAGACATACAATATTTTTTTTATTTTTCTCAGCTTCCCAGTACCGCAAGAGAGAATTTATCTCGGTTTTAGTTCTGCGACCCTGGGCTTGAACAATGTTTGAAATCCTATGAAAACCGGACCACTTATTTTTTTGTGAAAGGATGTTGTTGTTGTTGTTGTTTTTTGTGGCTTTAGGGCGCGTCGACAGCGAGGTCATTAGCGCCCTAACAATGACCAGCTAACACCTTTAGCTAAAAATAAAACTAAAATGCCATCTGCATGGTCGACTGTAAAAGGGTCGGCCATACAGACAGCAAATAAAATAATTCACAAAAATAAAACATGGCCTCAAAAGGGCCACCACGACCCAAGACCAAAAAACACCTGGATGGCTGTAAAGGGGCCGAACAAGTTCACAAGATAATTAAAAACTCTACATTCTCGCTGGCTGTATAGTGGCCAGTGAGACAGGAATTATAAAGATATAAAAAATAAAAACCAATGCGAATGGATGGGTGGCTGTAAAGAGGCCACCCATAAATCTTAAAACTAGGCCGATTTGCCTAAAAATGTTAGGCACTAGACCGGCCAATACACAAAATATTAAAGCGCTCGCCACACTGTTGATCTCGGTGTTAAAATTGTTGCTTTAGGATAACCCACAGCGGGGTCAATAGCGCCCTAAAAATTGCCAGCTTTTATCGTGGCTTAAGAATAAACTAAAATACCATCTGCATGGTCGACTGTAAAGGGGTCGGCCATACAGACAGCAAATAAAACAAATCATAAATCTGACGTGGCTTAAAGGAGCCACCAGAACTTAACGGTACGACTCCTGGATGCCTCTAAAGAGGCCACACAGGTTCAAACGATTATTTAAAAAACTACATGTCTCACCGGCTGTAT
This sequence comes from Vandiemenella viatica, assembly GCA_031002005.1. Taxonomy (NCBI): domain Eukaryota; kingdom Metazoa; phylum Arthropoda; class Insecta; order Orthoptera; family Morabidae; genus Vandiemenella; species Vandiemenella viatica. Next base: position 20,625,022 of record JARYHS010013631.1, on the reverse strand, counting down.
AGTGGCCAGCGAGACATGAGTTGTAACAGTATAAAAAATTGAATCAAAGTATATGGATGGGTGGCTGTAAAGAGGCCACCCATCCATCATCCTACCGGTTTAGTTTCACCCGCCCGGGTTCGGGTGGGTCTTTGGTAACTGCCTGCTGAGGAATGAGACCAGGCTCGTCCACCAGCATTTCAGTTTCTTCTGGCTCCGAAGAAACACACATCTCCGACTCAGAAAACTCACTAAAAACCTCTTTGGCTTTTTTCTTCCTCGTCCTCTTTGGTTTGTTTTCCCTACAACCAGGTAACCTGGGAGGGGATGAAGAGGGTGATTTCACAAACTGAGTTGGGTCCGTCTGCCGAAACTTCGGGCCCCGAATCTTTTGATCACCTCTGTTTGCATTGGAAGAAGATGATGCGTTTACGGGCACTGCACGTGGAGGAATAGGAGGTGGAGTGGATTTAACTGCCGCTGTTGCTGGTGGAACAATTACTGCTGCTGCTGGTGTGGTCGAGGTCGCAGACGTGCTGCTACCGACGTCCACGGTCTTAGGCGTAACGACCTTAGCGGGTTTGGCACCGCATCTGCACTGACATGAGCACGTAGTGCTTGTGCCCATGTCTGCAAAGGACGTCTGGGTAGCAACACTCTGCTTCCTGACGGGAGCTGAAGCCATCTTAGCAAAACTAGTTCCGAAAATTGGAGCGGCGAGCGACTTGGCCCTCTTTTTAGCTTCCCCATAGGGAATCCGCTCTTTGGTCTTCAGCTCCTGTATCTTGCGCTCTTCAAGATACACTTGACACTCTCTACTCCAGGCCGGGTGCGATCCGGAGCAGTTGACGCACACCTGTGGTAGCGTACAACTGGCACCCGGCTCATGTGCCCCCTTGCCGCAATTCCCACAGGTGGGGTTGCCCTTACATGACGCCGTCGTATGTCCGAACCGCTGACACTGATAACAGCGCATCGGGTCCGGAACATACGGGCGGACATTCAGGTTTAGATACCCGGCCTTAATATTCTTGGGCAATATTGGAGTGTCAAACGTCAGGACGAAGGTGGCAGTCTTTTCAACACTGCCATTCACCCTTCGCGTGATCTGACGTACCTCGACCACTTTCTCAGTTTTCCACTCATTCAGAAGCTCGTCTGTCCCTAAATCCATGACATCACGACAGGTGACTACGCCTTTACTGGAATTTAGGGACTTATGGAGTTCGCATTTTACGGCGAACTCTCCGAGCTTCTGACAATTCAGCAGTTTGGTAGCCTGCTTACTGTTGGTTGTTTCCAGCAGCAGCGTCCCATTCCTCAGTTTTTTAACATTATTAAGGGTACCAACTAAACCCTCTAGACCCTTTGAAATATAGAAGGGTGACACCTTCTCAAATGTTCCTTCTATCCTTTCCATTATTACAAAAGCGTTCGCTAACGAACATTCTTTTCTGTTACTTTCACTTTCAGGAGCGGGGGGGCTATCAACCCTCACCCGCTTCTTAGAACTGGGTGTATTTATATTAGCCTGCGGCACACCCGTACCGCAGGGTTTTGTGGTTTTATTGGAAGACTTCGTTTTGGTCCCACGAGTAAAACCAGTTTAAAAAGAAGCGCTAATACAACAGGGGTGCGCAGGTGCCCCTGAGGTTGCACGTTATCGAGTGATCTGCCTCTCACCCATGCACCTCCTCGGCACGTGTCCGACCTTGAGGTTAAGGGGTTTTTTATAGAGGTTTGTACCTTCCTCACGATCCGGGCGATGAAGCCAAGATCCCCGTTCTCCTAGGCACACAACGTTCCACCGCCACGCCCTACGGTGGTCGTTGAAGCATGGTAGGAGTTTACGGTGTGGGAAACTTGCGGCGCTCACAAGTTTCCAGCTCGGGCACCGCGGGTTCGCCAAACCCGTACCTGGCATTTGCATACCAGGCCCCTGCGGGGTTGTGAAAGGAAACAGAACATTCTTCTCGCAGTCAAATAATTACAATTGACTTAATAGATACATCTGTATTATATTATAATATATTGTATCATATTTACTGAAATAATAAGCAACTCTGTGAGTATTTATGCTAATTCGTATGATTTACCGTGTTGTGTAATACTGCTTTTTCCATATTTCTAATGCCGCAATCTTACTAAAATTATTCTTACAGCTCACTGGTTTCAGCGTAACTCTGAACTCCACAGTGAAACCAATCTCCCAACGATTAAAACTAACGTCAAAAATTTTTCTATATAAACTAAATACTGTTACAGACGCACAGTTTTACGACTTAGGTAGGTGGTACAACCGTGGCTGAAAACTTATCGACATCTACAAGACATCGTTTGTGAAGGCGAGCACAACGCCAGGAGATCGTCCTTGAACATTGTCAAGAATGTCATGGGATCTCATTATCTCTCCACAAGTTGTATTACTATTATAGTAAAGCCAGTTACACGTGTGTCATGCGTGGCTATTGAACATATTCAAAGTGCATACCGATATACATTTTATAACTTTTGAATACAAATATATCTATATACATAGTAAAATCTCACTCTGCCCTTCGTTTTTTTTTTTTTAATAAAAACGATTTTTTTATTTGTTTCATATACGAGTATTTCCTGATCCTGAGTTTTTATTAAATTTTCTTCTTTCTTATATTCTGTTAAAAAAAACTATATGTTCTGACCTGTTACTAGTAACTGATGCAGGTAATAAATCGAAAACGTCAAATATTCTTTTCTTTACATGCGTTTATTAAATTAATCGTCACAAATAAACAAATGGGAACATCTAAATTTATACGAACGTAGGATATATCTCTGTGTGGCATTCTAATTTTTTAACTGTGAGTTGAGTTACCTCCTAACTTTTTAAAAAAAAATTCACAAATTCTCAGCTTTAAATTTAGTTTCACCATTTCTTTATGTCAATATAAAAAATCTGTAAGTCTCTTTAATGTCACCATACAGGTATGTTAATATTTACATTGCAATAAAACATGGAAACAGAGGATTCTACCTGGATTGCGTTCTGATTAGACGATGCTAGTAGTAATACAGTTTAAAAAAATAACAAAATGCTGTATGGCAGGCCGTATTTTTGGAAGTTTTAAAATAAACTAGATAAAAAAAAACAAAGAATGCAAAGAATGATTACTGTGCTGAAAACACTGGCTGCCACTGTGTAACATGTCAGGTTACACCTGAAGTAATAAGATCTTTTAGTGATTCGTGCAACTAGCATTACACTATTGCACTCAATAAAACCGATTTAAGGAAAATTTATTATTTGTTACTTAATTTATTGACATGTACCATGGTGGTACTATACAACCAGAACAGATTTTCCAGTTTGGACGATACATTTATTACAACCATAAAAAGACAGACCATTATTCATAGTTTCAAGAAATTAGTAAAAAAAAAATGAAAAAAGGGTACTATATATTTAAATAATTTGAGTTACTATACAGTTACAATGAAGTAATACGAAACATTTAATAGTGCTAAGGCAACATTATGCCATATGCTTATCCCTATAATACTGATACCACTGACCGAAACATTCATAGTAATCGTAATTAAATGTTACAGAATATATATGGCCCAATCTAACACAAAATCTGACAATATCTGAAGTAAATTGGTAGTGATGTGCGTGAAATGGGCGTCAGTAACAGATCCGCGAAGAAGTATTATAGTATCGTCAGGAAGAAAATTGAAAGAAGACGAATTAGGAGTCTGAAAACAATTGCTTAGGGCTCACAATTTAACGCACGTTAGGTATTGTAGTGTAATAGGTAATTTTAATTTATTAGATTTACTTAATTTTTCAAGGTGACTGCCGGGTTTTTTTTTCCCCCCCGAATAAGATGTTAATGTAAAATCGTTAGTTGACACATACATGTTGACTGTTCCTGGTTTCAAGTAGATATATACAGAGTGTATATGCTTTATGTTTCGAAGATTAAGCAACTGTTTTGCGACAGTAAAGTAACTTTTGATACGCAAGGCACATTTAATTTCAGTATGTGATGAGGACAAGAGGAACTGGAAGTAGAGCAGGAAATGTTTTTGGTCAATAAGAGGGGAGAACCAGACATGCTACCCCGTCCTACGCTGAAGTATACTCAATGTCAAGAACATGGTGCATGTAGGCAAGACAGCAACTGCAACAGCCCGACACGCAAAACAGGCAAAGAAAACCACCTTTTTAATTAATACTGTCATCAATGTTAAAAAAAACTAATTATTTTATGTTAATGTTAAACCAACACCCGAAGGACCTGTTAGTATTAGCTGTGTTACCATTTTATATGTATATATGTATTCAAATTTTGTCTAAAAAAATCTAATTCCCATCTCCATTCTATCACCTGCGAATTTAAGTGAATTAGAGGGGGGGGGATGTAACGAGACTAATTAATATGAAAGCAGTTAAACCAATTATTATTTTTAGTTGTGATGAAATTACGAAAAATTCCACGGCGAACAGTCTAGAAGGACGCCCATTCTTGAAATCATGTGATTGAAAAGGAGAAGATATCACTGTTAATTGGCAATAAGGGTAGATCATTTTGGAAGTCGCCAAGAAAAATAATTTTAGACGATATAAAGAAAATAGCCCGAATTGTTAGGGTCGAACCTGTGGCTTCTATCTCGATATTTTACACCTGATTTCTTTAAAATTTTGAATATCTTATCCCACCTAACATTATCAAAAGTTTTTTTATAAATCAACAAAAACCATAAACGAATCTTTGTTTTTCTGGATTCGTCCTTCAAGTATTAATAATAAGGCCAAAATTGCTTTTCTTGTACCGTGGTTCTCCCTAATCTTCACCTACTATCTCTTCCACAGTCCTATCTATTTTTCTGTATATTATCTTGACCGGTAATATTTAAGTATTTGATTCTAGACTTACAGTGCGATAATTCGGAGAGTTCAGATCATTTGTCATGTTTGTTATTCCATCTGGAATCATTTAGTTTTTCAGAAATTAGTGTTGGTTTTCAATATGGTTCTTCATTAAAGGAAAAATATTTGTTAAGCTGAGTCTACTTTCCTTCCAAAAGTAAATGTTCGTTATTTCTCACGTGAGTTAACGAATCTGTAAAATCATAAATAAGCGATTCATAAAACTGAAATAAAAAGGAAACGAAGAAGCCAGCAACATAAATCGTTTATAAAATGCCGATTCACCTTCCATTTGTCAGCTGTGATCAATACTTGGTACGGACGTATTAAAAATCCATCTGCCAGTAGACTTGCGGTTTGCGGGATCTCTCTCCACATTATAATCTGTAAAACAATGAACTACAGATTTAATGCATTTTGAGGAATAAACAAAGATAAAACGGTACAACAATTAACTGGCTCATCCTGCTCTTAATTGAAAGATTAATTAGCCCACAGCTAGGTGTCAGATCAAGAAAGAAGATCGTCAAGAGAGAAGAAGGGTCAAGGGAGTCAGTAGGAGAGCAAGTCTTAGCCACTCGGCTACCACATCACACGCTACTTACTGCTTTTTGAACAAAAATTATCGAAAACTTTTAGTTGCGACACAAGTGTGATGAAGACTATTTCTTCCCTTCTCTTTACCGAGATATCTACTGAGATTTGGGAAATAGGATCTATGGCTACTTTCTGTGTGTCAGTAGTGATAATAAACCAAATTAGTTGAACAACAGACAGTTATTATGTAATCAAAGTTCATAGCAGAAAAAGATTATTCTAGCTGATTGAGCTACTGCACAACAAAGTGTTGATAGTAAACTTGTAAGTTACATGCCAATTCAAGGGTTGTAACCTGAAAAATTCGTGTGGCAATCCATCTTCTCCAAATCCCAGTTACTACCAGCACAGGCGAAAAACACCTCTATGCTTTTAATAATATCTCCGCTTTCGTAGATATGTTTCTGATTGAGGCTGGAAATCATAACCGAAGTTGTTAAAAATTAAAGAACAGAACAGATGATAACTACCTCCTGTTGATAACGCTATTAAAACAGTTAACATAGTGCACAACCGTTTGGTAAGTACCATAACAACTGCGTCGTCGTAGCAATAAACTCTCAGCCGACACGTCGCTGATTGCCACGAATGAAAAGTTTTGGTCGTCATGTAAACTACATATGAAATCAGTTAGTAATTATACGATTCGAGGAATCACATATAAGGGTCTACTGAAAATATGTGTCGTATTTTATTTGTATTAAGAAAAAAATGACTAATTATTACACCATTCATGTGGATTAATGAGGAAAATATTTAAAGAATAGCCGCACCATATGAGTTGGAGTGTCTCCTGGTACAATGTAGATCAGAACAAAAATGTCTTTCGAAATGCTTTTATGACTTGTTTACAATCTTTTCGAGAATATCAGTATCATGGTGCCTGATACAATATGATCTACATACCATTAAATTAAACGTAACCTCTAACGGAGCTTGGATTATGTATATAGCTGCGGTCATCAGCAAAATTAATACTAGCTACTCCAGGAATTATTTACTAAAAAAAAATGCAGTTTAAATACTATTTTTCAAAGTTGTATTTTCAGGCAAGTGCTATCTATTTATCAAATTCTTTTTCAGATTTTAATTACTGTATTATTGCCCCAGCTATTTCTGTCTATTTCCCATCTCCCATCTTACGCACTTTCGCGATAACAATTACAATTATAAATGAAAATTTCTCGTCACTTTCGTATTCGTCATTGCTCTTGGTGCCCAAGTCCGCACTAAAAATCTTTTAATATTTAAATTCAGAACTACTTAGAGCCTCAGAAAACTATTTATGCTAACGAATGATAAAATACATGTGAATGCAATAAACTGGAGGGTAATAGGGGACGGTGAACGGATGCGAGCCTCCCATTTGAACAAGTGACGAGACGTGTTCATCACCGGAAAGCAGGGGCGGTCGTCGTCGTACGTATTTTAAAGCGACGCGGCTTTATTAAATGGCGGCGAGAAGGAGGCGGAGAAAATTCGCGAGGAGGGTAGCGCACACACAGTCTGCTTTTAATAACGCAGCTACGCTCCACACAGCCTTGTTTTACGACTGTACGCTATTTATGGGATTTTTATTCCGGGGTGTCTTCCGCAGACCCTATCTCGCCTCCCTTATAGCCCCCTGTCCCGCCACCCTTACGTTATCTCCCGGAGACAAATAAAGGAAGGAGGAGCCTCGCAGGGCAGAAACGAAGGAGAGGCAGGAAAAATCGCTTAGCGTGTTCCTTGTCGAACATATATAACGGCCTTGGCGGGACGTTCAAGTGCGCAGATAATGTTATGACGAACAGGGGCGTACGGAGCTTCTAGAGGGCCGATAGGGCGCAGAGACGAGCGACCAAAACACAAGTAAGGTGGCCCATGTGTAATGCACGAGACAAGGTACTGCACTTTGTGATACCCGGCGCCGTGAAAATACTGCCTCGCCCGCACGCCCTAAATCCGTGTTTAAGCGGTATGGAGTGTTGCAGTGACGTCAGCTACTCCTGTATAGGACCCGATTGTGACTTAAAACAGTTCCGCAGAGACAAGCCAGTGTTGGGGAAGAAACATTTCAGCATCATGGGTACCACACATATATTCCTAAACGTCTCTCTCTACCAAAGGCAACGAAACTTTTAGTAAATACAAAACACAATGTGAACAATTTAACTAACAAAACATCCAGAAGTAAAACAAACAAATGTAAATCATTATTCAATATCACTAGCAATCAAATTTGTATTTTTGTTTATTAATTTAATTTGTTGCATGCAGACTCTATGATTTGCGTTTCAACAATTCCGCATGCGAAATTTCACCATGATAAATATCAGTTAATCTCAGCTTCCAAATGACCGAAGTTATTCTAGATTAGGATGCTGTCGGAATCGAGGGGCAAATAAAAGTTTACTGCTGAATGTTCGGTATTTATTTAACCTTATATCAAATAAAACTTTACAAAACAATATTTGATCTTTTCAGATAAACTTCACATGGTCGAATAAATTTTGTAAAATACAAGATTTATTTCAGAATTTTATTTTATTTTTCAGAATTTTTGTATTTCCCCTTCTCCCTCCCTTAACTTTACACCTCTTCGACGTCGAGAGCGGGGCAAGCACTGAAGGTAAAGAACAGGGAGGAATTTCACCATGTGATTTTCGAAGGTACCATCCTGCTATTTAGAAAGTTGGAGAGAGGAAGTATATTTGGCTGTGGGTAGAGTCTAATGTAAATTTCATTTGCCTAACGTGAATAAGTATTTGACGTGTTGCTAATGTTGTGCTTATAGCGTAAAAGTCTTAGTGTGCAATTCTAACGAAAGCATAGACTGATAGTCCTTGAGGATCTCAGCCATTAGTGGATATGATGCAATGACGTATTCATCGGAATATTATAGTCATCGTACTCTGCACTTGTTTATTCATGTATTTGACGGATACCAACTTTTAAAGGAAGAAATGTAATGTCTACTTCACTGTGTCCAAAACAAACATAACGATCAAATACCGAAACAATAGACAGTTAAAATCTATGTTTTGCAAGATATATTTTTAAAACGTTTTCATGTTTTTGATAAATAAATTTTTTAAATGTAAGTTTTTTACTATAATCACAGATTGCGCGTTCTGTCTTTAAAAAATTCTGGATCACGTCAAACTGACTGCCTTACAGATAAGCGTATGAAATCTAAAATGCGAAGTCTTCACCGATCAGACTAAGCAGACAGTGGCTCGTCACGGCTTTTGACAAAGTTGCTTCCACTGTTATGCTCGTTTGGCCTCAGGTTTCTCCTGGCTGTTGAATGGCTACTAACAACGCCACTTACCTCAGCACCCTTTAATATCGGAATTATTACCCATCAGGTTATAAAACAACTGTCAACCGGTCTCCTCAACAATTTTCTTCAAACTACCTTGCCATGGAATGTTACTATTTCTGAAAATATGGACTTACTCGTTATTCATCAGATGCGATGTTGCACCGTGCTCTTGTAAAGATAACCACTACGAGCTTACATACCCAAAAGGAACCAACATGAACCTCTACTGAAACTTGAATATAAATTGTTTATAAAATACATAGCCAATCAAAATATTTGTAGGTTGTGGTTACAGTTACAGGCTAGGAGGTCAAAATAAATCAGTCAGAACAAATACGTATGAAGGATCCAAGAATTGTCTTCAGTTTATTTCAGAAAGTCAAGAAAAGGAAAAATTTCAGTTTTTGGTAACACATTTTAATTTAAGAATTCCTGAGTACAAGTAAAAAAAAAACCTTTTGTACCTTTGTCTTCTTCTAGAAATTTCTAATGAGCGTTCTGGCAGCTTTCCTTAAGAATTCATGTTCCCAGGGTTCAAATTACGGTTTGCCCAGAATTTTTACGGGATTTGCTTTGTTCATATGAACTACTCCAGGGCGCTCCGTGGTTCGGATTTCATATTAAATTGTATGTTTTGGAGTAAAGGAACTAGCCATCCCACCTGGGAACCTCCACAAACCACGTAGCTCCACTTCGGCCTCCTGTGAACCCCCCCCCCCCTTTCCCACGTAGCCCGACGTAGCTTTTGCCTCTACCACGAAGCTTTTTTCCCCCATTTGATTCCAGAAGACATTTTGTCTTATTTTCTCTTTTCAGACTATTGTTAATTACGTACGAAGATTATTAAAAGAAGGAAATTAATATTCACATGCTGTTGTGTGTTCTGTACCTATTTTTAACTGTCAAAAATAATATAAATGGAAAGCTACGTGGCCTGGCTCTGAACTGCCCCTCCCCCTTTCCCACATACAGCAGCGTAGCCTTCCAGCCAACCCCTTCCCCCCTAGACCGAGCCACGTAGTTTATGGACGTTCCCCCAGCAACATAAAGGTCTCAGAAATCCTCCCGAAGGAGGATCCGACCAACCATCAGATTGTAAACTAAGATAAGACAGAAACTTATTTTAAAAAATCACATGTTCTTATCTGTGGAAGAAGTGTATTTATGCATCGGGCAAGTTTCTAACACAAGTTACTCACGATCACGTCTGTACAATTATGGGGACGTTATATACAGTATATATATTCTAGATTCTTCTACCGAATTTAAGGGACTTTTTAAGTAAATATACATGATTTCTGTTATTAGAAAGTTCCGCCGAGATTTTGGGATAAAACAGAAAAGCGAATACGTCATTATGGAAATATATCTTGGTAACTGGGTGATGTAAGAAGTTTAAACGACGATAAACAAAATTAAAAAATAGAAACGTTGCCAAGAAAAGTATGATAAAGTTACAAAAAAAAAAAAAAAAAAATAAATAAAATAAATGGTTTAACCCAGGCGATGGTGAAATATTGTCGAAGCATTGCGGTAAAATGGTCCTCTACCATGCCTTTATTTAACTAAGTTATACACGATCGTCGAGGAGTCATTGTGATTGTCCTTGTCCTGGTAGCCTGGTAGTCGCGGTGCTGTCTTGTCCATGCTGATGCATGGCTGGCACCAGAGGCCTCTACAAGTCCACATGCCTTCCGCGAAGAAAAGAACGGAACAGACGAACAAGAAAAATATGGAGAACAATGTGTGCAACAGGCTGAAACTCAGATTTTTCTACTCTCAAAACGACGGTTTTAAGTAACCTTTCACATGTGTGGTCCTCAACCCGAATATTGGTTGGATCCTCCTGAAACAGGTGTATTTACTCGTAAGTGTTGTTCTGTGAGTGTAGATGGCTGTGATGATAGTTGTGATGTGAGGATGAAGGCTATGCGACAGTGAAACTCGGCTAAAGCCCATTAAGCCCTACTCCTCCGATGAAAAACATGGGGACTGCTGCCTTTTACGTCAAAATACGACTTATAACTTGGAACATTATCACTAACCCCCCCCCAATATTTTTTATTATTAATTTACTAGCATTATTAGTATTGAATTATGTAGCATAAATTACCTCAAGTATCCTCAATTATTGTATTTGTAATATTGTTGGGTTTCCATATACTGTAGAGTTACTATAAAGACTAAAACCTTTTTGTTGAGGAAGTTGTTACTGTTGACTAATTACATCATACGCTAACGAATATGAATTAAAGAAACTTCGTACCTCTGAGATTAAAACCAATTTTAAAGTTATTACAGCACAGGTTCCAACCTGTGAAACGTAATAAATGTTGTAATTAAAACGTAAGCAATCTTTGTTTTCGCTATCACAATTTTTTTAATAATATATATTTAAAAATGTAACAGACTTTTATTAACTATGCGTTTTGGCAGCTGATACAGTGTAAAAGATACACATCTCATAAAATTTGTCACTCTTGATAAATTAATAAAGTCTCATGAAGTTTACAACGTGAAAATTGTAACATTTTTCAGCATTAAATTTAAAAACGACAATTTAGGACCATTCCGCTAGTCCACCGTTTATGTTTTCATCTTTGTATCGTTATGAAGCCAAGTGTGAAAACTTATCAGAGCAGTTCAAATGTTTAAAGACCGTTTGGAACCGCGCTTGACAAACTCCAAGACCAATATCTTAGTATGAACTAACGATCTTCAAGAACTCATTCATCCAGAGCTGGCGAACATTATTTTGTTTTGTTTGTTTGTTATTCTGTGACATCATAACGTTTTCGATCTCTAACATTAGTATAATAGACAAAAATAAAAATCATTCACTTGCTCTAAGAGTCCGGGTACGAAACTGTACGAAACCGAATTAGTCAAGGAAGATAATTTCGGGAAAAGATTTTTTCTAAAAAATTTATGTCTCTACTTGTAATTTGTTAAAGTTTTACAAATTGTCAGTTTCACGACATATTTATTATCTGGTTCACGAAATTCTCTTCCGATCGATATATGTTTTGGCGAAAAATTATCTATTGAAGAATAAAATTTGCTAAAAATATTCACTTAATGTTCTTGCAAAAGTCGCGAACTCTACAACAATTATTTAAGTTTTCCTGTAATCGCTAGGATAATATACAAGCATGGACGAATATGCATTACAAATATGCGGGTTTTTGTTTCCATTTTGTTACATTCTATTATTGATCCAGGGATCGTACAGACGTGTTCCCTTTTCACTTAAATATTGAAGTTTTTGTGATATTACTTCTTCTTATACTTAATACCACGTTACCAATAGAGCCATTGTTGTATGCGGCAAAAAGTAGTCATACTCCCTTTTTATTTATTTTATCGTTTTGCTCACTAAGGAGCACATGGAAATATTAATTTGTATTGTCTTTCTTATTTTTCTTGCGGTTCGTCTTATCTCCCCAAAACATCTTCATCCTTTCGCTGTGGGCTAGACTCTCTCTTGTGTCCATGCATACAGGATTTTCAGATTTTTTGCTGTTGGGATCTTACGGAAATATTTACGTGATTACTTGTTTATATATACTGCGTGTAGATGCCAATAGGTCTATGTTGACTTCTGCAAGGCCCTTCTGAGTTTCTGCAAGACAGCCTGCTTTAGTTTGCTGGGGTCCATTGACGATATGGAAGATTTTTTTGGTCAGTCACGAGTCATACATTCGTGTTACATGTCCGTAGAATTTTATGCGTCTTTTTCGTGCGTGTGAGGTGAATCGTTCGGTCAGTAAATACAGTTCTTCTGATCTTTTCGGCATCCAGATGCCGTCTTGGATTTTGGGACCGAATATTTTTCTCAGTATCAATCTTTCTATTTTTTCGATTCCTTACAGTTACAGTTAATAGCGATATCTCCGTCGCATGCAGTGCTCCTGGAAGAACGGCGGTGTTGTAGTGATGGAGTTTGGTTTTGGTAAGAAAGTGTTTCTTATTGTAAGTATTCCAAGTAATTGTACATACTTTTCGCAGTTTTTCTGCGTGGATTTTATGGGCCTCTTTCTCAGTTCCAGTATTCCCGATAATTACTCCTAAGTACTTAAAGTTTTAAAATTGTTTGACAATGCCATATTTGGTCACGAGTGGCTTCAGGTTTGTGATTTTGCAGTCCATAGATTGTATTTTCTCATAAGAGATTTGGAGGCCGGTTTTGATGGCTATCTCATGAAGCTTCTCAACAGCTTTAGGAGTTTATTAGTATAGCCACAATCTTTTCTACCTCAGTAAGCAGGAGATTTACAAGTATTTTATGTATATGAAGTATCAAAACAAAACCCGAAAGCCTTTGAATTTTCAATTCTGTCAGTTCTATGTTTTTGGTTTTAGGTTATTATACTCTGGTTTAATCGATGAGATATGGAAACGTGTTTATGGTATATTAATTTGAATGTACTCACGACTATAGGGAAAGCCATACGATATTAATCCGTGTCCGTTAGCTAGTAGAACCCATGCTGGTGTCGGCTATTGGGATGTCCAATGAGGCCATATGCGGTGGACATTTGTCGCTGTGGAGCACCATAATTCACTTTGCCCTCTGCCAGTGACGCCCGCTTCTATTGAAAGATGCTGAGCGCGATAATTATGCTAACGAGCGGCCGCCCCGGCCTGCCCTTTGTTGCCACTCGGCCCATTTTCCGCATTGTGTTATTTATAGGAGCGGCGCATCTTCATGATAATGGCGGTCAGAAACAAGCGGCGCTCGCGAGTAGGCCACCCTCACTTGCATCTGCACATGCATACAGCTTCGTAGTGATTTAATTGCGCCGCATATTCCTATCGTTTGTAAATTACTCATCGAAATCATAAGGGTAATACAAAAAAAAAAAAAAAAATTAAAAAATACCATGTTTTCTTCTGAACCAGGACCATCAACCGCTAAAATAATAGACCTCACGTACTTATCTATGCAAATTCTTGCCTTAAAGGTATCCTATGTATCAAAGGAATTTTATATATGTGTATATATTACCGGCCAATCCAATATCAAGCCAAACTAGTTTGTCCTAGGCCAAAACGGTTAATCCTACCCGTGACAGAGTACAGTAGTTTAGATTAGGAAAATCTAGTTTCGTCTTAACACTTTAGGTTTAACTAGTCTGGCATAGATCGAACTGCTTTTGATGGTGTTTTGAGCTGATGTAATGTTAGTTAATGTATGCAAGTTACCGGCCAAACTAGTATGTCCAAGGCTAAACAAGGAGTTCCTAAGGGTGATATTATCAACTAATTTATCCTCATTGTTGACCTGTAACGTACAAATACAGCATTTAAAGATGAGTGTCGCAAAATTTACGAAGGACTTGATAAAACATTATCTTCTGGTACAACCTAACTACACCTTTTAAGGAAGAAGCAAAACAGGTTGGTATGAACCCTGTACACATAATATTTGCGTATTTTTGTTGTTTTACAAACGCGGCATAACAGAATTTCGTAGTCGTCACATATTTCGACATTTTTAATTTAATTTGTGGCAATATTTTTTGTTATCTCTGGCGGCCGCTAGTCCACCAACGAAAGCCGGACGCGTGACGTCAGCGTCTGGTGACATCAGATTTTGGTGACGTCAGCGTGTACAGTAATATAGATCAAAGGTTTTGATACATTATCAGACCTTTACTGGCTATTTACGAAATTGAACTGTATTTTACCAATAGGGTTCGCTTTACAAAATCTGCATCCCTCAATATATATAAATAATGTTTAACCAATTTCTGATTATGTGTTACAACCCTTGCCGTATATTTACATGCGCGAGATAAATTTATAATGCTGTGAGTCCCTGCCAATGATGAGAGCAGATAAGACTGGCAAACATCCAATGCTAACACAGATTAGTTCGTTTTTTGTAGTTAGAACTTAGGACCGATTGACATCATCAAGAGATATGAATATGTTGTCATATTCGCAGTGGGTAAAATGTTTAATCAGTTGTAGCCAATTACAGTGTATAGGAGTATAAACCACAGGGCGAAAGTGCAAAGTACTATCAAGTCTGTTTATAATTTGTTGTGTTAACGTTTTTAACCATCCAAACTCTATCATTGTCAGAAAATACAACACATCAATTAAATTTATGTATTCTCTCTAATTCAAAGCTCAAAGGGACATACGAGCATAATTTTTTTTTTGTGTCATCAGTCTTTCGACTGGCTTCATGCAATCCTTCATCCTAATCTTTGTCTTCCTCTACAGTTCTTACTTTCGACTGTTCCCTCCACCAACAAATTAACCAATCCAGCATGTCTCAAAATATGACCTACCAGCCTGTCTCTTTTTTCAGAAAGGTTCTTCACACAAAATTCTTTCATCACCCGTCATTTCCAAAACTCGTTCGTTTCTTACTTTGTCTGTCCACTTAATTTTCAGCGTTCTTCTGTAGCAACATTTCTTAAATGCTTCAATTTTAATTCTTTCCGGTATTCCTAAAGTCCATTTTTTGCTATCGTACAGTTTACGGTAGCGAAATAAATTATAAAGAAAGGAATATTAACAAGTTTTGTTTTCATCTGCAAAGCAGGAGTTTTTGTTGCATCTATTTATTGTTGCTCCAGTGCAGGATGAAGGAGGCTCCAGTTGTCTCATTCCTACTATCTTTGAATATGTAATTCGCATCTTAGTCTTCAGCTAGTTGTCATTTTCTTTTCCTTTCGTCACTTTCCATCCTTGAGTACTGGTTTTGTTACAACTGTCCTCCATGTATGATCTAAACATAGTATGCGTATTTCATCTGAAGACATTGGAAACTACAGAGGGTGGTTTTGGAAACTGTCCTTGGGGGTTTCGTCTCTACTATCACCACCGTTGAAAATGGATACAAGATCTGGCTATTAAGCTCACGGTTTTATCACATCTGCCTGTGCTAGCAACTATATACAAAATACTCTGATACGTTTCCTAACGATTAATGGTTGGATGGTTGGAAAAATGTGTACCCACATATCTCAAGGTTCTTCGAATCATCCTAAACGAATAAAATCTATTAGAAAGTGTTTAAAAAAATTACACCGAAATACACTCACTACAATCGTCAATAAACTTTGTCGTACCCCTTCTGGGTTTGATAAGCATGAGCCTACGGTCTATTACGTTCCGGAAATGGTTGAGGCGATATTTATTAAATTTGGTACGTATGTTTCTCACTGGTCAACTAAGGATTCTACAGTATATAGTAACACAATTAGCACCGAGAATGCCAGGTGCTATGCTAATAGTATCATTAATTTTGCGCAATCATTTCTCGTTCTATGTAGTGTTGCATCTGCAGCGTACTAGAACAGCAGGAGGACTTGGCGGAAAAAAAGCTTACAATGCGGGGAGGATCGAGGACCACAGAGCGGATTAGTGAGTCGCGGGAGGAATCCCTCTGATGAATGCCATATAGTCTACCTGGCGCTGGCGCCCGTATGAAAGAGGCTTCGCAGGGGAGCGGGCAGACAAATGCGGACGCTAAATCAAGCACGCCACCTGGCCAGGCCAATTTGTAAGGCGATAGATAGCATCGGCGGGGACCACACATGGCCGGCTAGCTGGCTACAAATGAAATTCTCTCTCTTCATTCCGCCGCTCCCTCCAGCGTCCGTAGCCCAAACTCCAGCGCTCTCAAGTGTGATAAGAACAGATAGGTGGCAAGTACTCATTTCCACGGACCCATACGCAGTGGCACTGCAGCAATAGTTGGTAATTGGTGACGGTACTTTATCTCAGCTGATGTGAAGTTTCATGCAACATGCCGTGTTTCTTTATTCCATCTGCCGAAGAGAAAATAAAGACGTTTGGTTCGTCTACTGGTATTGTGCAAATTATTATTCGAATTATTTCCATAATATCTTTCAAGTGTACAAAAAAAGAGATATATAAACACCGATTTGTGTACCTCTGACTGAGTTAAATACCATAGAACAAAATGTTAATGGTACAGCAAGTAATATACCGAAGTATTTCGACTCCATTTATGCTCTTTGTAAAATTTTATTTGTTTTATTAGAACTTAAACTGTTTCAGTGTTAATTAAGAAGCAATTTTCTTCAGAATCTACACAAAAAGTATAAAATGAGCTGAAAACAATCACAGAATGAAACTTTTACAACATGGGGAAAAAAACTGCCAACACAAATATTGGATGACTTTTCTATCCATCCTCGGGTTACAACAGTAACACCAATAGATTTTAATTACACAATCATTACAGTAAGTAAACGGCGAAAATTTGGAGCGAACCAGTGGAATACACAGCAAGAGTTGCTTCTAATTTTATTTTAATTTGTATCTACTCAGAAAAAAATTATGAACAACATTATTGCTGTCTGCAATTGGATTTTAAAATTTTGCAATAGCTGTGTACTTGTCTTATGTATATCCCTATCTTAAGGCACCTAGAATCTTAAAAAAAAATTATGTGTAACTCGCACTATGAAAACATTTCCAAAGAAGAAAACTTAGTTCTGTTGAAAAACTAAGACGAAATTGTAAAATATGGATTTCCATGAATAGTTGTTCATTCAGATGTTTATTGTGAGTCCCTACAAACCAATGACAAACAATTTCAACTTTTCCATTTTCTGTTACTAATTATATTGGCAGGTTGAAACAGATGTCTCAAATTTTGGCGCAATTTTCAAATGTAAATTCGACAAAAAACAGATCGTTAGTGGCAATTTTAAGAGGCTAAATGGTATTTTAACACATCCAGATCGACAACGTACAATAGCGCAGTTAAGTTGAAATTTTGTTTTAAGTCGATCATTAGTACTGAAGTAATGCTATCAGTAAAAAGACATATACTCTGATAGAAAGATGAATAGAAACCAAAAAAAAAGTATATTGCGAAAAAATCATGTAATTATGCTCAATCTCATCACTTTCTCTGAAACAATATGTACCGGCAGACAGATAGAAAATGAATAATACAAACGCCCTATCTTTATTCCAAAGTGAAATAATATAATGTTAAATAAAAAAAATTACATTTTTACTATTCTGTTAACACGAACTGACCTTATTTCTAAATAAATATTACACCGGATTTGACACAATTTCTCAGTTCGTAGGTATCGTAATGACATGCCCAATGACTGTTTATAGAACCGGTAGATAGATAACATAAATAAATTACCAGTTGAAAGATAACGCCAATGCAACCCAATTGCGGAAACATGAACTGTAACAACATTACATAAATAAATGATTAATGATAAAATTGTCCAGCCCCACTGATGTTATGACTGATGTTATGAGTGCTTTATTAACAGAATTGATAATTTGATAAGAAAAATTTGAGTACTGAGTTATCCTTTAATTTTTCAGCTCATATGGCTACTGATTAACCTTACAATTAGGATGTTCAAGCTTTTTTTTTTTTTAAAAAAAATAACGTTGTTAAAGTGTTAATTATAGATAACAGAAAACGAATTTAAGCATCAGATGGTGGATATGCCTAACGAACATGATGGATCCATCCTGAGTGAAAAAAATCTCAGAGCATTGACACAACAAAAAATTTGACAATTTACATTGAAAAATACCAGAGAAGAAAAGCCTTACGTTTTATATGTCTGCCGCACACCACCAGGATTTTTCCCTTTTGTTTTCTTCATCATTTGTGTGGGATTTAACTGCTGTTTGTTTAAAGCGAGCCCACTTTAATTGGGTGGCATCTAACTTAATTATGCATAAGTTAATTAATTTCGTTTGGGACCTCATTTCAGAGGTACCGCGATATTTTTATGGCATTATAAGCGGAGTGTTGAGAGGAATTAAAGCACGCGTAAGATATTGTTCTCGTTGTCAGACAGATGGAGTGCAGTCCGAGATTGTGGTTACTACTTTCGGTTTCTAGAGGAGCCTTAAAAATGATTTAAATAAAGATTCCCTTTATAAACATGTTGCAATATGCTATAATAAATATTTCACGAAAACGGATTCCATATTATATGTGTAACCATCGTCGGCGGAAGGGTACAAAAGTTAATTTGTGGCACTACCCGCAGTGCCTAATCCGATCTGTACGTGTTTTTTTTTTTTTTTAGAAAAGTTTAATGTTCAGCATAATAGTAATCACTTTGAAGACGCAGATAATATCATCCACTTGGTACAGGAAAACCACACATTCCGTACTTTACAAAATTATTCTTCCTCAAATTCTAATTTTGATGACCAATTGGCCCAATAATCTCAGCAGTGGTGCACAAGAGTAAGCGTTTTCAAGGCAGAGCGTCTGGTGCTATTTTTTCCCCTTTTGCTTCTTCTAATCATCAGATTAAATTGCTTATTCACTGCCCTACCTTCAGAAGAAATTCATAGCTTGGTACTATGACTACCCAGTCGTTCATTTATTTTTTCCTATACTGGCAGCTGAACATTTCATATTCCTGCTTTAAAGCAACTTACCAAGTTCCCGGCAGGAAGGTTATGGACAAATTATTATTCCTACTATATGAAAGAGGTTATTCACATAAATGTGTTTGTTGTACAAATCATGTCTGGTTCCATTAACAGAAATCAGGTTTACTAACAGTGACCGAGACAAACATAGCGAGAGCAAAGGGCAATGTTTGCGAATGTTTGCTTTAATTGGCGGTGTTCGCCCTTTGTGCTGACCTCAAAGGGCGAAACTCAGAGGACGGCAATGCTTCCGGCCACGTCATCCAATTAAGATACGAGGAAGTGCCCGGGGATGTAACAACAGATTGATCAGGCAACCAATGGAGACAGGTCTGAACCTTACACAGCGCTTTCAATAACTTTCGTGTGCGAACCTTTAGTGAGACACCAAAATGGCAACCAGATCCATATGAACTGTGCTGAAGCGCCATATAATAGTGTTGTTTAACCTGACGATAAAATTATATCCATGGAAGAGGCGTTACATGATAACATATTACACGTAAATTTAGATCTTTTAATTTAATCTGGTGCTGATTTTCGTGTTTTGACACTCAGAAACGATCTTGTTACTATTGCCTCTGTAACAATGAGTCAAAGACTCTAAAGGGCACAGTAAACTTGACAGAACGACTGGTGTTCAATAACTTCTTTGCAGCGGTCTGGTGGCTCAGTGGTTAAGGCGTCTGACTGGGGATCGAAAGGTCCTCGGATCGAATCCCTGTCTCGGTGGGTATTTTCATAGGTCCTTAACTCAACCTTCACCTCTGGCACAGCATGCTGTGTAATGCCAGAACGCTTCCTTGGTTCGGATTCCATGTTAAACTATAGGTCCCCTGTACCTGGTAACATTACCGGGTTAGGTTAGGGAGGCTATGGCAGGGGCGGAATGCGCAGCCAATAGAAACCCTGTCACCAGGTCTTTACGACCACACGGAATTATTATATATAATAACTTCCTTTGTTTATCCGCAAAGTAATCAAGCAACTTAAATTCTACATATTTTTTTAAAAAAAAAAAATTTCAGTGTCTATTCGTTTCAGTGTCCTGATGACACATCCTTCCGGTATCTTCCAGCGAAAATTTTTGGACTTGGAAGTGGCGTTGATTCTAATCTCTGCACGTCCGCAACCATCACTCAAAGCATTGCGTGAGACAAACATTTCCTTATGAAAGTGCCGTTAATGTTTCACAGAGTTCTGATGGTTTTATGTTTCCCACTGCAATAAATTTTATACTGAAAGCAAGGATCTATTTAATTTACTCTTATTTCTTTTTTTTTTTCTTTCTTGTTTATGGCTTCTTGATGTCAAGGTAATAAGAGGCGGGGCAGATGTTTGGAGAAGGAACAGGAAGGAATCTGTCCATGACATTATGAAGGAACGATCGCCGATGTATGACTTACACTTATCAAATAAATAACAATGAACACTTAAATAGGACAGCATTTATTCTCTTAGATTAGAGAATGCTACCAACTGGAACATTGGTTTCTAGTACAAGGCACTTTACTTGTTTAAAGATGCCTGAAACTTAAAAGAACCAAAAGTTTTGATGGTTTGATTTAACGTTTCGTTACAGCGAGGTTTGCGATTCCAAAAACTTAATAATACTTTATTATAATCACTTCTCTTATTTTAATTCAGTAATAACATTTGGGAAAGTTAAACACATAGAAATGACGTGCTCAGAAGCATGAAGCAAGAATTCTATCCATTCATGAGACCTAGAAAGTTTTGTTCAGCTATGTTAAGAACTCCTCTGAAAGTTCATATACTTGTATTGCATATACTTTTTTAACTACAAATATGCATCAGTTGGAAATAATTAAAAAGAATTATTTTGCTACAATACCACAAGTAAATATTGTTTTGAAAATTACCTTGTGTTGATAGTTGATTACTAAAAACGGTTGTAGATTCCTTTAATGCCTCCAATTTTTTATCAGCGACTTTGGTACCAAACATGTTTACCACTTAATGAGAAATAATTAGAAATTATTCCACAACCAACTCAGAAAATTGACAGCGGGTGCTCTAGGATGGAATCAGTATCTAATAGGTCTGCATCTAATCTTATTTTAGTAGCAATTTTTCAATTTGTCTAAACTTTTTTTTTTTTTGAACATCTTATTTCTAAGAATCCGTTGGATCGTAAAACTATTATCGTTTTTTTACTGAATTTGGTTGAACCGTGCATGCAAATGCGATAGTGAGATATCGAGCGTGATGGATGACTGGTAACGCTCTGGCCTCGCATTCGGGAGGACGCGGTTTCGAATGCGCGTCCCACCGTCCAGATTTGGGTTTTCCATGGTTTTCAAAAATCACTCCAGGCTAATGCTGAGATATTTCCTTCAAAAGGCCATCGTCAAATTACTTCGAGTTTCCTGCTTCCAGTTCTTTCCTGCCTCTGATGACCTCGACGAAGCGAAAAGCCATAAAAAATAGAGAGAGAGAATAGAAACCTATTATTTAACAGCCTCATCAAAATCTTATGTGGGAGGGGTCTTATTTTTGAGCTTATTTGTGTAATATTATCCTGTAGAAGCCAAATTTTTTGTTTTGTGTGATTCTTCGTAGATTATAGCATACATGGCATACATTAACTGAGCAATAATAAGTATTAATTGACCCCATAAATGAATATTGTCTTGATATTAGAAATATCTGTGGTGTTGTTGCGGACAAACACATCTTTGTATATATTCGGCGTATGTTTTGTGGGAATTTAGAAATTGGTATGACAACGAGTACTGCCGTCATCGAGGTAAGAATAATCGAAGAACTCTTTGTCACGGGAACCCTCCGACGGACATGTGAAGACATGATTGTTTACGTCAAATCCAGCCCGCTCCATACTCATTACCATCATTATAGTTTCTAGGTCGTCTTCTGTAATTTGTTATGACCCGTAGTTTACACCATAAGACACATTTCTGAAGATGACGTATTGGTATAAGACTGTTCGATTTTAATTCACATGTACTTTTATCGCGCATATCGTTTCCAATGACCAATTTTTTTTTATTATGAAAGCCACCTGAAAACAGATCTTATCAGCCGTAATTGTCTACATAGATAATGCATATTTTTCGTTAGCCTCTAATTCATTTCTTATCGTGCTAGATAAAGAATCAGATTGTGAGTGTTAGATGGAGTAATTCCTAAGGTGTTGGGGTAGAATAGGCGTTGTATATATATATAAACAAGAACAGTAATACCATTTACAGTGTACTGGGACCATTACCAGTCTAAAAAGTTTCAGCTGATCCGGCGCACAGATGGAAAAACTAAGTTTTGTATACGATTATACGGTGGGAGTCTAATTGTTTGTGGAAAGCACAATGTTTAAATACCTTGAGCTATCATTTAAGAACAAACTCAGTGTGGAGGTGGAGAGGAAACATTACGAAGTACGAATTCTATTAAACAGGGTGATACGGGAGAAGAAAGGAAATTGGAACATAAAAACTTGGTCAGATCATCAAATGATGTTAATCACATTGATGGTGTGAAATACTGAAGTTGGAGGACATGCAAAGTAGTGAAGATGAATGTATTTGCAAAAATCGCCGTAGAACAAAGTCACTAATTTTTATAATAATGGAACTGCGTTGGCAGTCACTGGTGTAAAGGAGGTAGGTGATGAGGATGCGTAAAGTATACGGTGGCGACGAGACATGGATGAATGCTAAGAAAAGACTTACGAGTAATACCTGGAAGAAAAAATGTGGCAAGTACAGTAACTCAGAAATTGGTACGATGCATTAGGGAGAGGAAAATTTATCATTTGTATGTAAGGAAGTCAGGTACTGAGACAGTTATCGAAGTGGCTGATGAACAGTTTATCTTAAAAACAGACTGCATTTGTAGGCGTGTGGATATTGGTACCGGAGCATATGTTCTATGGAAGTTAATACAGATAACAACGAGAGAGAATTAAAATGATACAAAAGGGATAAAGAGTGGCGACCACGGGTGGCGGCGTCTGGTGTGTTGTGGTGCTGGGCAGCAGATGCTGTACAAGGCTGAGATGGCATCTCGTCCCATAAAGAAGAGGCGCTGCGGGCGTTACATCATTTGCTTTATGAAGCCATCAGGGTAGCGCCCGATAGGCGGCCAGCCGCCGGGCTACGCGCTGGGGTTATCTACTCGATTTATTCCTTACGCCGACCACTAACTTACTAATATCTACCCTCCATCGAGCTGTAGCTGCGGCACCCCTTTATCTGGAACTACCAACAATAACAAATAATTTAACACAGCCAGACACACACATAAATGTGACACTGAAGAATTGATACCAGGCGTGGGGTCAAAAACATGGACTTCATCAGTTGAGGAACATCTCCCTTGTTCAAAGGGCTACACAACTGTTGAATAATAATAGTTACATATAACATTTCCTTACAAGAAATTCCGTATTTATCTTTACCATCGTCAGTTACCAGTCTTCAAGTTTAGTGACAGTTCCCAAAGAGAGATACAGTTATGAAAACCGACACACAGCAGAAACCTAATACTGCTTCCATGATAAGTACCGAGTGCCATTTCGTTACAGTTTCCTCATCGAGATGTTCAATAGTGTGATGCGCAGAATATGAGCTTTACCCGTAAAAAAATATTTATGTTCTCCGATACAGTAGTAAGATCCGTTCTGTCAATTGAACTTCACTGTACGGAGAGGTAATACTACAGCCAGTTTTTACGCCCAGTACTTAAACGTTTGCCAAACCGTTCTGTGTAAACCACATATGAACCAAATTCATATTACAAAAAGTTGGCTATAGCATCCACCACCACTCGCTTATTTTTAAATACTTAATACTTTCACTATATACTGTTTCTAGGGACGCTATAATTGTACTTGAAGAGAACACTCAGCAACTGAATAACTTAAGAAATTATTTTACACTGTTTCATTTTGTATTTTTGTTTCTTCGTACCATTATTCTTAAATCGGTACGTACTACTTAACTCATTAGCTTCTGCCGAATGTTTTAAATAAAACTCAAGTTTTTCTTAGGCTGGAAAATAGTCGTAGTACACAATCAAAAATCCATTGAACAAACTTGGAGGAACCAATAAAGCCAGTGTGTCGGAGGCAGGTTGGCCAGGTTTACGTACAATCCAATATACTGACTGATATCGGCATATTTCTTATACAAGGAGGAATCTTTGAGAGAGTTTAAGATCATGGGAAAACGTTTGAAAGTTCCAATATACCGAAAACTGAGACGCGTAAATCTAGCTTGAAACGGAGGAATCTAAGTTACAAGACTATTCATCTAAAAAATGAATAATTAATAGTATAATTCTTTCCAATTCCATTTCCTATCTGCCTGTTTATTTAAAATTTCAATTATGGCTTGTGGTGTAAGGCTCGAAGTATGGACAGTACCTATAAAGAAATATTATTTAGACAGTTTTATTGGTAATTAATTTTAACGTTATTTTGTATTATTTAGACTACTTTTTAGTTAATACCTGTAGTTAATGACAGTTAACGCACTGTCGTAAATTATTACGATAGTATTGCGAACGATATTTGTATTCATCAACCATAGGTGTCTAGTGTTTCAAAACCGATCAGTTTAAACAGATGAGTAATTCCATTGACTGAGCGAATTTATCGACCAAACGCCGTATATTTTTTGATGAAGGAGTGAAGGATTTATCGGTGTACCAACCGTAAGAAAAAAATCTCAGGCCTCCCAACGGGGGAGCGCGTTGGTCTGTTGCGACGTTTCGAAGTCACTACCGAGCGGGGCGGTGTAACGGTTAGCGTTCTCGCCTCGCATTCGGGAGGACGGCGGTTCGAATCCCCGTCCGGGCATCCAGATTTGGGTTTTCCATGGTTTCCCCAAATCACTCCAGGCAAATGCCGGGATGCTTCCTTCAAAAGGCCATGGCCGAATTCCTTCCCATTCCTTGCCCACATCCTTGCCCCCCCCCCCAATCCTTTCCCGTCTCTAAAGACCTCGATGTTAAAAAGAGACGTAAAGCAGTTACAAAAAAAAAATCGAAGTCACTCTCCGACTCCATCTTCTGGCGACACGCTATCCTGATGGAAGGCCTGAGAACTATTCATACAATATGTTTTTTTGTTTTTTTGTTTTTTTTGTTTTTTTTTGAGAAGTGTTTGATTCAAAGGCTCCTCTGTTAAGTAATTCAATAATGTAAATAATAATGTATACTTTTCTTCGTACATGGTCTTCTGTGATATTAAAATATGTTTAAGTAAAAGATAATTAGGAGCTGATTCGAGAAATGCCTAACATTTTCAAGGTGTTTATATTATTTGCAGCCTTTCAATGTAAATAGTTTAAGTAAAGTGATCATATAAATACCAAAACCTGGCAAGAGCTTAAGAAGTAACTTGTCTTCTTAGTACCTTTGTCTTTTCCTTGTCCACGTTCCCTAATCAACAAAACCGACGGAACACCCTTTACTAACAGGACTCAAGTCATAGCTTATATGTGACAAGTAACCGCCCCGCCCCGCTGGCTCAGTTTGAATGATCCTCTGCGCCTGACATTGTTGGAGTCCTGGCGATAGAAGAAATTTTCATCAACAGAACTTGGCCGGTAGGATAGGAGAGGTGGTAATGCACAATTCGTATTCCCCAGATTGTGCTTCAGAGTCATGGGTTAAATCCGAAACCTCTCCGCAATGCATAGGAAGTGAGTGTATATGACACTGTTGATGGTGATTCGTCTGTGAGATGGGGACGCTAAACATTGCGGCAGCTCCGGTATCCTTCGGAAGGGCAGGCCTGAATGGCTGACACCGGCTTTCACCCTCCCCCTTATTCCATATTTCATTCATTCGCAACACAAAACAGACACACATCACAGTCATTAAACACGCAGTCAAACTTCTCTCACATAACGCAAGGGGAAGTAACCACAATTTTAAAATTCCGATGAAAAAAGTACCCAAAAGTATAGCGGTTGGGGAGAGAGAAAAGATCTAAAAAGTAAGATCCGGAGTGTAGGGAAACCGTCGTTAACTAGACTCGCGTATAAAAAAAGAGATCTGTCCCAACACAGCACCCGCCCCCGGGTAGGCAGACGCACCTAATTTGGAACTTGTGATGACAGACTAACACGGCTGACAGTGTGTCGGGGAATTTCTGCCGCGGGCGCACGTTTTTCGCTCGCCCTTTTTTTTCCCGGGGGTTAGCTCCCCCACTCCTTGGCCCGTCCAATGAGCTCATCACTCATCGCCATGGCGTCCGTCTGTCAGGGAGCCGAACACCCAGCGACACCCATCGCCCGCTAAGGATAAAAAACTCTTGCTATTCATTAATTTCGCGGGCGGCCATTAATCAAACACGCTGTCGTTAGGGCCGGCCCGCCCCACGCTCGCAGTTACTAACCATTACGGCGCCGTGTTCCGACCAAGATGTGCGCCGCCCGAAATTGCGAGTTGTGAAAGGAGATCCACCGTGTGTCGCACGTAAGCTCTTCCCCGGGTTCGACATTTAGCGACCATTTCGAAAAAAAAACTAAAAAAAACTGGTTGGCTCGTAAATATCGAACAGTGACAGGGGTTGCCCAGAGCGCCGTTGTTGTCACATAAAAACAAATCTTTCAGCATCACCGGTAATTTGAAAATAGTAGCCTGCCGGCCTGCCGTTAGCCTTTACTTTATTAACGGGCCGCACAAATTGTAAGGGTGGGAGGGGGAGAGGAATTTTTCCCTTAGGGGCGAACGTGTCACAGGTCTAATGCAGATATATGAAGCTTTATTAATAGGCGCGCGGTAAAAACTATCGCAGACACGAAAATACCCGACAGATATTTCCGACTCTTTGCGTGTACACATTTTGTATGCATACACAGCTGCTGATACGCGATAATAAGGATTTTCTGCCGTTAATACTCACTAAATATGTCACATAATTTTGTGAATGTTTGATTCAGTTAAGCATATATCAAGGTGAATGGAAATTTAGATAGCCAAAAATTCATACACTACTCATTCATGTCAGGAAGTTTTTTCAACCCATGAGACCAGTAATGATTTCTTAACATTCCTGGTAAGCGGTAAAGTTTTTGCCTTGCATTCAGGACGACACTCGTTTGATTCCCACACTCACGATTCCATTATTTCATAAAAATCATTCCAGTTGAATGGCAATATGGATTTTCTTCTTGTTTTTAGCTAACAGCCGTATTTGTGGTATTATGGTCTCACTGTCGGCGAAGCTTAAGCCCGAAATTCAGAAAAAGCAATTACAATCTATATTAGAATTTTCAAAACCCTTTCACATAATATAGGACTGCAGAGAGAATTACCTGATGTGGTTTCAAAGGATAATTTTTTATTTGTTCACCTTATTTGCAAAACAATGGATTTTACGTTCTTGCATTCAGCAAACTCATCTGCAGTATTATGTTGCTTCATTTTAATGGGTTTGTGTTAGTAAATTCCGTGAACATTCGGAACACACGCGAGAGAGACCATTAGTCACATCCATCTGTGTAATACAAGGTTCTGTGTTTTTAGTTTCCTTTCTCTTTCGAGGAGCATCATTAGAACTGGCAGTGGATTGGGGACAACGAACTGAAAGAAACTGGGATATAGCCTTTTCAACCGTTTGCAGTGATTTCGGAAAACCTTTGAAAATCGAAATTTGGATGTTGATCGTAAATGCATCTTCCAAAACGTCTAATTGGAACGTAACAGCTCTCCTAAGCCGCATTCCCGTGGCGCGTAGTGTGGCAGTACGCGCCTTTCATCTTTTACCACCTGGTGGTGGGTCGAGGCGCGCCGCCCCTGCTAGCATAAGCGGCAAAGATGAAAGACGTCCGAGGGAGCGCTGTGGGAACGCACCTTTATAAGATTAGGTAAGCGTAACTGGGCTGGCTACATAGCTGTTTCGCGTGAAGAAACATTTGCTTTTCTTTGTGTCGCATGTCATTTTTTCAGCAGCTATAATACTAGCTCATGAATTCCGCCATCCCAAATTTCGCTCGCAAAACAGTAAAGACAACACTGGACGGATACAATTCTTAACTGGGAATGACAAAGATCACTGCTCAAGCATTATTTGAAGAGAGGTTCGTTTACAGTGGAATGCTGCTTGATAAGGAAAAGGACAGCCGATTCGAAAGGAGTATTGTGATTGCAAACTGTGTTCAAACTACAAAGATGTTTCATTTCGAATGACTAAACTACTCCCGTGGAGTCCTGATCTTGGCCTTTCGGGCTATCACACGTTTGGTCTGCTCAACGCAGCTTAGAAAGGCCACCGAATGACCCAGAATGAATGCGTGGTCATTTTTCATCAGAAAACTTTTTTGTGATGCCACAAAGTAACCTATATAAGAATGGGCCAAATGTATTGAAAAGCAAAGAGATCAGTATTAAGAAAGATTCTCTTGGAAAACCTCTACTATTTTTATGAATTTTATGACTACATTGAGGATGATTATTGATAGACGCTCGTATAAAACTGAGAAAAAGCCAACCAGCTTCGCTGGATAGACATGTTTCTCTCTCTCCCTCTCTTCGGGTTTTACGAGATCATTAGAACTACCGTCTGAGGAATAAGGAACGGTAAATAATTAGGCCATATCCTCTTGTAAAAACCGTCCACCGTCCAGATGTTCGGCTAGTGTGAACTCACATAATCTGCATGGGCCGACGAGTGTTTGAACTACAGAGTACCTCACCGGTTTTGGTCCGATCCTGGTGACTGTGCGTACATCGCTCGGTTCTCGCATTGTGCAGGTCCACGGCCCGCCTACTCAAAATTTTGATATTCCATGGTTTCCCAAAACCATACTAGGCAAATGCGGGGAATGTTCCTTGAAAAGGCAATGACCGAATTCATTTCCGTTTCTAGTCGTTAAACCTATACCGGTTTTAATTACGGCGACACTGACCTGCCGTAAAACTCGTACAAGCTTCATGCCTCTTCAACGTCTAGGTCATTAGAGGCGGAATGGGACCGGGAACAAGGAACGGGAAGCAGTTTGTCCATGGCCTTTTGAAAAAGCATCCCAGCATTCACCTGATGTGATTTAGGGAAACCATGGAAAACCAAACTCTGGATACACGGACGGGGATTCGAACCGGCGTCCTCCGGAATGCAATTCCAGAGCATTAACCGCTCACCCACCATGCTCGGTGCCTAATTCCTTCCCATTCCTTGCCCATAGTCCCTTACCGCCTCTAATTACCTCGACGTTAACAAAGAGTAAAGCAGAAAGTAAAAACGTTCACCGTTTCAGACAATTCTAATGATTTTTAAACAGTTGTGGTGATACTGTTTCTGATTTCCAGAGCAGTTTATTAGGATGTTTTCACCACCTTGAAACAAGCCGATATCTGCTAGACGCAACCCGAATCAAGTGTTGGTATGTTGTTTACAAAGCGTGGGTTACTTGTGGCGCTTTGTTCTCCTCCACTGTAATTAAAACGGAGCGAGGCAGAGGGGCGGGGCGAATTTAGGCGGCTCCTTGGATCTCTCGCACACACAGAATTGTCGCACAAGAGGATGAATTGCGCTCCGCTCCGATATATATTACCAGCAGCCGCATTCAACCCCTGACACTGCGCCTATAATTTGTAAGTCACCAAGTAGTGTAATCCCCTGTTAAGACATTGCTATCTGTGAATTGTTAACAGCGGCTTGCTAATGAATAGTCGGCCATATTTCAGAGGCGATATACTGCCGAGGCGGGAGCGGCGGCCTGAGTTATCTCGAGAACATTAACCTGAACAATGTAAGGCATTACGCCTGTTTTAAAGTAAAGCCGAGCCAGGCCGCCACCAGACGTTTGGCTCATCCTCTTGCCTTCTAAGCCGTCTCGCCTCGCCTTGCTATCGCCAAGCTCCAGGCAGACCTGCAACGCTAAAGCGTGGTATTTCCCGTACAGGAACACACTAAAGTCAAATAACAGTCTTGTAAACATTTTAATGATGCTGTATGAAATTATTGTTTACCTTGCCCTACGAAGTTGATTCCAAAGCTAAACTCATCAACCATATATCTATTATGTCAGATACAACCTTACCCAAGAGGTTTTGTATTAAATATGTTCCATTACTTTAAACATTTCGTAACGCTTATTGGTTACACTAAATTTTAATAATTACTCAGAGCTAGCTTTTGATTGCATGGTAAGACCGGGATGATTTAAGCTCTAAGAAATGTTTTTTAAAAAAATCTCTAGTAGAAGGAATATAAACAATGCTAATAATGACATCACATACTAAATACATGATATATCGACATACTTTCATTAAAAAATGTTCAAGAAACCACAAGTAAACAAGTAAGGAATGCCGTATCAAAAACTAGGCATCATGATTCAGAATTATTAACAAGGACAATATACGAAAGAAAGAAAGGAGACCTGAAAAGGGATTAGATGAAAGGCAAAACAGTAGCGTAAGAAGAGCAATCATCAATACCAATAAAAACCTAAGCTTATTAACGTTATTCATTTAGAAATCTATTCAGTTCAGCAAGGCCTCGCATTCGGGAGGACGTGGGTTCGAATCCCCGTCCGGGCATCCAGATTTGGGTTTTCCATGGTTTCCCCAAATCGCTCCAGGCGAATGCCGGGATGCTTCCTTCAAATAGGCCATGGCCGAATTCCTCCCCGTTCCTTGTCCCCTGTCCCATACCGCCTCTAATGACCTTAGCCGTCGACGAGGCGTAAAGCAATAAGAAAATAAAAAAAAATAGTTCAGCAAAGTCACAGAACACTGAAAGAAAGGTATGTATTTGGTTTAAATTAACATATTAATTATGAGTTATTTTTTGTTTATTTATATTTGTTCGATGTAGATGTATTTTCTGATCGCTGTTGTAATAACCTAAGAAAGAGAGATCACGTTTTATCGCGTTACAGTGAATGTATTAATGTGCGTGAGATGGAAGTTTTCGTTTTTGAGCAGAAATATTAGTCTGCCATTCGTCCTTATAGCAGATGGAATGAGTTAGTCCAGTTATTATTTAATAATAATTGAAGTTACTTTCACGAGTGGCATAATGTGAATCAAAGTAGTTCCACACTGATTTTGATTTACCCGGCCTGCAACACGATTAAAACTAATAATATGCGAAATAACATACGAGTGCTCTAGTGGTAATTTTCTAGCAGCAATGTTGGGCAGGTAGTTTGTGGTAAGGTTTAATTGATACCTAGACAAGGATGACAAAAAATACTTTTTTGTTTTTTGTGTTTTTTTAAGAGCTCAGAGCAAAGTACGTGGAATTGCTTTGAGCGATATTTTATAACAATGCTATTTAGTTAAGCAACTGCAAAGAAATAATTAGCATGAACACTCCGTTCAAACTCTCATTTTTGACGGCTTTTGAAGCTAGTACGTATATAGTGATAAACATCAGAAAGTCTGAAAAGAATACAATTATGTTATTTTGGACATAGAAAAAGATTTTAACATCATTAAATGAGTAAGGGAGGAAAATACAGGGCGTTCGCCGCGAAACGCTACCCTCCCAGTCTGTTGCCTTCGGCAACTTGCCTGGACAGTGGAGCCAGCAACTCCCGCCACACGGCGCCGTGAATCACCGCACTGTTTAACACCTCCGCTGCCCCAACAGTGTTGTGAATAAACGTTTCTTTGCTGTTTGGCTGGTTTGGGGCTTCATACTCTTACTAATATGTACCGTGTTTGAGTGTGACTAAAATTATGGTTCGTTAAAGTTTGCAACATAGAATATTTCTCTACGATACATATGTGAAGAAGAAGTCGTTTAAAAAGTGTCGCAGTAAATTTCGTCGCGAATATCCTGGCGTATTACTGCCAGCTAAATCAACAATTCTGCGTCTGGTTAAAAAAGTAAGAGAAACGGGTTCATTTTTTAACAAAAAGAGACTGTCTGTCAACCGTATTCTCACAGAGGAGAAAATTGACGATATCGCTTTTCGACTAGAACAGTCACCCAAAAAATGATTAAGTCAGTTAGGGCAGCAGGCAGGCGTATCTAAGACGTCAGCTTGGAAAGTAACAAAGCTAGTTCACTTAAAGCCGTACAAAACAATTGGGGTGCATAAAATTACAGAAATAGACCAGGGGCCTAGGATTAGATTTTGCAACTGGTACCTGCAGGGTGTCCACGATGGCACTGTTGATCCGCAACTGACGTCACATTTAAATGCTTAGCACATACAAGTTTATGAAGCGTAATTATTATGAAATAGTCCGCGGCCGACGGTCGAACAATGCCGGAAGCTGACCGCTCGCTCGCCGGGAGCAGTTTCTTTCTTGTAGCGCTAACAGTGGGTAGCGTTTCCCGGCGAACGCCCTGTATAAATAAAATAAAGATGTTACACCTTAAATACTAATACAGGTGAAACTATTATCAATCTTTTACTGATGTGACCTCTTAAAGTCATGATTTCAAGTAGAATTTAAGCAGTTTCCTCCAGGTAAAATGATCTTGGGCGATCCTTTGCCAGTTAACTACAAGAAACTGTTAAGAAGATATGAAATGTAAATTCATGGAAAACATAAATAAGCATAAAAAGGAGACGTGGTAAATTTGTGTTCTTCCAACATTCAATTGCTGAGGAATCACTTAAGGGAAGTGAAACTTAGGTAAGCAATAAAAAAGCAAGTAGAAAGAGTAAATATGTCTGTTTTTGCTTAGTACATAGTTATCCTTAGATATTGTTCTTTCACAGGATCGTGACTCGGCTTTGACACTGAAAGAATTATTTCATTTGCTATTAGAATGTGCCGGTGGAAAAGAAAACAGAATAAACACAATCAGTTATGAAAACTATAATTTAAGTGGAGCTAAACTGTATTTGTTGATTGCACTCGGGCATTTAACAGTTCTGTTCCTAAGGAGAAATGTAGGATTAATTTCTGTCTGGTTGCGTGCAGTTATATGAATATTTATAAGAATTTTAATTATTATTAACTATTAAGTAACGCATAGCTGTCGAATCTAATACCTTTTTCTTTTGATTATCCTTAACCAAAATGAAACAAAAATATTTTCGTTGCCTAAATAATTTTGGAATGAACTTATAACTACAAACTGAATTTATTCTATTGAATTGGAAAATCCATAGACGCCTGTAACCGTTAATGTTGAAAATGATTAGGGTGGGAGCCCAAAAGACTTCGTCCCTTCTGCTGTAAGTTGTTAAAAAGTTAACTGCCTGAAAGGAAGAATAAACGTTAAACAATAAAGCCAAACGCAGTCTTTTGTAACCTTTATTTTACGGTAGAACAATTGCTCTGGGAATTAATATTTTAATTGCCGCGTCAGCTATACATTCTGACGCAGATCGTTTGACTGTGTAGACGTTACGAGATGCTTAATAAGGGTTTTCCGGAACACGACTTCAGAAAACTAATTCGTCTTAAAAGCTTTGCGTTAAAGGAAATCTCTAGATTGTCATTTTAAATCGGTAACTACCCACCGTTCGTCAATTAAAGAAGAAACGCCGTTATTATTATTATAGATAAACAATGGAGAAATTTAAAAAAGAAATATGTAACATTTTTAATGCGTCACCAGCGTTGGCCAATTCTTTGGGTCACATGCTGTTAGATTTATAATATACGAGAACTAATTTCTACCAATGACTTCATCCATGTGGATCAGAAATGCTCTTGGTCTATTGTCCTCGAACTTGCAGCTATTATTATAATTAATTTACTAATATTTTGAACAAATGATATGATGAATTAACATTTGAATTATTTTCAATACAAATGGTTTAATCTTAAAATATACAGTACAATTTCTCTATTAAATCAAGAACATTAATTAATAATAAGTTTAAGTTACCAATACTCAATTATGTTCTTATTTTTGTATATTAACAGTTACAGACATTTCAACTGAGAGAAATCTATCACCAAATAATATTAAATTAATGTATAACTGGCTTGTTCTGTAACAACCCTCTTCAGCACACATATCCTGCACAATTCTCAGCAATTTAGCCTTCTTTCTTTGGGCCGTTTACCTTGTATCTGCATTTAACGTATTACCTGCTGCTCTTTCTCTTTACAGTACATACCATCTTTGTATTGTCCTTACTGTTTTTTCCTTGTAGAGGTGTATATTTACTATGTGCAAACACTATCGTTCCATATTTTCTCCATTCCTATAACCCGTATTCTGCTTTTTAGAAATTTCAGTTCCCTCGCTTGAATCTTACTGGCATCCTACTTCTTCAGAGTTCAGATTCTCCACCAAACGTGAGAGTAAGAAAGTAGTGTGTACGTTAAATGACTCCCTTATTTCTCTGCGGTTACAGAGTAATAAGTTATTCAACTATGGATAATTAAATTTGTAAGTAGCTTGGCATCTGAGAGCTTTCCACTCAATTAGTGCTGATTATCACCAGAGAGTCTCCGATGAATTAGGTAAAATATTAACATTTCCGCATCAATTGGGGTAACTGCGTGTTTTGGACAAGAGAGGCTCAGCTTTGTCTGGAACACATGCTAGCTGAATGCTCAATTTTGTTGTAGTCAAAAGTTTTTTAGTAATTTATGATCACCCAAAAATAAAAAGTATTGTTGTTAATTGTAGAACCGAAAATCACTGTTCAGAACGAAACATCACATAATTTCTTTAGCGCCGTTCCTTGAAATTAACATTAAGACAGTCGCGCTGCATTTTACCATGTTCAGAATAAACTTCACAACATATTACAGATTTCATACAATGAAATCTACTGTCATGCCACTTGATGTTTATAAACCGGACCCCGTACAATGTTGCTCGCTTAACTGTTGCTCGCCGAGTCAAGGATTCTTACAATGCCAGCTGCCGATATTCAGTTTACGGTACCCAAAGACTACTCAAACTACAGCTTGTGGAACAATTTCAAAATAAAAGTCTATTAACAAATTTTATTGCAATCATTCACAACACTTATAATCAAAGCAAAAAAATGTAATAATAGTAATGAATTGAGGATTCTGTGAATGTTATTCAGTGGAACATCAAAAACTATCAAAAGCTATCACTATCTACATTTTCGTTTTTAATTCGTTGTTTGTTTTTTGTTTGATCCGTGTACAGACACAAAAATTTACGGTATTGGCGTCTGATAATCTGGAAGGTTTGTACTAATTGAAATACCAAGTATCCTGTAATTTAGACGATGACATTAGCTGTCACCATGAGCAGTATCATTGATATAACTTCGTTAGTATTTGCCTGATATGTGGACAGACAAATGAAAATTCCAAAATGCGTGGTTTTGGTCTCTGCGTCATCAAGCACTATCTTAATAATCACAATAAAAAGTATTATCTCTGTTAATTGATGAAATAAGCTGTCACTTAGTGCAGTTTTGTTAAAGTCCGTTCATTAGTTGTTACATGAAGCGCAGATAAATAGACAAGGAGACAGGCAGACTAAAATTCAAAATGTTGTTTTTTTTGTGTTTTTTTTCTGTAGTGTAGATTGCAATTACTTGATTTAATGTATAGACACAACTTTACTACAGTTTTATTACACAGTAGGTCTATAGGTTGTGTGTATGACTCAATGCCTTAATCACATATTAGTAATTACGCCAGTAACGATGGTGCCTAACATTCGGAAGGAATGCTGTTGGCTTCTTCGTCCTGTATCCAAGATTCTGCCAATTTCATGGTTTCCCTGAATTACACAAAGCTAATGACGAGTTAGTTCCATCATTAAAGGCACAGGCCAATTTCTTTCCTATTTCTTGCCAACAATTCTATAACGGCTCCAACTATTCCGCTATCAATCAACCTCAAATATATATTTTAAAAGTGAAAAATTTGGTCTACCTGACTTCCATGATATGTACTAATCTTTAAAACTACCTGCTGGCACCCATTTCAAGACAGATGATAACGTCATTTACACCCGAAGCCTCACATTTTGAAAATGTGGATAAACGCTTTTATGCTGATGATATTAATACATGCAGACTGAGAGTGTCTGAGCTGGAGCCTAGCATTAGGGAGCAGGTGGGTTCAAATTCCCACAGTGCAATGCAGAATTGGTTTTCCACGGTTTTACGACGTCACTCCATTTGAATGAAAACGAAGATAGGTATTAAAAACATTGGAATGGATATCGCAGAAAGTGTTTCGACAGCAGAGTGGACTATGTTCTAAAGGAGGGCAATTAATTTTTTATTATTATTATTATTATTCTTTTAATCTCGTGTTCTGGATTTTCAGGCCACAAACTTAGATCTGATTTTGAGACCGGTCACTCACAGACGTCATTCAAATACATTTAAAATTGCTTCAGCTCTTCACAGCACTTGAAGTTTTATGAAAAAGCTGTGCGTTTACTTCTTTACTATAAGTAATATTTTACGGCATAATCAGCTACAATAATGGCGTATGCGTGAACAAGTTTAAAGAAAGTAACGATTAACTGCATACACGTTCCTTCAGACATATCTGCCATATTTAGTCCTTCGTTGTTCAGTTTAGTACGAAAACATAGTGAACCAATGTTTTCCATTTGCAAGGAATGGAAACAATAGTTGACGATATGGTTATTTGCAGGGAAGTATCTGCAAGACACGTTACTGCTGAGAAAGGGATAAAATGCGGCCTCGCTGTTAATTTCATTAGTTGCGGACATTTGCGTTCTTCTTTAGAGCTGTAATGTGACGGCCTCGGACCGCAGTGGTATTTTGATGAAGACTCGGCGGGCCATTACAAGTCTTGTGATGAAGCAATTTACATGAGGAACTCGAGTCAAGATTGTCAATTTGGCGGACATCACGTCGCCTCCGTGGCGAAATAGTGGCCTGTCCTTGTTTTAATTGCTGCTGGAGCCATTTGAGTGCTGGTTGGGATGAGGCACATAACCTATCAGATCCTGTAACTGCTCCGAACTAAGAACAATGAAAGCTTTCACAGCAGGCTATTATTAGTACCGACAGCCATTTGGAATGCTATCACTGATTAAAACGCTAAAAGCTTCTGACATAAAAATGTTATGTAAACTCAAGCAGAACAACATGGAAGCAACCAAGATATGTCATTTTGGTACAGCAACTATAAACCGAACAGATTACATGCAGATAATTTCCTGTACAGAAATAATGTTAACGGTAAGTTGTTACCAGCAAATTTGTATTTTTCGATGTTATGGTAAGAAACAGGATAGCAATTTTTCATCTAATACCCAACTATAGACTTGAAGGTTGTTTATAAATAGTTCTGTGTGTCAGAAACATTGTTCGCTACAAAATGTAATTACTCGAAGAAACGTCTGCGATATCACTATCAAAACGGCTGGAAATATTGCATACGTTAAGATCGTGTAGTCAGAGTACGACGGTTCGTTGTTTCCGACGCTGGTTATGAAACACAGTTCAGAAAGTTGCAAAGTTATTGGAATGTAAAATGTTAAAAGTAATATTTTTGCTCGAAAACAGTCAGTCGTTAGTTTTGTAAATAAAATTCTGGAGATGCCAGTTTTTGGTGCTTCTGCTATAATTTAGGTTTTATGACACGTTTCATTATTGTTTTGCTGGATTTCAGACTTCAGCTCTATAGTTCATAATTCGGAAAAAATAGTTTAAAATGAATGAGCATAAACCGCACTAAGTAGACGCCTTGTTGAAGAAACAAAATCTCAGAACGTCACGATAACAATAGCTTTTGTTTGATATGAGTATATTTATAATATGCTATAATAGTAAGGAAAGGAATTTTAGACATTCTAATTACGAACCTGTTCTGTTCTGACTCTGATTCTGTAATATTCCTGCCGTTAATTTTTACCTGATTCAGTTAATTGTCTCCTTATTTTCTGTTCATTAATACTTTATCAAATTCATGACTAAAGATTCATGATCATGATCATTAGGTAGAGAGAGCGGATCTTGAAATCAATAAAATCAGGAGCAAGGTTATTCAAGATAGAAGTTTTTTATTCTGTAGTCGGTCTTTGTGCACCCTCTCCCACCAACCAAACAACATGTCTGCCTGCTCTTCTCTCTCATATCCGTAATATTAACCATTTACACCTTAAAAGTAACAAATTGGTAATAAATATATGCCTTAGTATACTAAAATTACTAATATGCACCACTCGTACACCTGGGTGACACTCCAACCCTACGCAATTAACGCGTTCCATACTGACCTCTTCAGTCGGCCACTCTATCATGCCAGCCAGACGCACTATTGTGCAGCAATCGTCGTCCTTCTACACAATCATCATTGAAGTACGTGATTCGAAACCCCGTCCAGCCATCTTGATTTCGGTTTTCCATGGTTTCCTGTAATAACTCCATACCAATTGCGGGATGGTTTCTTCTAAACGCTATAGCCGAATTACTTCAAATTCTTTGTCCACCTCTAATGAAGTCGATGAGACGAAAGGTCCGAAGCACAAAAACAGCACACTCCGAATCCACACTGAAACAAAATCACTTCAGCCTTGAAGTAAGAATAAATTACAGAAGTAATGACAAATTTAAAAACAATTATAAACGACATAGCATCCTACTGTAGTTGATAAGTTTCTCAAAAAAATAAAAATTATTGTGAAACTCTAAAAGTAAAGTTTCCTGCCAATCATAAAAATGCAAATATTTAGTGATATTGAAGAAACCCATTTTGGTAACCACAAACGAAAAATGAAGAGTTTACATATCAATAAGAAAAAGTAATTATACTGAATACCTCCCAAAAATAATACTTATACAATACAAAATAAATAATGTGAAAAGCTTTTGTTTTTAGAAAAAAAGAAAAGTTGAAGATATTCCGGAATATCACTCTCAGGCTTTGAAGGTGTCGTTTGCAGATCAAGAGCACCTATGTATTTGTTTTAATGATTACCTTTAGATGAGTTGCCACACCCTGGCCGAATTACCTCCGAGAGATTTCCTTGAGATCACTCACTTCACAGCAAGTTAAGTGGGATATGGTGACATTTTGTACGTTCAGCTTCAAAAGGAAACTTTCAAGACTTGATTGGAATCTGAATCGCTGCCAACCACCTTATAATGAATCTTCCTCCTGAGTATTTAAGCTACGAGGTGCCGTCAATTACCAGATATTACAATCATTAAGGATTATTAATTTAGTTAAATCTCAAATAAAGTATTTCATTTTTATTTGAAGCAGTCCACCTAGTATCGTAATATATTTGGTGATAAACTTTTTGTTTCGTTTCAAAGAAACCATATCAGTCGATAAAAAGAATCCTTTAGTTGGAGGTACTGTACATCGCATAGTTGGTAAAGTAATGGAAAAATCCTTTGTTACGAATGATCTATGAGGTGAGAGGGTAAAGACACGTCAAACTGGGACGCAGAGTGCGAGGTAGTAGTTAGCAACATTTTTACCTTATAATATATGTTGCCCATTACCATACACCGTCAAAAGTAATATTGAATTCAAGATGTGAACATGAATTATCTGTAAAACTTTCTTTCTCATTGATGAGAGGATCATTAGGGAAATCTAAAGCTGAATCCAAATTTGTTTATTAATACTAAAGAAAGACGATTGACAGATTACATTTCGCTGTCGGACATTCTGTGTAACATACAAATTATTAGGAACTATGTTCCCTACAACCACATGGTCCAAATCTCCAATTTGGTTCATAATCTGTTGCAGCAATCGGTACGAAGGAGCCTTCGTTAGCTTGAAATCATAGAAGTATATTATCTGTAAAATACTGTACATAAAATTTATTTCTTTTGCTGTTTCATCGAGTACTGAAAATCAGTTACGATAACCTGTGTGGAAGTAACTGACGTATCCACCTTTATTGACTGCGATATTTTCTCTCCTATTTCAAAATACTTGCTGCACGTAGCCACAACACCGCGGGGAAAAAAATCAACTTCTGGTAGAACCTTTAAACGATCTAAGGTCTCAAGGTCTTATAGTTCATTGGGTAAGGATCTTACCTCGAAAATAAAGGGCTATAACCCCGGTATGACTAGGAATTAATATCGACAATGTTTCTATTAAAAAATTACTAAGGACACCTGGATGTTTGATGCTTCGGATTAAACGTTGAACTAACCACGACACCGGCGGGATGAACTGTGAATCAAACTCTGTCACTCGACAGAGAGACATCCCGGCTAACAATGCCATTGGCTTTTTTGGTTATATGCCAAAAGCTGTTGCTAGACCTCTAATGAAAATCCACCTGAACATGAGTTATAAAAAAGATATCAAGTTTACAACATCTTCCTTACTGTCAACACCTTACTAGTGATTTATAACATTTGATATTAAACGACAACAGTTGGCAATCATTTCGTTTCCATTGGTGAATACATAATTTATTTTCGCTAAATTTATAAAGAACTCTTATTTTTTCTCTAATTCTTCAGTACAGTTGGCCCTAAGTTTTAAATATCTAAACTACTGCGAGCTTTTACGAACGTTTAGTTTATTTAAATCACTGCAACTTGAATTTTCCATTGGTCTTGCTCCGCCATTTAGTACTTTAAGTACAAAGAGCTAGCTAGAATCTAGGTTAGGTGGATTTCCTTTATTTATTTTATTTGAACTTTAATAACGCTTACGTCAAAGATACAAGAGCAATGGCATTGTTTTTGCACCCGTGTTAATAATAACAATAGAAAAAATTGCACGAACAAGTAAACAGACAGATTATCTGTGGAGCCTACGAAGAAACATGTTCGCTCCGACAGTGACAATAATCACGTATAATGATTACACTCTAATGATCAAACTTTTAGGTTACTATGCTCAGCTGAAAATTTTCTGGAATTAACACCTAAAATAAGAAGAGTTGCCTGTTTTTTAACAAATACTGGTTATTGGCACTTCAAAAAAATCACAACCACCGACGTTATTCTCGAAAGTATTTCCGGAGATTGCAGCAAAACTAGCAAGGAATCCTTTAATTGGTTTTAGTAACTCCTTGTTGCTATTTAAGACGATTACAATCGGATTAGCTCGCAAAAATCTTGTTTTCGTCGTTTATATCATCTACTTCTTCATTTCTCAATTCAGTAAGCACTTTTTACTAACATTGTTCAGTTCCAGCTCGTC
The DNA here is from genome assembly GCA_031002005.1 of Vandiemenella viatica. Lineage (NCBI taxonomy): Eukaryota > Metazoa > Arthropoda > Insecta > Orthoptera > Morabidae > Vandiemenella > Vandiemenella viatica. The sequence goes on along the minus strand of JARYHS010013631.1, from coordinate 20,583,782 downwards.
ACATATACCGACGTTTAATAACTTCCTTTAAATTCACTAACTTCTATTTCTTAAGTAGAACTTCATCAAATGTTGTAACACATTGCCGCTTGTGAAGCACACCTCTCTGCAGGAAAAATGGTCGCTATGTCACACCTCTCCTAATGTCAAGTCTATATACACCCTTTTGCTGCAATCACAAAACGTTTGCACAAATCTATATATATAAAGATGAATGTATGTATGTTTGTTTGTTTGTTTGGTTGGTTGGCTGTTCTTTATACAAATCCACAGTTTTCATCCGATTTCGATGAAACTTTGCACACTTATCCCTTGAAACAAGGAGAAAAGTACTGTCTACATTTGGTTGAAAAATTTTCTGCATTAATGATACATGTTGTCTTATAATTTCGAAAAATTACTGAACGGCGATAAACAAACGCGTTGGATGTTATAACATATGCTACCACCCCAATTATGTAATTATTTATCATTTAAATATTATTTTTGTAATTACATTTTTGTTAAGTGTAATTAATTATCATTTAAATATTGATTGTAATGATGTACATGATATAATTTCTAAGCTCGAGGAAACCACAGATTAACAAACATTGTCAGTGGGTAGTATATCATTGAAAAGAATGAGGTAGAAAATCTTTGGTCTGATGTGAGAGATTCAAAAAAAAAAAAAGGAAGGTGTGTGTGTAAAAAAATCTGTAGGTGTTGGATTGAGTCACAGTAACATTATATGAGTGTATAGTAGTTCGAGAAGTGTTGTACTTTGATTGTATTTTGTTTTGGTTGCGAGCTTTGAATTGACTATTTATTAAAAAAACAGCTGAGAATATACGCTAACAACTTGGTGTTGTAACTTATGTAGAATTAGCGACCATTTGATGAGGTATTTTATTACCATTGAATATCTTTAAATATTTTTTTAAAAAAAGGTGACCTCTACTCTGTGTACGTGGATTAAAAGACGACTTATTTAGGGCCACGTCGTCGTAAGATCTACAGAGTTTCGAGCGAATATTTAATGAGATTTGCTCGACTTCAATTGGATGAATTTTAAATGTTTGGAGGTTACAATGTGCAGGTCTGTGTACTGCTTTTCTTTATAGTGGTCTGCCTCTTTCCTTTTGTTACGTTTTGATGACTAAATGGCTATACCGATATTGATGGAATTTGACAAGAAAATCTGTAGGAATGGCACAGGATATTTTTTCCGGTATGATTAACCGTTGTAGTCACGAAAGTTTGAGAACTTATCGAATGGTGACAGAAATATCTTGGAATTTGATTCTCTTCAAGAGAGAGGTAGTATGATATAGTGCTTTCCTGTCATATTATGCCGACTCAGTTTTCAACAACTTTCTATAATCAATTCTGGCAAAGAAATTCTTAATCCATGCGTACGAAGTCGCGGGTATCAGCTAGTGTTATAATATTGCTGGCAAATTCCGTTTCTGATCCCCTCCAGGCGATGAGTCAATAGCATATTTCGGATTTCCTTCCTACGTTTGAAACAACGTTACAAAACCTTTTACGAATTGGAAAACTTGTGTAAAATGACTCATAATTTACTTTTACAGCCTTTGATATAGTTTTGCAACTGAAGAACTTCAACTTGAACTGTGCGATCAATATTACAAGTGTAGGAATTCTTCAAGTCTATAAATACAGTTGTATTAAAGCCATAAGTCACGAATAATCAGAGTTTTTAGTAAGATTCTGGAATATAACACTTCTTTATATGAAATCCGTCTATGTGTGTGCTGAGAACACTAACTACATTCTGATACCAGGGTCGTGGAGGGAAATGAAGACCCTTTTCTGCGGTCACCAGCAGCCTGGTAATTACTTAATACTTTTTTGTTGTTGAAGTTAAACTAACGATCCCACATCACTGATAGAAATATTTATCTCTCGGCGACGAAACACTGGGAAATGAGTCAAAATACTTGTTGTAGTGGTAACGAGAAGGCGAGGTGAGAGGCGAGCCGACGACCTGTTAATTGAACACGCAGCTCTTGTAAAAGGAGACGCCGCGCCGGGCGGCGTTTCAAGTCCACTGGGCAGACACCGGCCGAGCATGGAAGGTCAGCCGCCAGGCTCACACTCCAGCGGCCGCAGCCGACAACACTGTAGCCACCAGACACCAACCGTCTCCACTACTCCTCATTTATAAGTGTTTCAAAAACGGTTTTACAAATTTCAATGATATCTACTCAAAAGTATCCGGCCAACCCTATGTGATGCAGAATTGAACGCAAGATAACACAACAGGTTGATTCACTAGTACACAAGGAGGCGGGGTATATTAAGATGTCAGGAGAGAAGCAGTAACAGCAGAATTAGTCGGTAAGAAGAGCTCTGTGATTTCAAACGTGGACTAGTCATCTGATGTCACCTGAGTAACAGATTCATCAGAGACATGTCAACCCGTCTAAAGCTGCCCAAGTCAACTATTGGGAATTGTGAAGTGAAAACGCGTAGGAGCATCCCATCCAAACTAAAACCAGGCAGAACTCATTTAATGACGAACAAGGGCCGCCGAGCATTGCGGTGGATGGTAGTAAAGAAACGCAGGAAATCAGCGGAAGCAATCACTCGTGGGTTCCAAGTGCTACCAGTAGAGGTGGGGAAAGGGACTCACTAAAAAGAGCGGCGCTCATTTGACCACTCAGTGAAGAGGACTAGTTCTTTTGAACGGTTCACTAGTTCACTAACTTACTTTAAATAAAAGGAATTGTTATTTACGTTTTGAGAGTACTATCTGTTTGTTTTATTTACATTTAAATTGATTTCGTACGTTAATCTCATATGCGATTAGTTTATTTATTTTTATAGTTATCCTGAAATATTTTACCCTCTTAAACACTATCGGATTATTTTCACTTAGAAAGGCCGTTTAAAAGGGTCAATGACATACATTTTGGATTGCTGGGAACTTTTGAGAGGGTAATTTGATAATAATAAACACGGTTAATTTTATATTAATGTATTTATAGGAACAAACACAAAGTACTACCACTTTTGACCGAGAGTGGTGGTGTAACGGTTAGCGTTCTGGCCTCGCATTCTGGAGGACGCAGTACCGGATTAACCACGTATCAGGAGGTAGCAAATGCTACGGGCCTCACGCCTTCTAGGGGGGCCCCGCTCCTAGGCTAGATGGGCGACCTTTTTTTTTTTAGCTCCGGCCCTGGGAGGACGGTGGTTCGAATCCCCGTCCGGGCATCCAGATTTGGGTTTTCCATGGCTTCCCAAATCACTCCAGGCAAATGACGGGATGCTTCCTTCAAAAGGCCATGGCCGAATTCCTTCCCATTCCTTGCCCCCCATCCTTCACCGTCTCTAAAGACCTCGCTGTTAAGAGACGTTAAGCAGCCTTCTTCCTTTTTCTGCGTAAATTTGTACAGATTTGGAATACCGATTCACTTGCCAATGACACATCTTTAACGCCAAACAATGAAAAAATATAAAAAAGACCTTGCGTCACGATTAAGTTTAAACGTGTGGAGCGGTCATTTAAATATATCTGAGCCTTAATTTAGATTACAAACGTAACAGAACATATAGTACAATACAACTTACCGAAGAGAAAAAGAGAGAAGTGAATTGGTAGTTCAGTCAGACTCCAACGAAATCGGTCACCACTGGCACTGCACCACTGAGCGCTGGAACGGAGAACGACTCACCCGCCGCAGAAAGAAAAGAACGGAGAACGAACGAATGAACTAGTTCTTCTGGGTCTGTAGAGCGGAGAGCGGAGCGGCTAAACAGTGAACACAGAACGAACATGGGTGGAGGGCACAGCAGTCGGGCGATGCATGGCGGATACTGACAATGCCCAAACTTATTGTTGGCGCTCACTCGACATGGGTGCCGAGTTGGGGGTTTTCCCCCTAAATTTGGAGGGTTTCCCACACGGGATGAGATTTTTTTAGGGACTTTATAATTTTATTAGAGACTTTTTGATTTATTTGTTGAATTTGTTGAACATTAAATTAGCATCAGGTACAGTACCTTGTTAGTAAGAATTCAGACTTCCCCGTTGTTAATTTTTTTTTTCTGATCACAAAGTAAAATATTTACGTGCTGATTAATATTTTTTTAAAAAAGTCTCCATAGATTCAGTGTTTAGTGTTTACCATAGACGTAGACATCTTTTGTTTACCTACGGATACGGTATGCTAAGACGTGTTTGTTGGAGCAGCGTGCAACAATTTTGCCGTTGTTGTTTAGAAATTTCTGGTCGAATTATCTGTACTGTTGTGTGTAAGTATGCAATTTGTTGATTAACAATATTGAAAATGATTGCAACGAAAGGTTGGTACAAGTCAAACTCAAATAACAAAGTATTCATATTTTGGGCAACAAAAATGACATCGAGTACGAGTAGTATCAATTGAGTAATAAAACATGGGGAATATATCCACCTCAGCTAATTTTATTGTGACGCAGCTGGCTTTAACGTTTTGAAAACATTTCAGAGTTTGGCCTACTATTGATCACGATTCCAATTTCCACAGCGCATTTGTATCTATAATATTGTTAAAAATAAGTTGCGTTATAGGTTATGTAATAAAATGCTACAACGTGTGATAATGGTCCGATTTACGTTGCGACGAAATGGGGGATGTTGTATAACATTTAATCCTCCTACTAAAATGTTAAGTTTTGTTTAATGTTAAAATATATTATATCAAAAACTCTGTACCATCAGAACAAAATGAAATAATGTTCGAAATATTGCATAATTTATAAATAACGAAAATTATTAAGCTGAATATAGTATTTATTTTTTAGGGATTTTACCCCTTAATTTTGGTAATTTTAGGGGTTTTTGACTTAAGCTTTAGGGGTAAAAAATGTTTTGAGTTGGCAACCCTGTCACTCGATTGAAGTTAGTTCAAACAAGACCACGTACCGTTCGACACCCTGGCCAAACAAACGGCTCCAAGAGAACTACCGCTCATTTTTAGTTAGCGAAAGTTCACTTACTCTTTCAGAAGAACTGTTTAAAAGAACAAGTTCAGTCGCGAACAACGCATCTCTAGCTACTGGGCTGTTAAATGGAATAAGATGCAAGGTCGAGATGATGCTCATTAGCCAAACGTTTCTGTGATCAATGGCCAGCGATACTTGAAGTGGTATAGAGAGCGACGCCAATGCACAATGGATTACTATAAACGAGTGATTTGGAGCGATAAGTCACGCTATACCTCATGGTATTCCAATGAATGCTTGGAGAACGTTATCTGGCATATGTTGTGAGGCGTTATGATATTGGGATGTTTTCCGAGGTTAGGGCGCGGTACCCTTATTATTAAAAAACTCCAAATATGGAAGGAAATGGACACGTTTTAAACCACTGTGTTCTGCGTGCGGCAGAGGACCAGTTGTGAGGCGATGATTGTATCAGCATGACAATGCACCCTATCAAAAAGCTGCACTTGTAAGGCAATATTTTTTGAACAGTACCAGACTTGAAATTAAATGGCGTGCCCAAAGTCCCGACCTGAACCCAACGGAACACCTTTGTGATGAGTTACACCATCTACTTTGCTCCATACCCCAGCGTCCAACATCACTACCTTCTTATGAGGAAGAATGGGCTTCTATTCTTTCACATTGAAAGTCTCTCCTGCAATTTTAAAGCCATCATAAAGGCAAAGGGCGGACTCATCCGTGTACAATAATAATTAACGAGACGCGGTTAAAGCCTAAGTGCAATTTCAGGTACATGTCGGTATAATTTTGTTCCGGTAGTATATGAGATATTCAGATAAGATACAGAATCAGTTAGGTATATTTTTCTAGAAAAATACTCTAAGTTTTACAAACGTATTGCCGTAGTACGATATTCATCCACATCAAGTTACAGCGCAGTTAAAATGGTTCCTATCCCTCTTCAGAATAGTGCTTATTGGTTATTTTGGTTTTACAACACGAACGCCCACACAGCAGTCACATGCAGATGATCAACAGCCCTTTATTGCCATCAAGACGGCTAAGCACATTAACTCACTTTGTTGATATCGGGTTGATCGAATGATCGTGTAGGACCCGCCCAATAACTAACTCACTTGCTTGACTTGACACCTATGTAAATTTAGTAAAGGCGTTTCATTAATAATCGAGTGTATGTTCTGCCTTTACCTGCAAAATCGCTGAGTTTAGATACTGAGTCAAAACCTCAATTGAAGAAATGAAGGCAGAGAAACTACACCGAGTGTGAAAAAAATATTATTTCTGGTGGGCTGTCTGCCACAACAGCAATGTCAGTAACATTGAACTAAAATAATATTTGAATTATTCTGGAAGTTATCTCCACCAATTTCTATATATATAATGTTTTTAACCTTTCTTGAAGCACCTTTTATAAGAAAAATAGAAAAAGATGCTAGAAAACTACATGTTACTGATAATAGTTTAAGATTCATATATTAAAATTAACAGTACCAGTCACAGCGTCAAGCGAAAGAATATTCATCAAATGTATTAGTTCCATACACAGCAAGTGAAAAATGTGTTCGAAACTGACAACTTAAACCAACCAATTATTTTTCTATTAATTTTTAATCCTGTTCATTTGATGAACGTTAATAGGCCTACATATAATAACTGTAATTTTAATGACACCATGATTCAAAAAAAAAAAAAATAAAAAAGTCCTTAAAGAAGCAGTGACAAAGAAAGAATTTTCCTCCTAGAGTGAGAAAATGTGTGTGTCATCAATTGTTGCATCATCCTAAATTACATTAAAAACAAGGACTAAAACCGACATTAGTGAAAAAAATAAATCACTGATTTAATTTCATTCTTTGTGATTGTCAATAATTCACGGAGAATAAATTGAAATAATCTCGTCATTAACGAATAAACGACAAGTTTCATTAGGTAAGACGAACTTCAGATGACTAATGTAAGAACGGAAACTTTTTCGGCGAATGATTCCACTGAAATCCGACCGCATATCCGTAAAGATGTTACCAGAAGACTGTTTTGGTAAAAATGTGTAGACCAGAAAAACAAACAGATTTGAATTACAATAGGCCTACAGATGGGAAAGGTAATACAATCGTTAAAGCCACAAACCAACAATATAAGGTCGAGAGAAATGAGTCAGATAGTAAAAACAATCTCAACAAAGCCGCAGATACAAAGAATATATAAATTTTAAAGATCGGTGTCAAATAGAATTTTGCTTCCTAAGATATCAGTTACGCTGGTCAACCTCAAGAACTGTAAATGATACTCCAGATTGTCCCTAGAATGCAACTGTCTGACGAGATGATATTTCCGATTTATATTGCTGTGTCATTATATCAGGTCTTATGCAATTCACGACATTAAATTTAACGTTTCTCAATATTTGTAGGGATCGCCTATTTTTCAATATTCGTATGCGCTCAGATTGCTGAACTCCCATCATTCTCAGGCACATTTTCAGATTTTAGTTTTATTTAGACCTACATTATACTCGTACATTTCACAGAGAACTACTGGAACCAATATCATTCACACGAAGAAAATGGATCCCTAAATTGGTTAATTTTCTAATTTCTGTGTTCAGCACAACTATACAGCATGATATCATCAATCATAAGTGCTGTCAATGTGCTTTCAGTTCAAGCGTAGTTATTGAGAATCTGGGGTAAGCTGGTTGTGCGGAAGGAAATTAAATAAATATTATTTACGTCTAATAATTGTTAAGTCGTAAGCAAAGCATCACACACTTGCGGTACCGTACCGTAATGACTTTAACGAATATCTCGTGTGTTGTTGAGTCAGAAGTTAGAGGCTTAGCACAAAAATTAATGATAATCATATTTTCAGATTTGCTAGCGGAATCCGTTTTCGGCTTTCCATTGCCGCGACACATTGCCGTTCACGACATTAGTGCAAAGGTTCTGGTCCAATTAAAATTTATAACAACAGTTATATCAGGATACAAGTCAACCTGAATCAAAAACAGATTCAATAAACCATTATTAATGTGTGGAAAAGTGGCCTTACAATAGAAACATTTACTTTTTTTTCTCACAACCTACAGACTGCAATCGGTGTATATATTTTTATTATTTGTTGATATAAAAATATATATATAAATAGTCGATGTTGGTAACAAATTTTAAGTTCCTAGATAATAGCATTCTTGAGATTGTGGTGGCTCTTCAATCATAAATAATTAACCCTCACTTAAAAATATTTTAGATACTTAATTGAAAAGAAGAACTGTTCTAATGACTGCATCTCCACTTGTTACAATATTTATTTTGTAATCAATTAGAAGAAATATAGAGCTTCTTCAGTTCAGGTGCGAAACATTTATTCATGACGAAACAAATATATATAACATAGCCGTGTTAGCGTTAACACGCCTCAATGAAATGATAACACACACAAAATAAAATTACAACACGAGCAGTTGCCCAGAACGTCGTTCGCGTGGACTATTGCTGTATAGACTACATTCTCAAACGAACAGAAGTCACAACAATATGACCCATGGCCCCTGCGGCACACTAAATGAAAATTCTTTTTGTATGTATGGTCTCCACAGTAAACTGTAACTTAATTCCGCTGAATAACATGATGTTCGTACGCTGCAATCACAATAAACTTTACAATTGCAAGAAGAAGCTTACCTTCAAATGGATTCAGCTTTTCGACAACTCATACTGTTAAACTTCCATGACAGAGGATTGCTGCTGATTAATCAGTCTTGTCGATGTTAAACTATTCAGAAATTTGTGTATTTTATTCGATTCATGAAGATTTAAATGATTGTAAATGTATTATAGTATAAGAGATTTATATAATAATAATAATAGTAATACTAATAAACGTTCCATTTACCAGGTGTGTAAATATGAAACCGGAATTTGCCAATAGATGGTTCTAGCTATCAATGCAGTTACCATCAGATTGCATTGTCACCATTTTCTTTTTTTGACATCTGATAGCCATTTTTAACCCACAACAATACAAGTTTCATACGACAGTGTAGTTTTCAATAATGTTGAATATTTTGAGTTTTGAGCCTCCAAACTACAATTTGCGGATATAATTGATTTTCTGTTACCATTTAAAGAAAGCTGAGCAGCGCTTTACTTCTTATGAAAATGTACGAAAATGACTGGTTTGAGTCAAAAGAGAAAAAAATAAAAATAAAAAAATCGGTGTGGCATTCATAAATTTCCATAGAGTTGGGAAAAATGTATATCTAACAATGGGCAATACTTCAAATAAGGTACTTTGTACCATTTTTACACAATAAAGGTGTATTTTTTACATGAAAAAATCCCGGTTTCATATTTACGCACCTGAAAATTTATTTACATCTTGCAACAAAAACATAATTACCACAATGTGAAACCTCTATCAGATTGATCATTTATGTTTTGAAATAGAAATTTTCTTGCTAAAGTACGAATTAACTGTTCCTTCATTGTGATCCTTGATTAATTTGCCTTATGTTTGCCCATCAGATCTTAAAATTACATTTTATTTTTCTATTTTTTTTTTAAAAAAAAAGGGCTTCATTTCTTCATTGGACATTGTTTTTGTTTCGTCGGTATGTCGATTCGATCAATTAAAATAGTATGTTAAATTAATAATCGATTGTTTCCTCATTATAATATTATAGGTTTCTTCTGGATTCTCAATCTGTGAAAGGAATAGAATGTTTGTAGGCCAGTTACTATACTTGGTTACGTACAGTTTGATTTACTGAAACAAAAGCAAACATGTTAATTAATTTGGGTAAAGGGTGAGCCTTCAAAGTTTCAACGAACCACAGCACTACATAAAAGAAAGCGGTAATTTAATTTCAGCTTGGTTAAAAACAATAACTATTTTCTACTTTGACATGTAAATATATGTGTTTTTCATAAATTTAGTACTGCAGTCTATTAATAGTCGGCGTTATGGTATTTCTTTTGTTTTAGATTTAGAATTTATTAATGTTAAGACATGCTGAAGAAATGTAAATACAACTTTTTATTTTCAGTTCTGCAATTTGACAGAATTGTAAGCCTAGGAACAAATTACCAGTAACTACGTACGGTACATACAGCTTTACAATATTTTAAAGTTTAGAACTGATTTAATTTTATACTCCGAAACTATTAGTTTATTAAATGAATCCATTTTCGCACTTTTAAACTGGACGAAACGCTGAATATGTCACGTTCTTGCTTTCATCTCTGAAAAGCGATTTACGTAAAAAGCAAAGAGTAAACCGTAGCAGTACCGCCTATGAATTCGGAGACTCTTTGGTCTTGGCGAGATGCGAATAGATAATGACGGTTTCCAAACGATCTATTCGTTTTTCCGGGATAAAAATATACTATCTTACTACCCAGATTATATTCTGAACTCCGTGCCAAATTTAATTTAAATCTGTTGAATAATTAAGGCGTGATTGAGACAAATAATCCAAACATCGATCCATCCAAACTTTCTTATTCATAATGTTGCTAAGATTAAGATTTAAACTTAACAATGACACATCAACTTGAAACATACCCTACTTCACCCGTGGGATCATGGATATACATTAATCGAAATGCTATCAATGTTCAGTAGTATTTGCGTATTTCATGTTCAACGAAAAGTAATTCTTAATTTACATTTTTTTCGACATCACATCAAATGTTACGAACCCTAATTTAACGGCGGGACCACTGGCTATACATTAATCAAAACCCCCATCAAAATACGACTATCAGACTTTAGCGTAAATCTCATTCATCTAAAAAAATATCCTGAATTTTCCCTTTTTTTAAACCCCGTTTTACGCGTGGAACCAAGGGCCGTACATTAATCAAAGACCCACGAAAATCCGATAATTAGTTTTTGAGTGACTCGTATTCAATAGAAAACAATAATTTAAAAATATGTTAGCTTTTCGACACCACATAAAAATGAAACTCGTCTTATTTTGTACTTTAAAATTTAAATTATTTTGAAAAAAAACTAAATTATTCACGCCTTCTGCTGTAGCGTCAAATACCTGTTGTAATAGTAACGCATGCTCAGTAACAATATAATCAAAGCTTTCGCTAACATTGATGGTAGAAAATAAATACTTTTATCTTGCATATCTATGGACAAAGAATTTAAGGAATACTTCTATTTATCAAAATAATACTACGTAAATATAAGCAACTAATGATTGATATGTCGATTTAAACACAATACATACTTTTATTTCAGTGTTCTGTCAGTTAATTTATTCGTGGATGCTTGGAAATGTTATTAAATAACGTGCATTACCAAGAATAATGGCGTAAAGCGTGACGTAATTGCACGACTCCATGGAGTGACGTCATGACGTGACAGACGACGTCATTGCAGACACAGAGTTGCTTGTTATAATATCAGATATTTTTCAATATTAATTACAATTTTATCATGTAATATAATAATAGCAAATCGTTTTGTATAATTATCCGCAGTTTTCAACAATCGAGAGAATTCTTTCAAGAGCCGCAAACTGATTGGCTGGGCAAGCTCAGTTTCCGGGAGGTTCAGTTGTGAACGACAGTCGTGTTAACGAGCAAAGACATTATCTTACCACAGTATCAAGTAATTGATACCAATGGGTCATCATACTTCGGTCATAAAAATGGCACCCCTCTTGAGGTCTCTCCGAAGAGTCAAAGCACTATGCTGTCGCATGTGAGGTAACAATGACGCAGGAAGTGTGATACGTACCGTTATACCGTTAAAGTTTGGTCCATGACTACCAACCGTGATCAGAAGTCATTTCCTGTGACTCCCAATACCACGGTGCCTGAAATGACACCGCTGTGCCTTTCCAAAAGAATAGAAGAATGAGAACTTTTCCCAGGTCACCAGAACCAAAAATAACTGGACTGATGATAAATGGTTTCGTATTGTCTTCAGCGCTGCTGCTCGATGGCGTCAAATTGCGTTTAGCGATGAATTTACTGGGCTGCTGGCCAACGATTTCGGATTGTGTTCAGCGATGAATTCACTGGGCTGCTGCTCGATGGCGTCGCATTGTGTTCAGCGATGAATTTACTGGGCTGCTGGCCAATGACTTCGGATTGTGTTCAGCGATGAATTCACTAGGGCTGCTGCTCGATGGCGTCGCATTGTGTTCAGCTATTCATTCACCGGGGCTGCTGCTCGATGGCGTCGCATTGTATTTAGCGATGAATTCACCGTAGCTGCTGGTCGATTGCGTCGCATTGTGTTTAGCGATGAGTTTACTGGGCTGCTGACCAACGACTTCGGATTGTGTACTGCGATGAATTCCCTGGGCTACTGCTCGATGGCGTCGCATTGTGTTAGCGATTCATTCACCGGGGCTGCTGCTCGATGGCGTCGCATTGTGTTCAGCGATGAATTTACTGGGCTGCTGGCCAACGATTTCGGATTGTGTTCAGCGATGAATTCACTGGGCTGCTGCTCGATGGTTTCGCATTGTGTTCAGCTATTCATTCACCGGGGCTGCTGATCGATGGCGTCGCATTGTGTTCAGTGATGAATTTACTGGGCTGCTGGCCAAAGAGTTCGAATTGTGTTCAGAAATGAATTCACCGGGCTGCTGGTTGATGGCGTCGTGTATAGAGATGAATTCACCAGGGCTGCTCGTCGATGGAGTCGCATTGTGTTTAGCGATGAATTCACCGGAGCTACTGGTCGATGGCGTCGCATTGTATTTAGCGATGAATTCACCGTAGCTGCTGATCGATTGAGTCACATTGTGTTTAGCGATGAGTTTACTGGGCTGCTGACCAACGACTTCGGATTGTGTACTGCGATGAATTCCCTGGGCTACTGCTCGATGGCGTCGCATTGTGTTTAGCGATTCATTCACCGGGGCTGCTGCTCGATGGCGTCGCATTGTGTTCAGCGATGAATTTACTGGGCTGCTGGCCAACGATTTCGGATTGTGTTCAGCGATGAATTCACTGGGCTGCTGCTCGATGGTTTCGCATTGTGTTCAGCTATTCATTCACCGGGGCTGCTGATCGATGGCGTCGCATTGTGTTCAGTGATGAATTTACTGGGCTGCTGGCCAAAGAGTTCGAATTGTGTTCAGAAATGAATTCACCGGGCTGCTGGTTGATGGCGTCGTGTATAGAGATGAATTCACCAGGGCTGCTCGTCGATGGAGTCGCATTGTGTTTAGCGATGAATTCACCGGAGCTACTGGTCGATGGCGTCGCATTGTATTTAGCGATGAATTCACCGTAGCTGCTGATCGATTGAGTCACATTGTGTTTAGCGATGAGTTTACTGGGCTGCTGACCAACGACTTCGGATTGTGTACTGCGATGAATTCACCTGGGCTACTGCTCAATGGCGTCGCATTGTGTTTAGCGATTAATTCACCGGGGCTGCTGGTCGATGGTGTCGCATTGTGGTCAACGATTAATTTACTGGACTGCTGGCCAATGAATTCGATTTGTGTTCAGCGATGAATTCACTGAGGCTGCTGATCGATGGCGTCATATTGTGTTCAGTTATTAATTCAACGGAGCTGCTGGTCGATGGCGTCTCATTGTGTTCATCGATGAATTTACTGGGTTGCTGGTCAATGGCGTCACGTTTCGTTCAGCAAAGAATCATGGTTCTACAATACCTCGGATGATCGTAGTTCGGAAAGGTCCCAATCTCTAAATGTATTGAAGAAAAACGGCGGTGTTGCTCCAAGCGTAATGGCGTTGGAAGCCATAGGGTATGAGTTCAGGTCGTGGCTGGTAGTGATGGAGGGAACTCTTGGCAAAACGGCACGTCAGACATTCTGCATCCTTATGTGATACCTCTCAAGAGGCACACCATGGTGCCATTTTTTAACAGGGAAATGCTTGTCTAAGCAAGTCATGAACTGTTTGCGTGATGTTGAGGAACTCCTGTGGACAGCAGGGTTCCCAGATCTGTCCACGATAGACCACATGTGAGAATAGTTAGGAGTTAGACTCTATCCCAGTGCCAATATCCAGGCTGTCAAGAACCGGGTACAATTGTTGTGGGCAGGCTTGCCTCGGCTTTATGACACCCTTACGGAATCAGTGCATATATCCAGTCCAGTGGGTTGCAACGTAGCACTGACAAGTGAGCTCATACTGCCAAGGTCTTTGTAGATTTGCCTCGATTTTGTAATCAGTCTCATATTCTGTCAGCCCGTGACCTTTTATTTCGTTTCCTCCTTTCCTTCTGGGTGCTTCACCTTTTTCTAGGCAGTGTATCTTTTGTAAATGGTCCCGTGTTGAACAGTTTCAGATATCCTGTAGTACGGATCGACGATTGGAATTCTCAAACATTCTCATCAATCATTTCAAAGAGCAAGTATGCTTCATAATGCCTACCGACGATTACCAACAAAATTCAAATTTAGACCATCATTTTAAATCCTTTGGTTAGATACTTACCATTATTTTTCAGAATATAATAGAAATGCAGTTGTAAAATTCCTAGTAAGTGTTTCGAGTAACAACAAAGTTGAATGCCTAGAGACAAAAAATACACTTTCAATTGACCACAGACGTAAATACCTATTTTAATTTTTTATGTTTGAAAGTTTTTATGTTGCAGTTTATATTAATTAATTAAAAATTATGAGTAAATATGTACTTATGTCATTACTTCCATTGAGATAATTCTATTATCTCAGGCAGAAAGTAATAATAATTAAATGTGCTTGGCATTCGTGTGCGAGTAGTCGGTGATAACTGCACTACAGATTTTTCTTTTTTATTGATAGTGATTACTGTCGCATGCTGTATTAATAATATGCACTGTTTTCAAGTACAGTCTATTCTGTTTCTCTATAAGCGTTTTTTCAATCAGTGTCATGGATGAATGGTAAAGGTCTGGCCTCGTATTTTGGAGGAAGTGGGTTCGAAACCCCGTACGGGCAGCGAGACTTGGGTTTCCATGGTTTCCAAAAATCACTCCAAGCGAATGCCGGGATGCTTCCTTCAAAAGGACTTAGCCGAATTTCTTACTGTTCCTGGCACCCAGTCCTTCCTGTCTCTAATGACCTCTTCGTCGACGAGGCATAAAGCCATTAACAAAAAAAAAATTTCATTTTTTTCTTACCATTCTAAAATAATTGTTTGAGATGGGAATAAATTCCTGAGAAAAGATGGAGACAGTTTTCAATCTTTTTTCTCTACACTTCTTGCAATTTTTATCGCAACATATTTACTCTGCAAGCTTGCTGGATAAAGTAATCGCATTCCAAGTATCACGTCCCGCGTACGGATCACAGGACGGCCATGAATTTTGACTGACTTTGCCGGATGGTTCGGTTTCCACGTTATACTGTAATTCCCGGAGGGTAAAACAGTCGTCTTACCACTGCCACTTAGTCCATAACCTTCGAGTTATGGACTAAGTTGCTTCAGCCGCTGATGAAAGCAGAATGTTGATAACCTAATAATGCATACAGCTGGAATTATATTTACCTAGTTAAGGAATATATATTTATTAGCTGATTAACATATCTTTAGAAGATTTTTCTTCTAAGTTTTTGCTATGCTGTGATCTCGGAAGGTCATTTTCCCAAATCTGTTAGTGTTGTACGAACTGATTGAACGATGGTAGTCTTTTTTTCTAACCTGTAAATCAGTATTAGTTAGGAGTGTTAACAGCAAGCGAAGTAAATTAGCCGATATACGGTATGCTGGTCAAATAACTTGCTTTTATTTCAAAGATATAGAACGAAGTCTTGAAACTTACTTTATTTTTCCTCATAATACTCCAGTAGCTCTTCACAGTTGCAGCAAAGTGCTCCAGATTTGTGATTCCCTCGTGGAAATTGATATCTTCAAAGCCCTCAAAATATTCGTTTACTTCCTCTATGACCACTTCATTTGGCCGAAATATGAATCCAGCAAGGAATGTTTTGAATGTCAGGAACGGATGGTAATCCGATCAATTAAGATCAGGTGAATAGGATGGGAACGGGAGAATTTTAGACCGACACTGCTTGAATGTACCAGAACATTGTCATGGCGAAACGACAACTTCTTTTTGGCAATTCCCGAACGTTTTCCCTCAACCGCTGTTTTCAGTGATGCTTAGAATTCTCAAATAATGCCCCCCCCCCCATTTTCTAGTCAATCAAGAAAATTAAAAAAAAACTGAAGCTCATTTTCAGCTGATTGAAACCATTTCGATATCTTCGGAGCCGGTTTGCCTCGTGAAGTATACACCGTTTTGGCTGCTGTTTCGTTTCCGATGCGTAGTGAAGAATCCATATTTCGTCCATAGTTACAAAATGCCACAAAAGTCGGTTGTATTCTTCTTAAACACCTCCAAACTGTCTGCAGCTGTTAGCATACGATTTCGATTTTGTTCCGTAGTGAGCAGACGCGGCATCCATCTTTTTTCATGTGTTTTTCAATATGCAAAATAAAAATAAACCCGCTCAGTTGAGATGCCTGTAGCATCTGCTATCACCTTCCCTATCACTCATCTGTCAATCAAAACAGTGTCATGAGCTTATCGATGATTTCCGACTTCACAGCAGTTTTTGGATCTCCAGTGCGTTCTACATCTTCGAGGATTTCCTGCCACGTAAGAGCTCACTTATACAATGTCTAACGGTTTGCGTGTCTAAGGGTATGTGTCACTAATGTTGCAAAATCCTGTCATGAATTTATCTCGCTCTTTTCCCTTCCAGAAAAAAGATCTTAATCACATCGCGAATTCCAATTTTAGCCATGTTTCACTGTCGCTCAATATGCAAAACAAAGAATACGCATCAACTATAACATTTGACCAAGGATTATAAATACATAGAGAGAAAATATTATGATCACATACACAATTTCTATCAGCATGCGAACCAAATTACTTATCAATACGTCCTAGTACTAGAGGTGTTGCTCAGTGTTTAAAATCCTTTTGAGGGCTTATCTAATAATGTGTTAGCACTGTCACAGAACCTTACCTGCAAATTGCTGATTAACAACGGACAGTGAGTACTGGCTGAATGAAATTCGTGTGTGATAAAATGCTAAGTAGATTGGCCAGTATCTGCTACACGTAATGGTTTATTTTTTGGCCACCAGAGGTCACCATCAGCTTGAGATGCAGCCTTCATGTTCCGATTTACGTCAGAAAATTTAATGCCCGCTGGGATCATATATTCTGACTGTATATACTGATTGATAGGAAGGGATGCAGGGTTGCATCGAAGGCACGAAAGGCAGCATACTTCATCCGGTCTCAAGTCTGGATGTGGACGGACATATCTGTAAAGAATTCATGTCTGAACTAATGGTTGCTTAGATTGTCGCGTTACAATACAATGGGAAGTTTGAGGAAATTCTTATTTTTTGAATCAATTACATAATGGTTTAAAACCAACGTTTAAGTCATCCAATGAAAAAATACAAAATTGTCACCTTGTATCTGCAGTGAAAATATCAGTATTGTACTTCTCTGGTTTTTAAGTCGTTTGTATCGAATTTGTGAAAATCTATTGGAATGTGGTGACTTTTTGACATGTATACAATATCTGTAATTGAATCTGTAAACGTAGTTACTCTGAGTTCATCAATCGTAATCGTTTAGAGGGAAGAAAAGTGGTAACATTGAATCTAATTTTTATGTCTATCCCTGTTGGATGAAGGATTGAAAACGAACATTAATATCAGGTCACAACAATCTCGCAATTTTTTTTAGCAAGACTAGTGTCTGTCCACCATCCCAAATAAGGCATGTGTTTATCGGAATCATTTAAAATGACCAACTAATATGTTCTAATTACACACACCTAATGACACTGGGTTACACTGTATATTTCATCCTACATCAGGATGGTGAAGCTGGCTGGTTAAACCCTGCCATTCGTTTCATTCCGCGTGATACAGCAAGTAGCACCGACGCCAATGGATTTTCGTTAAATGTTTTGAATTGAAAGAAAATGAGCTCTGTAAAACGTTAGCAATTTAGAAATTGCGTCAGCAGCAGGAAAAGCTCACATACAAAATAATTTCAGTTTTTAGTCGTTACTCTCGTAAAACTGTGCACTTTAATCATATCTTAATGGGATACCTAACTATTTTTCCTTAATAGCGTTCAGTGCTTTTTTTGGCTAGTCGACTAATTTTTGTTTGCACGTTCGAAAAATGATATGGCTGCTGCCAAATTTTATTTTATCTCTATCCTCCTTGTTGATCAATTTTGCCTCATGGACATAAGCGAAAAAATTTAATTTTACTTTTTATTGATGAATTTCCAGAAACACAGTGACGAGGAGATATCTTAATGAATGATGTGGTTAAATGTTCAGTTGTACTGGAGCGGATGAGATTAAGGCCACAGCCGTCGAAATGTGTCCGCACCCACAGTCAGAGATAATGCTTGCAATCACTCTGCGTCTGCGGTGTTGGATCTACCATAATTCGATTTGGTTTATCGTATGACAAAAAATAAAAATGTAATGCATTCTAGTAATGAACGTTTCAGTATATTATAAACCTGTGAGCCCTTGTTTATAAAGTTAAACTTAATTACATTGCTGCGAGAACAAAGTTGATTATTGACATTGAATATTCCAGAATGATAAAAACATGATATTTACGGGACTAATGGTGCTACGCAATTAATATGAAAAAAACACCTGAGATTTATCACATTTGTAAAGGTTGATGTGAGTTGAATAAAACAGAACGAGACAAAGTTAACAACGAAATTGACAACATACAAAAGTTACAAAAAGTCAAGCAACGTCAGCTCGTTTTCCAATGACAAAAGTATGAGTGTGGTTGTAATTCATAAGAAGACATCGTGCACAAAGTAAAATGTTTCTATTATATATGCTAGGTATATTTTCGAAGCGTCAACTACATATACTGCTGTCTGAAAATTTTGCTGCCTCTATTTGTGAATTTTCTTTTCAAGACAAAAATTTTTTCGTGGTAGATGCTACCATCGTTTCTGTCTTCAGTCCTCTAGAATTTGATCATATAATGTTACCAGAATTGTTAGATCATAAATATGCTCTCCATGGAACGAACAGTGAAATTGACACTATGCTACATAGACTTGATCACTTTCGTTCCCTGTAATCAAACCAATTAGCTGCAAAAATACATAATCACCTTTTGGAAGAAATGTGTTTCATACGGAGAGAATTCGCATGCGGTTTCTCAAAATATTACAAAAAAGTTATTTTTTTCCTATAGCAGAACAATGATTGTACAACACGAATTGCTAAGGCTTATCCCGGTAATCATTACATACAATTCTTATGTCTGTATAACAGTCACACCACCATAACCCAACATGTTGTTTTTTTCACGTCTACGTAATTTCTACGGCACATACATACGTCGATTACCTTACACTTATTTAGCATATTAGTTGCTGCATGACTCAATTTTTTTTTAGTGAACCCACTTCAAAATCGCGATATATCTGCATGCACTTCCTACACACTATCTTCACCCAGTTATCGACAAAACAAACGCATAGCAATTGAAACACTTTCATATGCTAAGACGTTTGGTTCTTAAATTTCGTATAGAACTCTCATGTCTAGTACATACTTTATTTTGCATTTGAAAATAATATAAAACGATTGCCAGCAACGAACCTTTAAAAGAATCAGTCGTTTGTCGTAATTCCATTAGTAAAAATTATGACCCTCAATAAAAGAAAGTAACAATTCGGCTATATTTGTATCCTGGTATAACCAAAACATGCGAGATCCAGAACTTTAACTATTGTACAGCTACTTAAAAAAAAAAACTTTAGGAGTAGGTGATTCAATAATTTGCATCAATTTAAGTACCGGATGTATTGAATCGTTAATTTTGTGATAAAGTCTTAAAAATAACAACATTTCTGAAGAATCTAGCAATCCAGGTCTCCAAGAACGGAAGAACTGCGCCACATAATTTTTTTCACTTAACTCGAAGAACTTATTTTTTGTTGTTAACTCTTTCATCCATGTACGGGTTCTAAACCCGTAAATTCACATTAAAAGATAATAGTCTTCTTCACCTAATTTTTGGGCTCCCGCCGGACAAAACTAACTTTTTTCTCATCTTCGGGAGATCCGAAGTACTTCAAACTGAAGAATTTGACAGTACATTCTCCAATAAGCTGGGAAGTACTTGTAAAAACCTCCAAGCGTCGGTGGGATATATCTACATGCTTCATAATGAATAGGTATTTAGGTAGTTATATGTTATTTTTCATAGCGTGCGTTACGCTACAACACAAAAATGTTAACACTGACAAATTTTGTAAAGTTTCAGAAATATTGACTTGCTTATCTGGTAGACGTCGTTACGAAACTATTCTATTGGCTGTTCTGCGAGTTACAGCATGATATCTCCATCGCTTTACAGCGTAGTAGACACTGCGCTATCTGTGGCCTCTGCCGCGCCGCCGCCTCAAGGTTGGAAGGCGCCAGGTGGATTCACCTTCAATGGTCGCAACTGCCGGAACACCGTGTCGCGGCCATGTTGCACCTCCATCTTGGTGGGTACCTCCGTGACCACCAATCAGGAGTCAGGGCGGGGTCGGTAGTCACGCCTCCTACAGGTACGCTGACCACCTGACCATCGTCTTACATTCATCACGCACTCATTTACATCCCGTCCTATCACGGAACCTCCGCTTTTTATCGTTCACCTGTTCGCCGACCCTGATCTACATTCATTTGAATTATTTATACTCAGCCTTTGGTCCTCTAATCAGGTCGGTTAACGTCTTAGTATGGAACATGGGCAAGGTGATTCGCTGACCCAGCATCGTCCTACCTTGTTAACGACCCTGGACTGAATACGTCATGTTGCGGGGATAGTCAGTGGACGGCTTTCTGGAGGCGACGTATTTGCCTCTGACATGCTGTTGCTACCGCAACTCAACTGTGCATTCCTGGTGTCAAAGAAACATTCAATTAGAGCATCGATATTCAGCATCTTTGGTCGGTCCAGATGGTGGCTTTCCGGCAAGTTTGTGTTCCACCAGCTAGGGTAAGGTAGGCAGCCCGCAACCCAATTTTTTTTCATTCCGGTAGTTCAACCAAATCTACGTCAAATCATTCCGACTGATGCTGGAATAAGCATGTCTCTCTTTTTGTATCTGTGTTTAAGTGTTATCAATTACCACGCAGTATAGTCTTATGATAAAGCATCTTTTCGTCATTTTAATATTATTTAATATCTTCATCCCAATTCTACCATTCTAAGAAAATTTGGTTTTTCTTTCACCGAGCGTGGTGGGTGAGTGGTTAACGCTCTGGCCTCGCATTCTGGAGGACGCCAGTTCGAATCCCCGTCCGGGCATCCAGATTTGGGTTTTCCATGGTTTCCCCAATTCACTGCAAGTCAATGCCGGGATGCTTCCTTCAAAATGCCATGGCGAAATTCCTTCCCATTCCTTGTACCGAATTCCATCCCGCCTCTAATGACCTCGAAGTCGACGAGGCATAAAGCCATAAATAACAAAGGTTTTTCTTTGCTCAGTGCTGATTGTTTTAATGAAATTAGTTTGCAGAAATAAAAATTCAGTCGTGCAGAATGAGTTAGTGATACAAACTTAAAAAATATTAACTACTTATCCTTCGTTAACGACGTATCTCCAACAAATTTATAGAAAAAAAAATCGGGAAAACAATCGTAGTTATTTTGATAAGGATATTTCTATCGAATCTTTCTAACAAACGCGTCTTGAAAAATCATGTTGAAGGGCTTAAGGAACAGTCTTCAGAATGTTTCTGTATGATAATGCTGACAAATCGGATACAATTATATTTTTTGAAATGTTTAATTCCTTCCATTGGTGCCGTAAACTAAAGTCTTTGTTTTTTTGTAACAAAAATGTTGTTTAAATTAAGGAAGACGAACGTTGGATATAATCTTTACACGTCACAAGAGCATACAAATATATCTTCCATGCTTCTGGAACTCAACGAGGTATTATACCGCATCATCGTTTCCATCGGTTTGATTTTACCGTATTTACTGTATTAAATTCCCCTAACTACAGTTTGTGCCTTTATCGAGATGTTTCATTGCTTTATTTTCAATTAGGCTTATTATATTTAGTAGCAATAGATCTCTTCGTTCACTACGATGCTCTCATCCCCTCTGAGGAAACATTAAATAAACATCTGAACGGAAGAGGTGAATATAACAACTTTTCAGTTCTTAATTTTTTAAGTAATTACGTTATAGTGAAATGTATTAAAATCTGATCAGTAATCAGGAAATAGTAACATTACCAATTAAATATTTCTTTTACTAATCGTTTGATTATCTCTAGACAATAACAGTTCGCACTCTTGTGTCCCGTACCATACTGACTTAAATCAGAATATTTAATCCATAAAATTACATTTGCAGAAAGCCTATGAGTATTCGTATAACGTATGATGTGAATGTTTTAATAATACATACCATGGTAGAAACATGTAATTATATTCTCCTTACTGCTTTACTTGAAAAGTATATTTATGCATTTAGAAAGTAATGAACGAGTTTATGATTTATTTATTCGAATGAAAAAAGAAACAAATTACGCAGGAGCATTGAGAAAAATATCTTGTAATGCTTTACAACGTTTGATACTGTTGTTTCTATTTTTTTAACATAACAGATTTTATTTGCCTCATACTCTGATAATTTTTCTCCGTGTGCTATTAGATTATACTGCGGTTAGATCATAGTCTCGCTTTAGCGCTAAGTGCAGGCAATTTTTGTATAGAGTAAATTAAGATAAGCCTTTTCCCTACCGGCAATTAAAGTCACTTTTCACGTTATGCAAACAATTATCGGTGTAAAAGTGTCACCAACCTCGGCGTTAAATCATTGTCGCTTAACCAAATGCGGCGAGATAGAAGGAGATACACGCGAGTATTCGTTTTACGGCGACACTAACAGGTGGAAGTGCGTGTGGCTATCGCTAGAGTGAACTTTTTTAGGGCACGGGATTGCACATAAACCTGACCGTCAGGCACGGTGTGTCTCTTTGAGTACTGGCACAGAGATAAGTACAGTCAGGTAGCAACTGGATTTATACACTCTGATATAGGAATTGTGCTGCAGAGTGAGACATGTCTATACGTTGGATCCAACGCTGTGCAATTCGCAGATAGTAATCAAATAATTTCTTGTAACGTTCAGCAGCTTTTCTCTGAAATAAATTATCAGATAGACAATCCTTAAAGGAATACGGATAAAATAAACGATTCTGAACTCTACATCATGGCAGGTATGCTACTTTATAAATAATTATTTATTTTGCACTTGAGGTAACTTCACTTTCTCCGTATTATGAACGTCGCTCATAAATGTTAATTATGTATATTCGCATCCAACTAAAGAAAATCCAATGTTGTAGGCATTCCTGATCAGTTTTTGAAGCACCATTGTTTCTGATGGGGCGATATTTCTTATTTGTAGAATACAAAGTGATTCAACCGGAATAATGTCACACATGCAATTGTCTAACAACAGGAATGAAACTTCATCACCATTTTAGCAATTCAGCTATATAAATCAGTAATGTGGCAAACGTTATTATAAACACTCGTCTAAAACCAACTTCGTTATTTGATAAAATTACTTATGTTTCTTCTAACTACGCAAGGAATAACTAAATTGAATCCAAATTTTTATTTCAGTAAAAAATTGATTTTTTTTTTAATGAGAACACTTTGAACCTAGGTGGTATAACAGTACTTTAGAATAAGTGATTTTTTTCTCCCCTCCAGAGAATTGTAAAATTAATTATAGGCCTATCAGCAGCAGCACGATAGAATTCACCCCGAGTGTAAACTGCATTCACTAGAAGGTATATGAAATCTTGACGATCCTGAACAAGTTGCTCGATTTGGGGAAAGAGAATATTCGATTTCAGTGCAAATATACGAAAGTTTTTGGGTTCATTTATATGTTTTGAGGAAACTTGAAAGGGTAAAAAAATTGCTACACATGAGCAGCCTAAAAAAACTTATTGTTGTTCAAAACCGTTGCATACAGAATGTGGTGGAAATGACTAAACATTACCGTTTGGTGGCTAGATTTAGAGTAATAATTTTGATAATGACACAGACTTCACTTGGAAATTCCTCAGTACTGAAACTGATTTGATGTATATATCATCGCGGCCAGCTATGAATGCAATCCCAAAAGATTGGCCGCTTTTGTGAAAAACCTGGAAACAGCTGACAGGACCACGTAAACCACTATAGAGTTATCATCACCGTTTAATAATCATAAAACATGTAAAATGTAATACAATCGCAAACAAATAATTGAAGATTGCAACATCAAACTTTTTTATCCAAGAAATTTGGCAGTATGTAGGGCTCAATGGGAACAGAACGAAAGTAATGCGAAAATTTCGGAAAAGAAATTTTGAGGAACATCATTTGTTTTCTCAGATATTAAATTCTTCATTTCGGCAGAAAACATTTGTTGGAAGCATAGGCGATGATAACACAGTAACAGAAATATTAAAGAAGGCATTAATTGTGTTTTTTTGTCTTATAACTCTTCTTATATTGATTTATTGCATTTGAGAGATCAGGAAGTATAATCTTGTGTGAATATTTTCATTTGTTTGTTTGTGACCCAAAATTTTTAAGAATGTGGTAAAATTAACACCACTATGTATGTACAGATATTTTTACTAAGGAATCTTTATGTTAATATTTGCCTGAAATATTTTTTTTAGACTTGCTTTAGTCTTACTGAAAATGTTCGTATTTATTAAACAAATCTTTAATATAACATACAACATGATTTGACTGTTAGTTGAAAGAATTAAAATTAGAATGAAAATATGTATTATGAGTTTCTTAAAATTAACGAAATCTCTAAAAGTAGGAGCCATGGATCCGTTGAAATGCAAAGCTGAGTTTCTCTCACAATTTCTATAGAGCCTTCATCCAATTTTGGTTTGGGAAGGAAGCATAAAGGCGCTCGCATTGCGTAGAAATGGAACAAGGCGTAATTAGTGAATGGATACTAACAGGATTGGATGAGACCTTCGTGGAGGACTCCTTGCAATGACACTGCAGGTTGGAACAGAAGCTCTTCAGTTGTTGCAGCCCTCACAAGGGAGGGGGAAAAAAAACAACGAAAAACAAAGAACCGAAACAAAATGAAGCTCCTGTGCGCAGCATTTCCACTGTTGAGTCCGTCACAACAAAGGAACACGGTGGAGCACGTGCAAGGCGGGTCCTCATTACCGTATGTAGCAGCGGCCCACAAGACGACACGGCCGCCTCTTTAATTAGTGAAGACAAAGGCCCGGCCGCCGTCATGTGAAACTGGAGCCGGCAGGCGGGCGAGCCGCTCCAGGGCAAAAAGGCTCTCTCCATACCCAGGTATATCAGCCCGTACACCGCCACGATATCCTGTACACAGTGCCAGTTGAAAGGATTCTCCTTGATTGGAAGCCTCAGTACTTTTTTCTTTTGGTACCAACTGATATCCGCGTTGAAACGTAGCTGAACAAAACCATTGATATCACGACACGTGTGGTCTGATCGAGGATGTTGTACGCATGGATCAACCGTGTTGGCGAGGTGAAGCTTATCGTCTCGCTATTGTGCACTGCACTTGGGACATGTAGGAGAAGAGAGACATATCCCTCGAAGGCATCCGAATCCTTATTGATTCAATGTCGGCATGGATCAACGAATGTATAGGTGCTCAATGTGGGCGCACTTCTTACTGACAACTGTATTTGAAGGTAATAAACCTGTCATGACCCATTTAAATTTGTTATAATTTCTTCTGGGTATGACCCTGGATATACCTAAAACGTTTTCTAAAATTCCAACATTCCAGTCTGAGTGTATTATTTTAACTTCCGTCAGTGTATATATACAAACCATCTCTCAAGCCAATGGTTCCCCACTTCACACTGGGAAGATCGGCCTTCCTCAAGGAAGAAATAATCTGTTGTCCCTAGTTTACTGTTCCTCATCTCCACAAGGCACGTCCCTTATGATTGGACAGCAACCTGCTATTTGCCATTTTGTGTGATCTCGACATGTTTATTACAGATCTGCGTTCAACTTCAGTATAGGGTGAGTCAAAAAGGACTTTACAATTTTGTAATTATATAGAAATTTGTTGAAATAATTTAGAGAATCGGTAGATGTATCATTTTGTACTAAAACAACACCAATTTTTTTTTTATTTTTTAAAGAGTAGGGATACTAGGTTTTTATTTTATTTTTATTGTAACTTTATCAAACTTTTTATTTTTGCAACATATTTGAATATTGTATTGATCACTTTTGTTCCTGGATAAGATAGACTAGTGAACCAGAGATATTATATCTGAGATTTGAGAGATTTTTCTACAAGCTCTTTTCTATTCTTGCTGTATTCTTCGCATCCGAGACTGTAGTGGTATATATCTTCAACTGCACCACATCCGAGACAATTCAGGGACTCCACAATTGTCATGATGTACTTTTTGTCGTTTAGGAGAGCGTGTCCTGTGCGTAGTCTGTTAATCAAGGTTATCTTTCTCCTGCTCAGATCTTCTGAAACATACTATGGCTTCTTTTCCATATTACTGCATATAGCCCGACGCCATATTCCTTTTGAGCTTTTGCTGTTTTGTCATTTCTTTTCCCATTCGTTCCTTATCAGGATGGATGCGAAGTGTCTAAGGTCTGTATAGGGAATAGCAGTGTCCAACTTTTCTGTGGCCGCTAGTTGTTCTTTTGCTGCCCTCTCAGCCCTCCCGTTGCCATGTAAACCCACATGGCTTGATACCCATTCTAGCCTCACGTTTATTTATTTTGCTGTCAATTTAGTTCACTCTCTTGCTACTTGGTATGCAATGTAGTTTTTTCCCTTGCCTTTGGGAATCCCCAAGATTGCATAGAGTCTTTTGGGGAAATTTTATCCCTTTTAGGATACCAAATAATTCTGACGAGAAACTCGAAAATTGGTCCTGTAAGCGGAGTGCTTCGACGATTTCACCCAAAACAACCTTAAGTTAGATGCACGTAGTTTATCAGTACACCATTCCGCCACCAGGAGCACCAGCGTAATGCACAGTCAAAATGGCTACTTTCACTGGTGTGCTAGCTGTGTGTTTTGGTTTCACGAAACGAACTCTGCAACAACTGTTCGCCGTAAATTTCGCACCGAATACGCTAAAGAACCTGTAAGCAGGCTTACAATTTACTTTTGTCACAAGAACTTTGTTGGGACGGGTTGCTCACTTCGACATGATACTAAATCAGCAGGTCGCCCGCGTGTTGATGATTATGTCGAACAGGTTAGGGAGAGCTTTCCCCGCAGTCCACAAAAATTAACGCGAGGTGCGTCTCTCGAGACTGTTTGGCGAGTACTGCGCAGACGTTTAGACTTGAAATCACACAGATTCACGATGAACCCAACAATCTTCAGCGACAAGTAAACGTTTCATATGAGTGACATTGTGAACACACTCAACTGCAGAATACGGGGCAACGAATATCCACATGCAATCCTGTAGCACGTTCGTGACAGCCCCAAAGTTAATGTGTTTTGTGCCCTTAGCAAATTGAAATTGTAGGGCCCCTTCTTCTTCATGGAGAAAACTGTCACTGCTATTGTGTATCTAGATATGCTTGAAAACTTTTTAATTCCACAGATCGATGAAGATGACCGAGATGGGATGGTTTACTACCAGCAAGACGGTGCACTACTTCATTTCCTCACGGAAGTTTGAGGATTCCTCGATAATCGTTTCCCAGGTCGGTGGAATCACATGGCCACCTCGCTCCCCAGACTTGACACCACTGGATTCCTTTATCTGCGGTTTCTTTAAACGTCTTGTGTGTGTTCCTCCCCTATCAAACAATTTGGCTGACCTGAAAAATCGAATCTATGCTGCCGTTGCACAAGTTATACCCGATTTGCTGCAACGAGTGCGGGAAGAAACTAAGTATCGGTGGGATTTTTGCAGCAAGACAAATGGTAGTCACATCGAACCAGAATGACACTTGACACTTTTATGTGAAACTTGAGGTTGTTCGCTAATCAATGGCACATCTAGCGATTCTGTAAGTTATATCAGTAAATTTCTATATCATTCCATTGACTCACCTTATATTTTACTTTCCTAATTGCTTCTTCTCCATCGTCGTAGTCTGTAATTATTATTTAGCCAAGCATCGAATACTTAATCAAAATTGGTTTTGATTAAACGTTGCCCATTTGGTGGAAAAATCATGATTCTAAAGACTAGATATATTATGACGGGACGTCATTTATTATAATATTTTAATACCGAAATTGTGTAACTTTGTTAAGTTTCACTGCAGCCAGACGTCGAGTAAGCACGTCCTGTTGTTCGACTTTCTGTCGATCGACAGTTCGGATTGCAAGCTACACGTACAGTGCTGAGCATGCAAGCCAATACTTTTCCAGCAAGCTAGAATACATTGATCACTCACTTCTTCACTGACGAGCTACAAGATAACATCTAGGCCTCGGAGATAGATATACGCTGCACCAACCTCACCATTCTCTGTTAGTTGTGAACTGTAGGGCTAAGTTTCATCCCTAGGGTCAGTATTACGGGTTACGGGACACCTTTGAATTTGTACAACATCGACTGTAGTTGATTTATGGTCCAGTGCTATTAAATGGGGTTTCCAGAGACATTGTTTTATTTCAAGTAGCTCTTAGCTGTCCGCTCCCTCTCCTAATTACAAGTTACCCCCGATGCTCATGTTTATTTACTAGCACAAGAGAAGAAGAGGATAGGCTCAAGAGAGAAGAAGTCAAGAGCAGAAGATACGAAGAAAGTCGGCGCAAGTCATAGGGCATCGTAGGTTGACCATTTAGAACCCACGTGTCAGTCATCCTGGCACACCCTTTCAATAGGTATAGCACAATCCTTTATATATACATATAGGGTCGGCCACAATAGGTTAGTGTTCAACTTCAAATTTCTAGTAGCTTAGGGCGCGTCGACATCAGGGTCATTAGCGTTCAAATTTCTGGATGAGATAACAATCATTAGGAGTTGTCACCAAGAAATATGTTGTTATCATAATTGCGAGAATTTTAGCTTAAAGTGCATTATTAAAAGCACGAGGAAGGCGATTTTCAGTTTAGTTAATGCATTGTAGAAGTAAAATCTTTGACATTGTCTGTCTGGTTAAAAGAGGAGTTGTGAAAGGAATATTGATTCGTTCACTAAACTGGCAAAAGAGACTACATCACGTTTGTGCATGCTAGACAAATTCAGGATTAACTATGCATTGTGTACTAGTGTTAGAAACGGCTACAAGCATTGCTATTCCGGAATACACCAGAGTCTTCGATATACCTGATGGCTGATGAACACTTCGCAGACATTTGAAAGAAGGGCAAACATTATTGTACAGGACGAATGTGCTTCATATGACAATTCACCCAGTAATCCATGAAATGATCTTATGTTCCACACGCCAGTTGGACAATTGACAAACGAATATTAAATGTAAGGTTTTAGCTTTAAAAGTTTCATTACCATTAGATAATTTATTTGTTTTTGTGGTGCTAAATATTTCACTTGTGTCAGTAGATGTTTCCCACATGAACTTTAAATCATAATCATTTATTAATAATTACATACAGGTATCAGTGGTCGGTACTTTTGCACTCAATTCCAAAAACAACAAATTCAAAGGATTAACATTTTACTTGCTGTATAAAAATGTTGGAGATTTAATTTGATTAGACTGGCTATAATATTTATGTCACTTAAGGATACAGCAGACAACGTTCGTTTGTTTAGAACGCTCAGTATACAGATAGAAAAATTACCATTTCGTTGTGTCACAAAATAAAATTTTTGACTGTTTCCCATTTACTTGGGATTAGCCAACATCTTAAGGTAAATGTGGATCTCGATGCGCAATGAAATAAACAGAATTTTGGCTGACTGAAAAAATACCTTAATGCTTTAGCTATAAAAGCAGATAAACACATTCTTTTTTAAAAGACTTTTGTATTATTTGAGGATAAACTTTTTTCCTGCTTGTTATATTGGCAAGGTACTATTACTAATCTCACAACTTCTGGAAGTATATTCCACTTTAACTTATCTGGACTTTTTTTACGCATGATAATTTACCAACAAATTGGGCAACTTTAACTTAACAGTAAAGTGTGATAGTAAACAACAGATGATGATTTTTTTGCAATCGACATTTTTTAAAACCGTTTACCACAGCTGCCTGGATTGATGCAGGAAATCTGTTAATCCACCAGTTTCTGTGTGTCTCTGAAACGTATTAATGGAAAATAATTACATCGCGAATGCAATAATATTTGAATCGTACTTTGACAAAGAAAGCTTTCTCATACGAAAATGCATTTTAGTTCTGAAAACACTGTTCACCTGAATTTGATTCTTTTATTTGTGGATTTTTAACAAGCCAAATTGAAAACATAACGCCATATTCATTTTTATTCAGGGTTTCACTTGACAAGAATAACTGGCTACGGACAATAAATCTGATCGTGGAATGCGGTGGTAAAGAAATAATTCCTCAAGAAGAGGTAGCCTTTGATCTGTAAAACTAATTCTGAATTGCGGAAGAAATTGATAATTTTGCTGTATATGGAACGGAAATACAAATGTTCAAAAAAACAGTAATGAAATACTGGAGAGATAACTGACAAGTGTGTGATCGGTCTTAAGTGACGAGTTCCTGAGGATATTCAAGGGAAATAGTTTATTGTTGTTACTATTTCCTCAAGAACTAAACTGGAAATTATTAAAATCGAGAGCGAATTGGGATGAATGAATGGAAAGCAACATTGTCTGCAATGGTTTAAGGAAACCGTAGAAAACTTAAATGAAGATACCCGGGCTAGGGATGCAACCTGACCTTTCCGCATATAATACCCAGACATTAACCATTCAAACGCCAGGCTAGGTAAAACTGGATTTAACACATCGCGTACCATTGGAGGAAAATCGGAGGTATTTTTGTTTCTTATAGGAAAAAGAAAATAAACTATCAGATGATGAAACCATAAAAAAAAAATGCAGATCGAAGCAAATGATACAGATACAAGCGGGATGCAACATCCCAAATAATGATTAGATAATGTTTTCTCCCAAAACCGTTTCATAATAAGATCGACATTGTGGATCTACGTTATAAGATTTCCTTAATTGGAGTGGTTAATTGGCTGACTTCAGTAATCAGGCCAGCTCACTAAGGATGAAGTAGTTTATTAATATTTTCACTCTACTAGATATTGCAGCGTATTATGGATGAGGAGACCCACCTCATCACGAACTCATTTAAGCTGCTGATCGGTTGATTTCAAAGTTACTTAATTTAAATCAGTCAAAATAATGGGAACTATTGCTATGAAGAAATATAATCACTGTTCCAAAAACAATCGATTTATTCTGCACTGCATGTATCACCAAAATCAGTGTTTAAGGATTCGTAACAGTACTTCTTGAATTGACTATAAACAAAAATTGCAGAAACATCGATATTTCCATACTATATAGTCTCAAGACAGACACGCGCCTTTGCGTTACGACAATTTGGCGCTCAGCACACGGTTTTCTGCTGTTTACAATCGCTACCGCCAAAGATCTTGACGCTACATATTGATACTGGTTTATTGTCACCCAAAGATTGCACATACTACGGCTAGTGGCGTCATGCAGTATAAGAGATTACATACATTGCATCGATACAATTATTTATAAGAATGTAACATTAATTACGGAAATAATAGTGGCAGATGGGGTGTGAAATGGTCACAACATCTACATGCAGGGCAAACTTTGTTGAATGTGGAGTACGAATATAGTGGTTGCAGGGCCGCATTTAGGCTCTCTGGGCCTCTAGGCTATCCATGTGGTGCGGGCACACCTGTCGGCTGTGGCCCTGGCTGCCTCCGGCTGTGGATGCTTAAATTTCGAAATTCAGCCCTAAAAATGTATGGGCGATCCTTTTTTTTAGCTCTACTACTGGCCCAGGCGGGGAATCCAGGGCCCCCTCTTTGTGGTGCGGTCCCCCCTTTGTGGTGTGGGGCCCCCTTTGTAGTGCGGGGCCCCCTTTGTGGTGTGGGCCCCTGGGCTAATAGCCTATGTAACCTATGCTTAAATGCGGCCCTGGTGGCAGATAATGTTTGCTGTGGAGACATACACTTGCGACTAAAGAAATGTTGTACGTTTCACGTAGCCTCTGATATGTAGGTCACAAGTGCGGTATGTTATAACATTTTTAGCTTGAGAGGGTGGTGAAGGTTGGTAGCCCTGCAGACACTGGCGCCACGGACGCGACCCGGCGCTTGTTTCGATTCTTGTCTGATGTTTTTGGTTTTTTGGTGTGGCGGTTGGGCAATCCGGTCCGCTCTTTGTTTGTTTGGAGTCTTCCCTGCCGCGTGTCGATGGAATCGGCGACTAGCAGGACGGAGAGAGTCCCATTCATGCAGGGAGACGCGACGCCCGCCAAGAGATGCTATCTGCCAGCTCGGCTCCAACCACGTCCATTCACCCGCACCGAGCCTCGGCCACACCACTAATCACCGCTATCAGATACGGCCCGAACACTAAAAAATCTGCCCACTTCCGTTATTGTCACCCGGGTCCGGCAGGTACACTACACTAAACCCCTGTAACATACAAAGTCGATATTAATTCTACTGTTGTTTGATTTTGACCTACTTCATGCAGAAATGTTTGCGGAACAAATATTTTCAAAATTTATCGTGGTGACTATAATACTTTCATCGAGGACGAGATTACTAAAGCTGATTAATTTGCCTGACAGAGCATGGCTGGCCTCGTGTTCGGAAGAACGCTGGGTCTAATTCCCGTCCGGCTACCTAAGAAGATTTGGTTTTTCATTATTTCTCCAAATCACCTCAGGCGAATGCCGGGATGGTTCCTTCAAAAGACCGTGGCTGAATTCAGTTCCTTGCTCCCAGACCTTTACCGACCAGAACGTGGTGACAGGGATCCAAGGGTCAGACGGTTTGCATCCCGGTTTCTGAATACTATACATCGCAGACTGGACAGCAGCGGAGATGGACGTGAACAAACTTATAAACCGTCTCAGAAGTCAGTGTGGCATTAATATCTTCTAAAAAAATCCAGTGAAATTAGAGACTTCAACATTTCTGTTAATTGCAGACAAACAGCAGGAAATTAGTACAAGCATATTTTTATCACCTCTTTTCTTTAGAACTGAGTTCACAGTATACTACACTTAATGCAAAACTCATCCATCTAGAGATCTAGTTAGGAAGAAAGTAGCACGTTCATGAACTCACCATATACAGTCTATGTGTTATTGGCATATTTAAGGATGATGTAAGACGTAAGACGATTAATGAATATCTTCTAAAACTAAATATATTGCTTGTTTTAAAATTCGTAACTTCAATATAAAATTTTTACACAGGAAAAGGGACTGTGCACATTATTAAAGTAGTTTGTTTTGGCTGCCACCACACTCCTCCGTCAAACTATGACCTACGGTCACAGATACCTCGTCCACATCTGGCGCTGATTCTTATTAATAGCAGGTAGTTTTCGATTTTTTCGCATTTGTCTCGAAAATCAGGATTTTTATAAATTTTCACACAGTTATTACGACTTGTTTGAAAAATATGCTGCAAATTATTAATTTAAAATCAGATCTCCTATACACAACATACCGGCCCTGACGTAACTGTAAAACAGTGGAGATAGTAGCAGCAGTATTCGATTGGGATTTGGGAATTGGCATGCAAATATTTTAACAAGTTACGATCTGATATTGCTATATTCAAACCTACCAGTCTGCTACTACACATGAAATATGTTTTGTTCGAGTATTAATCTTCCGTAATCAGAAAGAAATGAGTGAATGAAAAAATCTATTAAACAATTGATCCACAAATCTAGTAGGTGAGACACTATAAGTTTACTAGAAACAACCTTAAAGCGTTTCCATCGAGGAAAATAATGATACAATTAGTATGGAAACACTTAAAGCATAACAAATAAGGCCAACACTAACGTATACGAAAAGCAAAAAAAGTACGTATACACTTCGTGTAACATCAAAGTGTAAACACAAACATTATACCAGTGAGTTGCAATATAGTGCCGGGAAATGAATTGCAAACTGAACAATAGAGCATGATTCAACACATACAAAAAATATTTACCATTGACTCAGAAGACCGAAATATTTAAAGTAGGATACATTTTTTTATTACAATTTACAGAATATACTAATGAGAAAATTCCAAAAAATTAAACACATCAAACAGAAAACCCACTATATATATATGGAAGGCTCTATCAATCTCCCTTAGCCCTTAGGTTAAGGGATTCTTGTAAGAAGTACTTGCCGTCTTGGCATTCCTTCTTTTATTTGCTGTTTTACTTTTATATTTTTCATTTCTGTTGAGCCTTTTTTAAATTTTTTAATATATTTTTTTATTTTTTTATATTTTTTATATTTTCCCACTGAGGATGCTTCAGCGAACAAAGCTAAAGACACTCGGAGAATATTAATTAATTACACTATCTCTGCAACTTATTCAAACCGAATCTGGTTGATGAGCGGTAACGTTTGGGTCTGTCCTTCTAAAAGATGTGAGTTTTAATCCCCGACCAGCCATCCAGATTCCATTTTTTCAAAATCACTACAAGCGATCCGGAATGGTTCTTGCATACAAATTTCTATGTTTTTTTTTTGTTTTTTTTTATAAAGATACGAACCCTACTTCTTTTGTTCCGTGAATATAGAAGATTGTTTATACACATCAAAAACGTTACGCAGTTCCTGGTGAGAAAAAGACCAGAACAAGAAATTTTGTCTGTGCACACAACATGCAAAATTTAACGAGCGGATTTCAGCGAAAATGCTCATAACGGTTGTTTCATCTCATCTGTTAACGTAGTCTATCTACAGTTTATCACGAAAATTGGAATGGTTCCGGTTGATATAGGAGAAAACCGCAAATTTTGAATTATACCAACTTGACATCCGGTCTGAATCCCTCAGCAG
The DNA here is from genome assembly GCA_031002005.1 of Vandiemenella viatica. Classification (NCBI taxonomy): domain Eukaryota; kingdom Metazoa; phylum Arthropoda; class Insecta; order Orthoptera; family Morabidae; genus Vandiemenella; species Vandiemenella viatica. The sequence continues at coordinate 20,548,792 of JARYHS010013631.1, read as the reverse complement.
CTTTACATAAATTTCACTCGTTTTAATTCCATACATAACATTATTTTCTGGGAAGAGCAATTGGATACCGATATCCATAGTCTAAATATTGAGGTTACAATGCGTAAAAAGAATGAATTATTACTTTGAATTGATTGTAACAGCCAACACCGTTTGTATGGAAGATAGGTATTATTTGTCGGAGGAGAATGAAAGAATCTATGTTTACGGCTTAATGCTGTCGCACACCAGTAGTTGTTGAGGCCCTAATTGGACGGCCCGTCCCGACCGTGACCCTGGTCCCCTGATCGGCCTTGAGGAGCCTTGTGACACGGGCCATAAAGAAGGCCCTCCTCCCGGGCGCGGCGCGGCGCGGCGCATCATTAGGCTGGTCCGGCCCTATCTCTCGCTGTCACCAACAGGCTTTGTCCCACGCTAATGATGGGCGATGCCTACCTGGGGACTGCTGGCCAACATCGGGTAATGGACCGCTAGGCAACAACTGTCTCTCCGCCGCCAAACAATCTTACAACTGTCGATATATTGCACAGTCTCGGCAGACTGGAGCATGAAATAGGTCCCTATACCCCACTAACAACCTCGGTACTAGGCGAAAAACTCTTAGATTTAATTTGCCTAGCATTATGGAAAAAAGTACTGCTATACCATTACATTTGAAGTTTTCGGTCATTACTAGACGTAACTTCATATCTCCTTGCTTCTGAATTTGATTTCTGAGCTATTTATTAAACGGATGTAAAATATCTGTTATGCGTTTATTATTTGCTCACAAAAATAATTAATACGAAAATGTCAATGAAATTTTGTACTTTTCTTTCACCATGCCATTTATTGTAAATATTATGATAATCGCCTGTAGTGAATCGACATGTAGACGACCAAATCGTGGCTCGAACATGCGTTCTCTCGGATGAAAACTAAGATCTGCTAGAAATTTGTGTTTTGGTGAATAATATGCCTTCCGATCCCTGCAGCAATTATGATTCTAATATTAAGAAAAGTAACAGAAACCGTAAGAAATATGGGATTGCTGGAGATCGCGATTCCGCCTGGAGTTGGCATAATACTGCAGTGGTCAAACGCAAGACTCCGCTTGAAATTCTTTCCGAACTACATTTAAAGGTTTCATGCTTGTCCAGGCTGCATCAAACCAAATTTCTAGCTGAAAATAATGCTCCAGGATGTATTACAAGGGAGTTACTGCTTGAAAATAATACGTCTTGCAACTGACTACAGCAGTATTACAACGATATTATTTAATATTTGTTGTAGCGGAATCGCGATCTCCAATAGACCCTGAAATATGCAGCGAAATGTCATATAAACTTTTATTTCTGAGCATAAATTTTAGGGATTATAATGAAGTCTAATTATATTTATTTATAATAGAATTAATTTCTGATTGTCTGCGTTTGATTTACATTTGAATGGCAGTCAGTGCCTGAATCGGCAAAGACAGAGATAAAATTAATGCAGCGTGCTATAATGAAACTTAATTCCTTTCATATTAGTATTTTTATTGCCAATCACCTTGAACCGTGTGACTTTCCGATTATTAACAGTCATTGATTAAAGGCAGCTGAACTTGACGAATTACTAGCGAGTCATGAATAACACACCAAGAATCGGCTATAAAAGTTCTTGTTCATTGCAAATGTAATCCCGTAGCCACTACTCATATTTTATTAACCTTATATATTGCTAGTAGGCGGAGCAATGAATCTATAGACTACAACTTAACGGAAACCGGCTCTAGCTGAATATTGAATAAGGGGTACCATCTCCCACCTTTAGTTATTATCTGCCGGAAGTTTTCAATGTATGCGAGACCTTCAACCAACCAGAAATACATGCCAATTAAAACTCTCCGTCATTCGAGTGAACATTCTGAAGATCTGACAACGGTCAGATGCTATTAACAATACTCCGTTTTCTTAATGGTTCGTGACAATGTGCCCATCACGAAACAAATTGGAAATTAAATGGAAAAAATATAAATGCATAACAGCGCTTACAAATAACTCTTAATATTACTGCTGGTCACGTTCTCATTCCCAACGATTTCATGAGTACGGTGAAACTTTGTTTACCAATAATATACGTGGAATAATAAATACAATTACCAGGATAACCATTAATGTAGGTGCATTTCAGCACCCTCAGTACATTATGTAGTCACGAGCATTACCAAGTACGCTAGTCCCTTGGTGGGTTTAGCGAATCGATCAAGCGCTGAACGATAGAACTGCCAATAACAACGTATGATGCACCGATTAATAGCCGAATCTCAGCCGATATGTGACAGATGTCAAATGAGGTTGGAATATGGCGTACGAACTGGCAATGAGAATCAAGTGAGTAATCGTGGCAGTACTCCGGACGGACATTGTCCTGCGGAAATGTGGCAAATTTGAGTCGATGTATTGCAGGTACCATCTCTGGTTACTTTTCACTGTAGGTAGATCCTTCATAGCACTTGAAAGGAAAGAGGTGGTAAAATATACGTTTCCTGCACAAGTTGACATCAAACCAAAATGTGGGAATGTACGACCTGTAGACTCATCGAAGAAGATACTCTTCAGCCATTCAGCTGTTCAGTTCTTCCTAAGTAGCTCCACCTTAGGCGTCGGCAGCGGTGTTGTGTGGTCAGAGATAAGTGCAGGAGATTAACATTTGCTATAGACCAGCACTTCTTGAATTGTATGACACTCCGTTCGCACAGACACTAAACTGGTCGGATTTGGGCCCTATTCATATGCGAGAGTTGAATCGAAACAAACAGAAACTTGGAATAAATACACGTCCTCGCGATGAGACGTATTTTGGGGATGAAGAGGGCGTGGCTGTGTAGGAGTGTATCATACTACTATCCACATCCGTGCAGCTTCTACAGTGTATTCATCACGCATTATCCGACGTGAGCTCTCATTCCAAAACAAATCTTCTTCCCCAAGGCAAGCAATGTGACTGCGAATATCCGATCCTTCAGGGTATGATCTGCCATGCAATTCTGAAACTCCCGAAACCTAGGACGTTCTAGGTCCCTTTCAGTGTAAGTTGTTTATAGAATTGGTACATACATGTTGGGGTTCCTATTTTTGTAAGTAATATCTTAAACCCAGCAGAGTGGGTTTCTTGTTTAGTGGGGTAGATCAAAGCTGTTGCCAGCACTGAACTATCCTGAATGAAACGCAATAAAATGTAAGTTTCCTGTTACATTCTGCAAAATACTTCTCAAAGGCTTTTGTTGTGGTCATGAACTTTCCGGACAGATTAGAACATTCGACGAGTAATACCTCAATCGCCGGGAAAATAGCTTAAGAGCAAGACCTTTACGTCCGTTTACCAACATACGTTTCTAACGATACTGCTGTGACTGCCACAAAGTTACATCTACAGCATCTTCACCAAACCACTGCATAACTATCGGCCAGTGTATTCTCTGGCATGACTGTATGCATTATTCGAAGTGTGAAAAGGAGATTTAGTTTTTAGAAGGACTGCGAAAAGTTTGTCATCAGTGTTACAGGATAATACAGTCGAAAATAATTAGCAAGGAAGTGATGATCATGATCCTAGACAGTAGCTATCAAACAAGTTGTAATTAATACGAAGTACATATGCGCAGAGGTGCATGTTTAGCTTCACCCTGTACATCAAACACCACCCCTGCACACATTGTGAGCTTGTTCTACAACTGGATCATAGGGCGTAAAAGGAAAAGAAAGAGGCAGTATACGAGGAGTGCACAATAGGAGGCGAACAGCGAGTTAAATCTATGACCACGTGTAAAACACAGCCATTCCAGTCTTCACGGCTGTCAGCTAAAAGAAAGTTCAAGTGACAGTCAGCACTGTTTCTTGGCTGTAGTATTCATCATATATTGAAAAAATAATTGAAGTAATGTTATAAATTCGGTTCAACATCAAATAACAGGAATGTTTTACGAGTACATTGTGTATAATAACTTCAGACTAAACAATCAGTCAAGAGATTAGTATTGACAACATTATCCCCGTTCTACTGTCGAGATTACGAAAGCTATATTTGTAGCATTCCCACCCTACTGTCCAACTTAGGCATGGAGAAATAAAATTTTTACAGTAATAAAGTTTTTTCTATTACGTTGCAAAATTTTGTCACGCTGTTCCCACTCTTCAGTGATTATACCCATTCTTTTCCTGATAGTATACTGATTTTCAGCAGTATCAAATATTCAAGTCCTCTTCTCGTTTTCTAGTTGAATTCACGGAAAGTCCACAAACATTACTTTATGTTTTATTTTTGCCGTATTGCGATATCTGTTTGATGCAATCCTCCATAGGATATGTATCAGAGAAGTAAAATAACTGTTCCACAAGAGCTTGATCAGAATGTTGGTTGTGTATGGTGGAGCAGTATGAGAACTATGTTCAAAGCGCACGCTGTAGCCAGTATTTGTTTGAATGTGTATGTTTTTGCCTTTCTATAAGAACGTCTCCGGAAGATGAACTGGGGTAATTTCCATTCCCAGTGGGACAGTTTTCGTAAATGTTAAAGACTGGATGATTGTGATGGTGCGTAGAAAATTGTTTGTGTTATGGATGAAAGTTGAAAGAAGGGAGAGGATGAAACTCTGTGACGGTCCATTAACATCTACTCTTCAAAACTATGCCAATGTTTCCGCCTAGTTTTACGAAATTGTGAACCACAACCCTGCCAGCAAAGTACTAGTACTCAAACCAGCTCACCCTGAGTCAGGCGCTGAACACAACCTGCGCTATCGCAGTAGGAATATACAAATTATTAGATTCAAATAAAGGAGATGAATGGATTGTAAAGAAAGACTGTTAAATTTGTTTGAAGTCTTTGCCGTCAGTAACTGATACGTCAAATTAACTCGATTAGGGGAGATTCGAAAATGGAAGAAAATAAACAGAGAGGGGGATGAGTTTGAATGTTCAAGCATTAATCATACACATTCCAATGGTCAATGATTGGTTGGATTCACCCACAAGTGCCGTAGCGTGGCAGAGTTCGTCAGAGTAAAGCCGCGTTCCCACGATCTCTTGTAACGGAGGTGGGACGGAATGGTACGGGACCTCATTAGCCGAAGTGTAGGGACGAGCGCGCGCCGCAGGTTAGCCCTCGCTTACCTCACCGCCACCTCTCCACCTCGTTGCCTAGTGTCGTTTGGCACAGAGCACTTTACAGCAACAGAAGGGGTGCGCACCGCTGCTGCAAACCGATGACAACAGCGTGTCTCTACACACACCTGATGTTTACCGACACAGAGTGGGTAGCTGCGTCTCGTCTCCGCTAGCAGAGGCGGCCCTTTTCCCATGGCGTGTTGTTGAGTATTTGTCCCATCCCGTCCCGTCCCGCCTCCCTTACAAGAGATCGTGGGAACACGGCTTTAGCACGGCCGCTTCCTTCCCACCTTGAGATGTGAGTCAACCCAAAAGAACCCCACTCTAGTTTGGTAGCGGGTGAGTCTAGGAAAGGCTGACATGATTTTGATTACACTTGATACACATGTTTCTCACTGGCCAACTAAAGATTCAATACTGTAAAGATAAACTCTGTCAGCTGAAGTAACGACGTATGCTACGACAGTGTTAACAAAACAGGATAGTTAGTGGCTGTTATGGATGGCATAGTGAGCTTTAGAGAGACAGATCAGATCAGTCAAGACTTTACTCCTAATGAGGCTCATCAAGTACGCCACTGAAGAAGAACCAGTAAAAATGTTTTGCTAAAGGCTTTAGCCGTGGTCGATGTTGAGATCACTAGGGATGGGAAAGGACAGAAAGGAATTCGGCGATGGCATTTTCTAAAGAGAACCATTACGGCAATCATCTGAATAAAATTTCAGGAAGGAATGGAAAACAGAAATCTTGATGATTTAACCGGAATTTGAACCCTCGCCCTCCAGAATAATCGACCCGAGTGTTAGCGCTCTCGCATCAAGCTCTGGATTCAGATGACACTTCGATAGTTTTATTTTGTACAGTTACTGTCACAACATTTCTGTTCATCTTTCATACCCAGCCAAATCTCTGATTATACAGTATTTCGTAATTTCAGATCCTTTAAAGGACTTTTTCTTAGACTTTCAGATGTTTTATTTTATTTTTGAGAGAATGGATTTTACTTGGCATCCGTGACAGTCTCAAAGACTTCAGAATCACTTCCACAAAGCCTACCAAAATCTCTTGGCTTGATTCAGTGTATTCTTTGAGATCCTGGTATTGAAAAAAAACCTGATTATTTTTATTGTTTAATTTTAAAATACTTACTCTTATTCTCAAAATTGTTGCTCTAAAACTAGACATATCGTTGGACGTGCCTGCTATCGAGGGAAATCTTAGGAGTCATCCATGTTCTTCAGAAACTATCTCGGTGTCCTGATAAAGGTGTCTTTCCACTTGAGGGTAAATACTGTCGTGAAACTCTCGATAGTAGTAACACGCCAATGGACACGCCTCTGGGGGTAGCTCACGGCGAGTGGCGAGCTACTGTCTGCAACCTGACAGGTCTCGAGTTGCTCGCTAGTCGACACGTCTTCAATGCGCTGTCTCAGAGTAGTTCCCATAATACGAAATGCTCAAAGGTCACAGAGCATACGCTGAGAGCTCAGCGAGAGCTATTAACAGCATGAGTACACATTGGTCATCAGACGAAATAGGGGAATTAAATAAAATCTACGAAGACAGAGAATTGCTATGGAATGCAAGTATCAATTACCGAGACAGAATATACTTAAGTTGGTAGCAGTGCCTGATGCGCGGGGATAAGTACTAATGCGATTCCGTGGCGGAGTAACCAGAACGCAACGTTGTGTGAAAGGTTACGTGCAGCCAAGTTTCAATAGAAAACGTCATGCCATCAATAATTTATAAGAAGCTTAAAATATAGTTTGGTAACAAAATTAAAATAAAACTTATGATCGTCTTAAATTTTCGGCAAAAGAACTTTTTTTGTAAAATAATCAAACCCGGTTTGAATTCGGTAGGTCACAAGTCTTTCCGTTCTCATGATTCACACAACAGGGGACAAATGGCATGCTGTACTAGTCGGCCTGATCGAGAAAGAAGGACGTAGTACAATTCTAATGTGGGAGATAATACTAAAAGAAAACCGAGTGTGGTGGTGTAACGGTTAGCGTTCTGGTCTCGCATTCGGGAGGACGGCGGATTGAATCCCCGTCCGGGCATCCAGATTTGGGTTTTCCATGGTTTCCCAAATCACTCCAGACAAATGCCGGGATGCTTTCTTCAAAAGGCCATGGTCGAATTCCTCCCCATTCCTTGCTCCCAATCCTTTCCCGTCTCTAAAGACCTCGCTGTTAAGAGACGTTAAGCAGTTAGGAAAAAAAAAATTAAAAGAAAAAAACCAATATGTTTGTCACTTGTTTCATATTACTTTTTAAGTAAATCATAATTTATGATTCAAGTCTGAATGTCCCTCGTATTACGATAATCGGATTACGAGTGTAATAAAATGGTTTGCCTGGGTTATTAGGGGTTGACTTAATTACCGTTAATTGTTTTGGGCGCCTTTTATAATTAATTTGTATATAGCATTAACAGGGTTAATTTTCGTTTTAGATACCGATAACAGATACATAATATAACATCTGCAAATCTTACAATTTGTAACTAACATTTAAAGAAAAGGACAATTACAACTGAAACGCATTTTCAAAGAAAACAATCATATGGAAATCACGGAATTCATGGATTGTCCTACCAAATTATAGTTCTGCTAGCTCGAAAAGTTTATATTTAGTACATGAGTTTCTTTATCTCTGCAAATCATTTTGCGGGTGTCTACGGAATTAACTATAAGCAATAAGACTGCATGTCACTAAAGGTTACGCTTACCAAACGGTCCACATCGTTGTAAAGATTTCACAATTATCGAAGCACTGTATAATCTCTATCACTGACTGATAACGGGAGTCCAGTTGTGGACTCAGAAAGTGACTAATCATTAATCGTTAACTGACTATAGACATGGCGTGTCTCCACGAATCTCTTAACCTGTGTTCCCACGACGTCTCTCAACGGAGGCGTCCCGGGACGGGACTGGACGGATAGCCAACAACACGTCGTAGGAATGGGGCCGCCTCTGCTAGCGGGGATGAGACCCACTCTATGTCGGTAATCATCACAGGCGTATGTTGTGGTGCGCTTTTGCCATCGGTTTGCAGCAGTGGTGCGCACCCCTTCTGTTGCTGTAAAGTGCTCTGTGCCAAACGACACTAGGCAACGTGGTGAGGAGGTGGTGGCGGGGTAGCGAGGGCTAAACTGCGGCGCGCGCTCATCCCTACACTTCGGCGTGCGGCGTGCAGCCTCCGTTAGAAGACGTCGTGGGAACGCAGCTTTACAAAGTCGCTCGCTTCTCTTCAGCTGCCCGGCACAGATGTTCTATTCCAGGGTGCAGAACATGTCGCTCCACTCAGCTCGCTACTCCTCTTTTGCAGTCACCAACCACCGTTTTCTTCTTGTCGGAATTTCCCTGTAGAATATTCAAAATAAAGCCTTCTGTTAGAACAAAATATGGATATTCTGTGTTCATTGGTCAGTTTTTAAACAGCTTATCCTGCCATTTTCGGAGCATCCCGAGTTCGTACGGGACCACACAAACATTTAGCCAAAGATGACTACGTCCGATCTCCGTTGTATCCCAGCTGATTCGGTAGCTTGCGGGGTGGGCATTACCGTTGCTTTCTATCTCTTCAAGATGTCCGCGTACCTGGCTCTAACGTTATTGAACCCAAACGCAGCCCATCAAGAGCTATTGTTTATTTGTTATGTGTCTGGCGGCTTCCACTGTCTCCAACCCTTTCATTAATTTTTATTTGCTGAATATTCATAATGCATTATGCGGTACACCAAATGTGTCTAAGATCACATCTGTTTCACGTAGAATGAACTTTGATTTATGCGAGATACACTTGTAGTGTTATGAAGTACAGTACACGGGACGCACTTCCCAATATTTGCACCCGGGTTGGTAAGCGCTAGCAAGTTGTTGAACATAGCAGAGGGCGCTCAAGGACGAATCAAAGTGTGACTGTGTGGGTATTTGAAATGGAAAGTTTCTGCCATCTATTGGGCACACATACTAAGAAGGCAATTTTGGTTACATGCTTTCGCCACCACCAACGGCGCGGACGTGGATCGGCTCGAGGAATCTCATTGGCTGTGCGGTTTCTGCCGCGAAAATAACCTTGGCACGTGGGGTGCAAGGGTGAAACAAAGGGAGACCGTCTACTGCTCGCGGAGGAGAAGAGCCATGTTTGTTACCCGGAGTGAACCAGATTCTAAGTGGGTGAATCAGTTTTATTTGTGAGCAGTGGATGTTTAAGGTGATCACACCTAAGTGCAACGATAATGAAGCCATCGTTTCAATCAGTGCCTTGAATAATACAATAGCGATGCGGTAATGTGAAAATAATTTCAGCAGCATTTGTGTCCACATGTCACCTTGGAATTATACCTGAAGCTCCCTGTAAGAGTTTCTTGTTTCTAGGAATTATAAACTTTTCAACTAATTTAGTTTTGGACAATAAGGATAGGGACCCAATATTTTTATTAGTCTGAAATTGAGTTTAATATTAGCCATGCCGGAAGCAATTGTACTGTTTACTATAATTAGATTTTTTTCACATTTTTTTTTAAATAAATATAAATTGTTTGGCAATTATTACCAGATGTAATTTTATCCCATATTCAATATAAAATTAATATTTAAGTAAATTAGCAATTTGAATTAACAGTAAAAATTTAATTTAATAATCCAGTAAGAGAGGTAACGTTACACAATTTACTTGTATTTTGCAAAGATCTGAATAAACGTGATTAGTCCCCATTGATGGGGAATTTCTCGTATTTTTCCGTTCATTTAAGTTAAATGCCTTGGCTCTATTGTAAAATAATTATATATTTAATGCGAAAATGTGTATCTCTGACATTGTAGGTATAGTCATATATGACGTAATGTTACAGAGATTTGTATTTGTATGAGTATAGAAATTCGAGACGGTTGTATTGTCTTTAGTTGTGATTGCTTGTTAGTGGAAACGTCTTTACTCAGTGCAGCTCCTCCTCCTGCGATCGCGAACCACTGAATAATCCGCAACAAGGCCTCTGCGGGTCCTGGCCCTCTGTTTTATTGTAGCTACGCCCATGCTTTACTCTGCTCATTGCCCAATGAGCTGGAAAATAAAAAAAAAAAAACAGAGAGGAGAAACGAGTGGGGCAGTATTTCTCGAGGAGATTATGTACACAAGCGGCGTGCGGAATAAACTCGCCGAGGTTTTAAGTACACGAGCCGGTGGAGGGATGGGGGACGGGAGCGCAGGCGATTGGACGGCTGGTCGTAAAATTCATTGCCATAACCGAATCGTAAAGCGCATTCGTTACCTCCCGCTCGGCCCGCCCCAATAAGTGTGTACCACGCACCGAGCACTAAAACTTACCGCTTTGTATAATTCCGGCAAAGTAAACACGGAGGAGCGCGCGTGGTACTAGTGCAGTTTGAACGAAAAGTATGACAACCATCGAAGTGTCTGTGGAATGGTTTGTCAAGCAGTCATAGGAGAAGGTTACCACCTGGGACTGTGGTTCAACTCATAATCAGTTATGATAACCATAGATTTAGCATCACTTATTACTCTCGTATCACAAACATCAAAATACACAGTTAAATACATTGTGCAAATCAACAACCTTAAACACACTTAACCCAGTACTTCGCAACCTCAATTGCATTGTGTGTTGCTCGAAACAGGTATTCGTTCTTGAAGGATGATGGGCTCATAGGGCACTCGAGCATATGATTCATAGTGTGGTCTTCACCATATTAGCACTTAATACTAGTAGCATCAGTATAACACCATCTCACTAGGTTTTCCTTGGACCTGCCCACTCCTGTTCGCAATCGATTTAAGGATCGCCAGACGTTCCAGTCCTCTGCATTACCAGGTGGCAAGCGCTCTGCCATTGTCAGTGGTCCTGTAATGGTCCGAATTACATTTTTCATGTTTATGTTTTGTTTTCCATTTTTTGTACATGTTCATGTATTTTATTTTGGGTATGACTGGCTGAACTAGCACGACCTGGCTATTTTGGTTCCTGGCTTTCTTGGTGTGAAGTCTTATGGTAACAGTCAACTGAACACTCTGCGTCATGGTGAGAGATGGCGTGATATGTAAATAACAGTCCGGACACCCCTGCTGGAATGCATGCAGGGTGGGGTGGGTCAGGTGCTGTATGACGGGAGGACGGTCGCGAAAGACAGTGCGGGAGAAGAGTGTTGTATAGACAAGTGTGTGGTGAAAAGGTCTAAGTGAACGTCGCAGGTGAGAGTGACTAGTGTTTGGTCACTGCCAGTACACCAGCGGGACTCCTGCCACATAATGGATATCACTGTGCTACGACAACTGATTATTGGAAGCAAAACCTTTTCCACATAGTGAAACAACGAGACGCCCCACAATTATTGCTGAGGTCAGTTATCCACAGTGCAAGTACACTCCAATTCGAGTAATCGGCAAATGGGCTGATCAGCATTAGTATGACCTATAAGCGCCCTGAGTTTAAGAACAATTTCACACTCTACCTATAGCCAGGACATATTTAGTTCAAGAGATTAAATTTTGCTAGTCGAGTATCAAATTATATTGTATTTCATATTTTATGAGCTCATCTGGTAATTGGCTCAAAATGTTAGTAATTACGGTTCATGATTTGATAAACAGGTGTTCTTTATGTAAAATAAATTAAATTTATATTAATAATCTTTCATTTCTAGAGGTACCTTGCAATATTTGATTAAAGTAAAGTTTAAAAAGATAAGATGACTAGTACAGTCCCGAGATTTTAGGAACCTTCATTTTCCACAACTGTGCTCTTGCCTTTTCATGTGACCCAATTAGTTCCCGTGATGTTTTCAGAAAGCTTTTTAACGTCACTGGGAACGTGTTATTGTAACTTAATCGAGCCCTGGCCGTAATAACGAATAGCCTGAGTAATGCAACCAAGAGAACAATTCTAAGTACTGCTGTATACGTAAGTCACAAACATAAAAACGGAATCAAAGAAGCTAGGCAGTTCTTTCATTTAGGAAGTAAAATAATAATTGATTGCCTGTGCAAGAACTTTATCAAAAGCAGAATAAAATATCAGAAAATAGCATTCTTGAAAAGAGATATTTAACTTTCAAACTCAGGGCTCAGAAATAACTTTCCAAAACCGTATGTATGAAGCATTCAACTTTAGGGAAGTAAAGCTTTAATTCTAGATTACCGGGAAACATAAAAATTTTAAGTATTCAAAATGTACTGTTATAGAAGGTTGCTGCAAATTCAGTGGACAGATAAAGTAGGAAATGAATATGTTCTGGAAATGAGTTTATGGAACTCTCTGGAAAAAAGAGGATGCTGGTCACATTTGAAGACAGGCAGGATTGATAAAATTGTTAATGGAGTGAGCTGTGGGTGAAAACAAAGATTACGTATTAAACAAATAATTGATGACTTAGTTTGTAATTGACATGTTAATACAAAAAAAATTAGCTAAAAATAGGAAGAGATGAAGAACTGCATCATCAAGTCGAAAGACTGACAAGAGAAAAATAATTTTACAAACGGACTTAAACATACGAATGGGCAGATTTCAAAATCAAATTCCTATATTCTGTAAAGGTAATAACTCTTGCCGATTTTAAAATCTTTATTTTTTATTTAAAAAGTAACAGTTCTTGATACAAAAAAATCAAATTTACTTCTCAAATTACCTGGTTACAGATGTTTTAGAGCAATCAATTTAATTATTGACGGAACTAATATGCATTAGAATTACACAAATTTCACCTCCTAAGAAGGACGTCCCAGGAAAGATTAAAGTATTCCGGTAAGCCGAAAGACTTAGTTATTTTGAACAAAACGGTAAACTGTTCAACGTGTCCTGGACAATAGAGTTTACTCTCGTATGATCTGCTAAAATATTTCCACTTGTTGCCTTCAACCAATAATTTCTCATCGAACATCTAATCGTACACAACCTTAATTTTTTCTCTGTACCTAACAGATGGACTCTGTTAGACATTTATCTTCTACAGAACTATACGGGCTACAGCCTATACAGATCACTCTATAGCTATCCACATTCCTCTCCAGCATTAATCGTAATAAATAGTATTTTGTCATCTGCAAACAACCTAACATCTGACTGTGGGGTATATCGTCTGCCCTATGAGGCTATTTTTATGCGGTAGTCCAAATTTTAGATTCTGTTTATGAGTTAAAAGAGGCATATGTTAGACGATGTGGTTGTATAACACTTGGAAAAATTCTAGGTAGATCTATCTGTATGGCAATATTCCTGTTTAGCTCTATTTAGGAAAGAAAGACAGAAAAAGAGTACAATCTACATGGTGGAACTCAACTGCGCAAAAAGAAATCATCCGGCAACATCAAAATGTTGGATAATACAGTCAGAGCAAAGGGTCCGTGCTCCATTGAATATCTTATCAAATACCTACCAGTATCCAAACATGCAGTACAAAACATTTCAGTCAATTAGTCAATACTGACCTGCGGTGATGTCAAATTCTAACAGCAAAGGAGCTGTAGTAGATTCGGTTTGTATGACAGGTAAATGGAGAAGACAGAGTTTCCTGGTTTTTCCCCCTTTTCCGAAGGAGATTTACAACCGCAGCTTATGCTAATTTTCTCTTTCAACGTTTCTCGAACAATTCACCTTATGGATATTCCACCTTCGCCGTCATATTCAACAATCTAAGTTCATTTGTTTTCTAAAGCCTTGCAAACGTATTTATTAAGCAGAGTTTGACAGGGGTCGAAGGCCGGCATGGCTTATGCTGGATGGACTGATACAATAAAATCTTCAGAAATGCCTCTGCGATCTATTTTATCAGCTCTGCCAGCAAATCCTACTCCCACGTCCACGAAGAATGCAGCCGCGTGGCCAATGGCCAGTGCACTCTTTCGAATGTAGCTAACTGTTGGTGGAAGGTGAGCCCCCGGCTAAGGAAAGGAAAACTCTGAAATAAAATCCTGGTCTCCCAGGTTGAGGGTTGTGCGAACGACTGGTAACCTTACACAGAAAAAAAGTATTACCCAGAAACCACAGAGTGAGAATAACCTTAGGTAGGAACAGGCATTTGGCCTATCTATGAAATGAAAATGTCCTGTTAGATATTACATAAATTCATATAGTTTTGGATGCTGCTCTATAATCCCTTGGACCTTATTACAAGCAGAATGACGTCAAGCCAAACTCGAAGAAAACTAAAGTCTGCGTGTTTGACTTGCATAATAAATGCGGTAAGCGAAATCTGAATGTGACCATGGAAAGGAACAGTTTTGAGGCACTGTTATAATCAAAAATATCTCTGCGTAAATGTTGATAGAGGTCTCACTTTTAACAATCATTTCTTCAACGTCAAGATGAAAGTATTATCACGCAACAGTATCTTAAGCCTTTCACCGGATCAAGCTGGGGAGCTAACCCAAGTTTCGACCGCGTCTCTGCCTCAGCATTATGGTACAGGGCAGCAGAGTATGCCTGTCATGCGAGACAAAATTCAATCACGCTAAGACAGTGGATATTGCGTTCCAAAGAACGTGTCGGCTTATAATAGGTTGCCTCAAACCGTCGCCTATGGGAAAGGTGGAGATATTGGCTATCATCGTCAGTGGAGACATATCTCGGGAAGTTGCTACCAACACGGCAAACCCCAGAGTGGAAGAACATGCCCGACACTCACCACATCGTAATACCCCAGCGCCATCGAGACCGAAGTCCTAATCGAGCTTCTTACGGATTTCAACGCCAGTAAAAGAACACCAAACAATTAGAGAATATCGGCCTGGGAGAAGAGAGTACCACATAACATCGACTAGATAAAGCCAAAAGAGGGCCTACCACCTAAGGCTGAACAACACTGCCTCAATGGATGTAACTGAAAGGATTCGAGTTGCAGTTATTTATTTATTTCTCGTGTCCAGGACATAACATTACAAGTTAAAAAAATTTAACTAACTATTATCAAACTATAGAACACAATTAAATGGAATGTGACCTGAATTCCGCAATCTTGATGGCCTTCTCGTTTGGCTTAAAAAGGTCGTCGATAGTGCAGGTTTCAGGGAGATTCCTGCATATCAAAAGATGTGGGTTCTGAAGCTCACCACATTGACATATATCGTTGTCAGTAGTGAAACCCCATTTTTTAATATTAGATCTACATCGGGACACTTCAGTTCTTAATCTGTTTAGTGCCTTCCATATAGCATATGGCTGATTACACCCCGCAGCCAGTGGCTCTTTGATGTTCCTCCACTGCTCTTCAGGCAACGAATTTCGCCATAGTTCTATACCGCGTGCTTCAGGGGAAATTGTTATGGCTGTAGTTGACTGTACGAAGCTCTTTTTTTAATTCCGCCTTGTGGGTTGAGGTTCGTGTCCAAACAAAGGGTGTCTGGGTTTTTTTTCCTGTTTCCTCTTCTCCATCTCTGCAGCTGTTTTCCTACGAATGTCAGGTGGTGCTATACCCATGATTTGGTATATTTTAGTAACAGGAGTAGGTTTCAGGCAACCTGTTACAATGCGACCATATCAACCTGCGTAGCATGTGCAGACTTTTGCCAAACTGGTGCTGAGTGTTCTGCTGCAGAGAAACTAAGTGCCAAGGCAGTTGTACGAAGCACATTTGGCTGTGCTCCCCATGAGGTACTTGTAAGTTTTCGGATAATGTTACTCCAGGCGGATACATTGAGTTTCAGATCCTCACAATGGGCTTTGAATGTAAGAGAGCGATCAAGCTTTACTCCTAGATATTTTGGAGTACCGCAGTGTAGTAGTTGTTGCCCCCTCCAGTTGATGTTAACTTCCTTCCGGCTTCTCTGTTTCTCAGATGGAATGCACAGACCTGTGTTTTACCAGGGTTGGGCTTCAAGTGACTAGCATGATAATACTTGGCCATATCCTCAAGAGCTGTTGTCAGCTTCACCTCCACCGCCTCAAAGGTTGTGCCTTGAGCTGCAACTGTCATCAGCATAAATGAATGCTCTTGTTCCAGGAATAATTGGTTGGTCAGTTGTATATATGTTGTACAAGAGCAGGCCAGCACACTACCCTGAGGGAGGCCATTCTTCTGAGTTCTCCATCGACTCTTCTTATTGTGGAGGATGACGTAAAACCTTCTTTTTGTAGTAAACACTGGATGAATTGTGTGAGATGGTAGTTTTTTGTGGTGGAGTATACCTTACTTATCAAAATTTTGTGGTTGACTGTATCATACACCGCTGTAAGGTCGATGAATGCCACACCTGTAACCTTTCCTCTTTCATACCCATCCTCTATATAGTGTGTGAAGTTAAGAATTTGGCTGCAGCATGACCGACCAGTTGTCCGCTGCAGAGACACTGTCGCTTAATGGGAATACGTTGGGGAACAACCAGATATCACATGTTTTTACGGCGAGATTGATACTATGGTACATTTGCTGTCATGCTCATTACTAGGAATTCATGTATCTCAATCAGAGCTTCAATCAGCTAAGCCGAAGCCATCGCATTGGCGGAAAAACTACCTTGTATTTGATGCTGCAATCGACACGAGAAGAAGAAAGTGCAGGCGTGTGATTGTGTTTTTGTGATTTAATGATGGCTCATTATTCTAGCTGGTATCGCCGATAGCTGCAGAATAATCTCCCATCATTCCGTTTAAATGTGTTGCTCAGAATCAATGAACTAAGCTTGGCTGTCACTGAAGTGCAATGTGAGAGAAGTTGTGAGCCGCTGTCCTGCAGGTGGGGAGGTCTATTAGTGGGTGCGCGGCCGCTGGTACCCGGTGTCGCGTTGTACGGCAGGGCGGGCCATGTCGACACACAGTTAGTAGCACGCCCGCCTAATTTACCGCTCACTCAGCTGCCGTTTTGATTAACACGCGGCAGGCCGGCGGGTAATGAGCAAACACATACACACACACACACATAGAGACTGCTGATTGGCTACAGCCCACACCTGGCCTGCCTTCAGTAGACGCCAGCTCAACATACTCCACGCGTTAACACGAAACACTGTGCCTACCGAGGTTACGTGTGAACAACAATGCAGCCCAAAATTAAAGGAGCTGTGTGATTCGAAACTGGAAGCAGAAGCGAGGATGCAATAGAGGTAAGTCAGGTAATGGAAGCGTTGAGGTAAGAACTACTATAACACCGAATGCTTTATTTTGTGGAGAATCCGTATAGAATGTTGAGAGCGATGTTTTTCCTACAAGATTGTAAAATATTAGGTTTCAGATTAAATGCATATATTACTGCGTCAGAGGTTACAAAACAAGAAATGAGGCAAATTAGTTTACTACTGTGTTTATCCACCCTTACACCAAACATGGTTAATGAGTGGTAATGCTCAGCCTTCGCATTTGTAAAGACGTGGTTTCGAATCCCCGTACGGTCAATCAGATGTGGGTTTTCCATGGTCCTCAAATCATTCCATGCGGACGCCACGATGGTTGTTTCAAAAAGGCCATGGTCGAATTCCTTCCCCAGTCCTTTCCCGTATCTAATGACCCCGACATCAGCAAGGCGTAAAGCCAGAAGTGAAAAAAAGTCAACCTTCAAATGAAAGGAGTTGTTTATTTCTTTGGTTGCTTCTCATATTTCCGTAGTTACTTTTGAAAAGCTTTTTTGAAATTACGTATAATATTGTCTCATAGTTAGCCACAAACAGCATTCATGGTTTGTTAACAAATAAGTTCCGCTTCCAGTATTAAACCGAAGATAGTGAAACGTGAAGCAAAAAGAAGCAAAAAAAAAAACAAAAACAAAAAAAAAACCAGCTCATCCAACATTAGCAGAAAATATTTTGCGTAATTTTAAATACTTTAAAAAATCAACTGCAGACAATTAGACAAAAATGAAGTAAATAAACTATAATTTTCATTCAAGAGTTCCTCTTTTACTCCCCTCCTATCTATTGTAATGTTAGACGCATCCTACTCTCCTTTCAGTTGCGTTTCCACTTGAAAGTAGTGGTGAGAGTAACTCTCTAAAGATAGTTCTCGCAACAACTCACCGAACTCAGTCCACCAGGAAGCAGCAGACAGTAGTCAAGACGACGGCGCGGCGCACGAGATAAGGGTCGCATCAGCTGCGATCACACTAGCTGCTATGAATTTGAATTTATCAAAAATCTGTGGGACCCTTAGTTTTCAAACAGGACGATTAAATGAGAAAACCAATATCAGTACGTTAAAATGTAATTGTCACTTTTCAACTTTTATTTTTTTTTATTTTTGCTTCAGCTAAATTTACTTCTTACATTATGTTGGTTTCGTTTTCCAAAATTTATTTAT
Organism: Vandiemenella viatica; assembly: GCA_031002005.1. Taxonomy (NCBI): domain Eukaryota; kingdom Metazoa; phylum Arthropoda; class Insecta; order Orthoptera; family Morabidae; genus Vandiemenella; species Vandiemenella viatica. The sequence goes on along the minus strand of JARYHS010013631.1, from coordinate 20,530,412 downwards.
TTCATCGTCTTGACGTAATTTTTATGGCATTCGTATTCAGGACTCTAGCATCTTTTTCTATTACCCATCTGTGCCACATACGAAATAGTAAAAGAAGTAGCTCCAGCTATTTATGACAGTTTAAGAAAATATTTCAAAGTAAAATTACATTAATAACCATTTTGAAAATGATACATTTTATTTAGTCAACATAAATACGGAAAAATTTGTTCTAGACGCTTTTTGCTCTTTTAAAAATAAATGAAAACTACTTGTTTCATTTAAATTTTATAAGTAATAATTAATAACTAAATAATAAGAAATAAGTGTTCTTTCACCTCATGCACGAAAATAATACGTCATAAGTAATATTTTATTTGCGAATCATTTTTTTCAGAGCTTTAAATTAATTCCCAAGTAGAATGAGATTCACAAGCTTCTGGCAATTCAGAAGGTGATGAAAAAAAAGTTTTTTCTGAGGAATTGTTGAAGGACAACTTCATCTGAAGCAGAAACTATAGCTGCAAACTATTTCGTTTTTCAATTTTATTTTTACGAAATCAGATCACAAAGTACACAGTTCAAAGGCAACCTTTTACCCAAAATAATCATCCGGTACTTCCTTCTAATGTTTTACTATTCTTGAGATACCTTGAAAAATTATTAAAATCTGTCTTCATTTTTTAACTTCCTACTGTCTTTACAGTGTGTCTACAATGATTATAAAAGTTTTTAATATTTACGAAAATAAATGCTATGAAATAGTATACATGCTCATTTTACTAGGCGTTAAATCAGAACTATATTTTAAATTTCAATAGTAGTTGTAGTTACGTATTTGTCTCCCATACACACGAAAAATATTGAATTAAGTCTTCAAATTATTGCAATTATTATTAAAAATTATAAAAAATCAAATTTTAAATTAAAGTATCATACGTTAGAAATAACTAAATGTAATTAAATCAAAATATTTAAAATAAATTGTTATACGTGAAATTTCAGCACAGCTTTAGGATGATTACTGTATCTGTATTTAGCCATTCAAGAAGCACTGCAGATTCTATCACCCTTATCATTTTCATAGGTTTTTACTATCCACAATGATAATTTATTATCTTTAAGCATAGTATATGAAAGGAACCTCTGTAACAAAATATGATGCTAATAAACAAATGCAGATATAAAAATTTTAACATCGTTTGAGTATGAAGTTGAATTATTTGAAATAATGACAGTTAAGGCTTGAAATACTCTGTTCCCTATACACAAATTTAAAGAAAATTTAGAATTAATAAAAGTGAAGTGTTATTCACGGATACAATCAAATATTTAATTAACACATTCATTTAGTTGCTCCTGTTTGAGTTTATCTAGTGTCGAATCAAGTATCTTACATAACTGTGTTTAGAATGTTTGAATCTTAAACAACACTGTTTTACAATCAGTGAGATACATAACTAACATATTGTTTAAATATTATCCTGATGGTAAGGTATAGCTTATCACTTCTTTAACCTCCTTTTATTTGTTTTGGTGTTAGTGTTTTTCTATTAATTTTATGTAATTTGCTGGTTATGAACTTTTTGACTATTTCAGATCACTGCGACACAGTCAAAACGCGTTCTGTAGCTGCTAGTCAACGTACCCTGATATAAACGGATATTTGATAAGGTTACAGTCAGACGCATATAAAGAAAACTACAAACTATTAGAAGTACGTTAAAAATGACCACTGAAAGATCATATGATCACCAACGAAATGGACTTTATGCGCAGAAACGGGACGTTGCAGATGAGACCTGACGTTCGACTGACAGACAGATACAGCAAGTTCGTCATCTTTTAAATAATGACAGTAGTTTCACAATGTACTACGGGACTCCGCCCGCCGTATAGGTAGGATAACCTTTACTCTTCGAGCAGGCGGAGATGCGGCTAGATTCATTGACCCTGGCAAAGTGCCCCAAGCTAAAAAACTAGTAGTATCCTCACATAACAGTAGCAAATGCAGTGCCCACTCGAATGTAATATGGGCGGAATCAGTCGTGTCTCGTTTTTGTCGATAATGGTAGTCGTGTAGGACACTCGATAATAATCAAAGCCATCGACCAGAGATTAACAACTGAATTAAATCGGAGTTTCTGTGTATAATACGACTTGATGGATGCCAACACTTACCGCATTTTTATATAGGCTGTTAATCCAGTTGTCCGATTATACTCCTCACCAGTGAAGAAACTCCAAAATACAGTAACTGCCGATAAATTTCAATTCCTTGAAGCTTATATCATTCCTCCCCGGTAGATTGCGAACTTGGTAGGTTAATGGATAACGTTCGGCCTGGCACGACACGTGTTAGATCCCCAGTTCCAACAATCCTAAAGCAAAATCGATCAGTTATACTAATTACAGTTTTCTTGTGAACAGGAATACACTTTTTCGTATCTTTATGATATTTTCGATCACACGCAGAAACTTAAACGAGCAACTGGGGTATAGAATTTTTCTCAATCTCTACTTATGGCAAATGCCTGAGAAACTGAATAGCCATGAGCATTACAATGGTGATAATAGATCACCAAAAAAGTACAGGATAACAAACAAACGGAACCTTTACGAAAGAACAATACAAATTTCCCTTTATTCTTCATGAAAAGAAAACCCTATTGATACTTTTTCTAATAATATGATGTGGTGGACTGGTGAAAAGATTATACGTTGTAGTGATACTTTTCAACTCTGCTGCAAGAAGCTATGAAAGAAGCGTCGAATTAAATTGTAGTATGTTTATCACTTGTTTAAAAGTCGCAGCTTCCGACTGGCTGTTGATGCAGGCTGCTGAGAGCTCGTCTCGGGAGTGGTGACCGGTACAAAGTGACAAGGTTGTCTGCGAGTGGCGGCCGGCGGGCACAGTGGCACAGTATTTACCGTGGCGACGGCAATAAGGCGCAAGCGGCAGACACGGGGCGCAATATGCCGGCGGCCGGCGTGTTTCTTTTCATAACAGCGCACCAGCCGACACCCGCGCCTAATGAAAACGCTGTCAGTCAGCCACCGGCGACACAGACAAAGGAGGAGGACGCCAAGAAAGAAGTTCTCGCCAACTTCCCCTTTGTTATCTGCGCCCCGGGAATATCCGTCGCCTCGCAGCCGGCTAGCGCCGCCGCCTGAATTAATTACCACGACCCAATGATAATTGATATTAATTGTCTTTCTTCCCGGGCGAGCGCATTAAGACTTGTGCTAAATCTTCTCATTTGCTAGCAGCCAGGCGGGCGAGCGCTAAAACTCTCGGCTATTATCTCTGGCCTGGCGCGCGGAGGGAGCTCCAGAGCACGAGTCGATGCTCCTTTTCAAAAGCCACCAACTTCAAACAGCTTATAATAATATATTTTCTACAAAGGCGGCCCACGGGCTGTATTGGAACTAATACAGGCGAACAGAGAGAGAAGACGCAAGTCGGAAACAAATTCTCGGGTCGGCTGAGGCGCAGCCCTACAAAGTGAAAAGTTTATCTCTGCACCACCCGACGCTGCTGCTGTGAATATTGTAAAGAGCACAAATTATTATCAACACCGGTCGCAGGCGAGAGCTGCTAATGGAGGCCAAGCAGACTCTAATGCCCCTCGTATAAACGCGCTCATTGTGGCTCGGTGACGAGGAAATAAAAAGTTCGTGTTCCCATCTTCCCCATAATATCTGCGATTCCAGGGCTCTCTTATTAAAGGTTATTGGATGTCGCGGAAGAAAATCGTTACGCCTTTCATCGTGGAAGTCTCTCACAAATAATCAATAACCATAGAATTTGAGCGGCCTCTGGAAAAAATCGAGAACAGCGAAGCAATGTGACCATATAGGGAAGGAAATAGCATATTACTAAAAAAATCTGGCTGTTTTACAGATGATATAGCTTTCAAAAAAGATTTACACAAGTAGGTCTTTAAATTCGCCTTCATTACCATATGTGCTACTTAAATCCTAAAGAGAAAAGAGTGTTCTAAATTTCATATAGTGTCAAAGATGTTCCACAAGAAATCTAACTTCTGTGCAGAAACTCATGTTTAATGTGTGACCTAAATCCGAGCACATTGTGTTGAAAACCATCACTCATGTTAATACTTC